>CM048744.1:388844158-389044158 GCA_026315105.1 Locusta migratoria
ATAATCCTCCCTCTAACCATGCCACATGCTTGTCCATCTCCCCTTTCCCTTTCTTCTACCTTTCATCTCCTCCTGCCGCCTATTTCTGCCCATCTCTTCCTCCCAAGCGTAGTTATTCAAAATAAAAGCAAGTTAAAAATAGTTACTAACACAAAAATTCATACAAAAAGCGGAAAATGTCCATAATACTACACTTACGGAAAATTTAATGAATTAAAGCACCAAAATACGTCGACTTAGAAGTTGTGGCACTGTAGCTGCGCGGAATGTACGCGTTTGTGCAAGTGAACAATTTAAACGTGTGTGTTCCTATTTCATGAACGTTGTTATTTTCGTGGTGCACTTTTACCATAATACCTCACTGATACGCTGAGCAAAATTGCTCTCACATCAAATTTCGATGTTTACTTATGACAACTGCTGCAGATTTTAATGCGTAAGAGTAACGGTAGCACAAGAGTTATAACGTCTACTTCCTTTTATCACTCTTAATGGCAGTATGATTTGTTTAGGCCATGACTGTGGCAAAGCACCTTTCGAATTAATAAGATTCATTATCCTCCTTGTATAGTTAATATAAAATATCGCTACTTTCATGTTCGCGTCCACGTATATATACCTGCGGCTTGCGTAAGTATCAAAGACCATTGAAAGTACAATAATTTCGCAACTTTTCTCCTAAGTTATGATCTGATAATGACATGATAATGATAACCAAAAATTTCCAATTTTCCAGTTAAAATATAAACTGCCCATAGAAAGTCGGTTAATACTGCCCTTTACAGAGATGAAAAAAAATGAAATCCGATCTCCTTATTTCTTGAACAACCCTGCGTGCAAGTATGACTCAATTATAAAAATGTTCCCTCTGTAAATTTATCATGGCGTTTACATTTATCTCCCCTAACCTGCAGTCACCATTCGGAACCATTTAATTATTAGAATTATTATGATCCTCATTTATCATGTTGCTTCAATGTTCCATTGATTAATTTAATTTCTATTTCTCGGCGGATAACGATCATCCGGAATTGTGGCTACTGGCTATGATTTTGTTAGGACTGTCGTACTTCCAGTTTCAATCGCCACCACAACACAAATAAGCATTTTTATATTCAATAGGGCATAAAGGATGGGCAGAGATACGGAATAAATGAAATGATGAGGAGAGATGTAAAGTTTACACAACTTATTTAAGCTAACACACAAAACTAAACATATGAAAAGATTACCACAATGATGTTACGTAATCCTGCTGACTGGCTAGGGATAAAATATTCAAATTTACTATTTTCACTAATTGTGTAGTTGTATTTTGTTGTGAATCATCTCATACAGTTCGGACGGGGCACAAAAGGAGTTAATTCTCCAGTCAAATATCATACGTTCTCCCCACAATTCATGCTCAAAACACTAGAAACTGAATGTGGTATGCTCTACAGAAATTTGCATTACAAGTCGTTGAAATACTTACTTCCTTAAAGGAACAACACGGAGGTTCCCTCGCACTACCAGCATAGTAATCGTAAGTTCCGTGGCTTCCATTAATCTTGGCGAAAAAAAAAAAAAAAAAAAAAAAAAAAAAAAAAAAAAAAAAAAAAAAAAACTACAAAGAAAAATAAATAAATGAATATAGCAAAAGAAAATACCTCTGACCGTTATGAAGAATTTAGAATGGTACAATAATTCACAACAAGACCGATACAAAGAGAAGTTGCCAAGCCACGTTGTGCCACACAAACGTTCATGTCCTCTTACTAAGAAAAACCGTCAATCTGGCGATAATCTCGGGACAAAATTTTACCCAACTGTTTTGCAACATTAATTTCGTTTCACTGGAGATGCTTACAAGGAATTTGCAATTATACCAAACATTAAAGGGAAGCAAATGAACAATGGCAGGAAACAACTGCAACCATGTAGTCTTCCATTAAGAATCCACTAATATCTCGGGCACCACTTGTATTTTCATAACTAGTTACTCCATATAGAGCCACAGCTGCAGGTCAATGGAGCTGATGGCCCATGACCGTTTCAAAAACCGTTAGACCGCTGGTAAAGGTTAACTTCGCGCACTAAGAAAAGGCCAAAAATTAAGAGAGATTCCCAAAATTTATTTAGGCACGGTAATTAAAAAAAAGTTACTAAAGCACACTTAAGGTGATTATTAGCTACTGTTGGGCCTTGAGGACACAAAATTATAGAAAACAGAAAATGACGGGAACACATGCTCAGCATGCTTGTTACAATAATTTAAATATGATTCTGCCATGAACATCCTAATTTATCTTGTAATACACGTACTTGATCATGAATCATTACTCCCTGATATTCATTTGAAACTAATAATTGAAGGGCTGAAGCTGATGGCTCAAGTTCCACCGTTACAGTTTCAAGTCCCACATTAGGCCGAATTTCTTCCTTAAAATTACACTAATTTGCATCCCACACATGATCTCCCGATAGAATGACGATAGTTGTAACATTAACGATCGAATTACTATAAGGCACATTTACGATTCTCATACCAGACCTAACATACTCAGGTCCACTCCGGGCGAGGACTCAGTCAACTCTAATGGCGGAAACCTAACTGCTCATCCGTTTCAAGTTGCTCGGTGAAGCTCTCCCTTTGGCTGAAAACATAACGTGACCCACCGCAAACCTGACAGCCCTAAAAGACTCGTGTTCTACTGGCAGGCAACCTCTGGTACTACAAGAAAATCTCTGCTGTTTTCTTAGCAAGCAAATGTTGCCTGCTCGAGTGGAAGGCTAAGGGTATGTAAACACCATACTGAATTCGAACATTACGGATGCAGGGCGTCATGAACTTGTAACTAATATTCAGCTAGGAGCCAGTATGCCTCTGGTAACATAGTGTGTTAGAGAAACGTTGATTCTCAGCTGTTCCATATCTCGAGTTGAATTACACTCTTTCTGAGGCGTCTACGTTCTTCTACAATGTTCACGCTATCACCATATCCAGTTTCATAAAGACCGATTAAGCGGTTTAGTCCGGGAAGTATAACAAGTATGTGCTTCTTTCGCATTTATAATATTAATATTGATTAATGGTGTCCTAATAATTAACTGATTAAGTAGTATGTTACTTCTCTATCTCTAGCTCTGTAATCTTTTCACTTAAAATTGTTTTTCAAAATAGAAACATTTACAAAAAAAGGAAATTTACAAGTTTCTCCTTCTAACAAGTAACTTTCTCAACATAAGAAAAATTCTTTCTTTGGCAAAATTGTACATCTCACAATTACCCGAAGATTAGTTTGAACACTAGAATTCTTTTGTAGGCATAGTCCTGCGGAGGTGTTTTGCCGTTGTCTTAAACCAAACTTTTAACTGAATTACCGAGCCATTATTCACAACAGCACTGCAAGATGTGAAATAAATGAAAAGTGAGGACGGCACGTCGATCGAACTGGCGACCATTGGATTGATAAATCTGGCACTCTATTACTCTGGCAGTTTGCCACATCTAACATTATTGGTTGAGTGTATCGTCACGTTGAAAACTCCGTGTGGTACGGAATTCGAAGGCTGGTCATTAATAGAGCACAACACTTTATACAAAACTCTATACTTTACACGACGCGGTGGAGTAGCCGAGCGGTCTAAAGCACCTCGCTGTGGAGCGCACGATTGCTCGCCGTGGAGGTTCGAGTCCTCCCTGGGGCATGGGTGTGTGTGTTTGTCCGTAGGTTAGTTTAGCTAGGTTTAAGTAGTTTGTAAGCTACGGACTGATGACCACGCAGTTTGGTCCGATAGATTTACAAACATTTGAACATTTGAACATACTTTACACACTTATTGCCAACAAAAGAGTACACTCAGTACAAAGTGCCTCCTGCTTAGAGTGCTCCACTATTTATACATAGAACGAATTTTCTGGAACTTTCATCAAACATAAGAAACATGTATAAACATTCTTGAAATAGTAAATACAAAGAAACATGTATAAACATTCTTGAAATGGTAAATACAAAGAAATAATTTTTTCTGACTGTGGTGGGATTTGAAAAGAGGGCGACAAGCACAGCGATCTGCGGTGCTAATCACTGCAACAGGCGTTACGTCGGAAGACTCTCGTCATTGCTTCCCTTACTGAAAGAACAGTGACCCGCTGTTCGAATCCCTCTGGAGTCAACTGCAGTGTCCCGGATCTCGTCATGGGCCCTCTGTATAGCAGTTCCGGACAATCCTTCCATTCTGCCTATACGCTGTCCTTACGGTGACGGTGACCGGCGCCAGACCCTCCTGTCGTGGCTTCATCATTATCACAACCGTCTTCAGATTCCTTGAACAAGATGACGTTTCTATCTGACGTGCACAACATCTCTTCTTTTTTGTCGTTTTACGGACGCATCATAATCCTCGATTTCGTATGCGACGTATGACAGGTGGCTTATGACACGATACGAGAGAAAGTATCGCTTCAGTAACATTTCCAAAAGCCAAACTTTCCGTAAAAGGCTAAAAATCCATACCAGATCTCCTGGGCTGTACACAACAGATCGGTGCTTGTCGCTATACCGTCGACGGTCCTTCTCCTGGGTGTCCAGTGTCCGTAATCGAGCCAGCAGTCTTGCTTCTTTGACGCTCGTGATGAGCTATTTCACGTAGTCATCCCGAGTGTTGTCCGGTTGGAACTGGAACAGTGTATCCATTGTCGTCTCAGCATCGCGAACATGGAGCAGGAAAATCGGCGTGAAGCCTGTGGTGTCTTGTCTTGCTGTATTATAAGCAAATGTCACGACTGGCAGTATTGTATCCCAATCGTTCTGATCAACATCGACGTACATCGACAGCATATTTGATAAGGTCTTTTAAAATGTTCTGTAATACCTTCTGAGGACAGAAGGCAGTTGTTATTCTGTGGAAAATGTGGCAACGTGACATTACCTCTGAACACACGTGGTGCACCATGCTTCAAAATAATGTCTTCTACTAGGAATTTGGAGAACCCTGGAGCATCTGCAGTCGGCACACGTTTGGTGACAGCGTAGCGGGTGAGGTAGTCTCTGCAGACAATAATCCATCGGTTACCAGTTGTTGACTTCGGGAACTTACCTAAAAGGTCGATTTCAATCCGGTGGAATGGAGATGCTGGAAGTGGAATTGGTACCAAATGAACTGGAGGTAGTTTTGGCACACGTACTTCAGTCTCTGGCACTCTTTACAGTGACACCTTGCCAGTAATACCTGCGTCTGATTGGTGTCTTCACGATCCCCATATGAAAGATAATAGAGAATGATGGAAGTACTTGAGTACAGTTGGCTGGAGATGAGCTGGAATAACCAGTAGCCATTTGGGGCACAGTCGATTGTGGTTGCTCTTATACAAAGTACCGTTTATAAGTTGAAACTCTCCTTTCATCAATTGTCCTTTCTCCAAGGCCTCTACGGCTTGTAATAATGCTGGATCTTCCCTCTGTCCTGCTGTAATGTTACCTCAGTGAGGGCTGAAATTTCATCCAATCTCTTGTGCTCGGCTAATGGATTCCTCGAATGGCAGTCGGCGTCCTTGTGTTTGCGCCCGTTTTTGAATAGCATTATGACATCGTACTCTCAGTACGGGCGCTCTGCCAAGATCTAGAAAGAAGAAAAAGTCATCGCTGTGCTGAAACCTGGAAAGACTGGAGATAACCCAGAGAATACAGACCATATTCCTGCTATGTACCTCCTATAAATTATTCGAGAAATATTACTGACTAGATTAACTCCGTACATCGAAGCCAATGATCGAACATACCAAGCCGGTTTTCGAGCTGGCTGTCAGGTTCTGCCCCTTACAACCGAAAATGGGAAACCCTTACAAAGCCAGATGAAAACTGGACTGGTTCTCATATATCTTACATCACCTTATGATACAGTGTGGATCAAACGCCTACTTCTAATGTTCAAATGTTTGTAAATCTATCGGACCAAACTGCGTGGTCATCAGTCCGAAGCTTACAAACTACTTAAACCTAGGTAAACTAACCTAAGGACAACACACACACCCATGACCCAGGGAGGACTCGAACCTCCATGGCGAGCAACCGCGCGCTCTGCAGCGAGGCGCTTTAGACCGCTCGGCTACTCCACAGCGGCTTTTTTATTTTAAACTACTTAAACCAAGGTAAACTAACCTAAGGACAACACACACACCCATGCCCCAGGGAGGAGTCGAACCTCCATGGCGAGCAACCGCGCGCTCCGCAGCGAGGCGCTTTAGTCCGCTCGGCTACTCCACCGCGGCAAAGGGATACTGCTCTGGGTAAATAGAATCATAAAATTCAAATAGACCTACACGTTACTCAAGAACATGTTAAGATAAAGGAAGTCAAGGTCTCTCTTCATGGCACCAACAGCAAGAGCGTGTTTCTGAATAACAGCCTGCCACAGGGCTCGGCACTAGCACCCGCTCTCTTCAGTCTGTATATAACTGACCTACCAGAAACCAAATAACGTAAATTTGCTTACGCTGACGACATGCCCATCGCGTATCAAAGTAAAAATTTCGATCCCAATGAAACATTGAATACAGACCTGAACACATGTCACTCCAAGTGACACCTACAACCAAACTCCAACAAAACAACCAGCAGCATAATACACCTTATCAACAAAGAAGCAAAAAAATTACAGCTCTCAATGAATGGTCAGCAGATTAGACACGAGAATAAGCCTAAATACTTGGGTGTGAAATTAGATCGCACTCTATCATAAAACTCACATCTAGAGGACATAAAACAGAAACTAGAATCCTACAATACTATCCCGAATCTAACTGGAACGACATGGGGATGTGGAGTGTGCACTTTGAAGACATCAGGACTAACTCTTGTATACAGCGTTGCTGAATATTGCTCACTAGTATGGATAAGAAGTACAGACGTAGCTAAACTTTACGTCCATCTGAGGAAGACGATGCGAAAAATCTCGAGTACACTCAGAGCCACCACCTGTACTTTGCTCCCTGTCCTTGCCAACATAGAGCCCCCTGAAATCAGACGATCACAGCTAGCCCTAAGAACATAACAAAAAATCCTGGGCAACCTGGGACTACCTATCCATGAAGATCTAATAGCTACAAACAGTCTTAAATCCAAAACAGCATTTGGGAAAACTGGTGAAGAGCTTCGAGACTTCAATTCGAAAACAGTCTGGAAAGAGTTCTGGTCTACAAGTGCACACAAGAACTGCAATTTGGTGGACGACCCCAACAAGAAGATCGGAGGATCCAATCTTCCAAGGAAATTGTGCACAACTTTGAACCACGTAAGAACAGGTGTCGACAGATGTAAGCAACTAGTGAAGAAATGTGGCCTGTCAGACAGCTCTGAATATGAGTGTTGTAAAATCCAAACAATGGTCTATTTACTTGTTTGTTAAGTGTACGGCTATGATGGTCATTTATAAAACATACACAGACTCAGTGACTCGGCCTTAAAGTGCCTTGAGAGAATTTGTAATGTAGTACTATAAGAGCACTTGTATTGTTAGAATAGTTGTATAAAGATATTGTAAATAATGAAAGATTGATTAACATTGTATAAACCCAACGATTAAATAAAATCGTACTCTTTGAGCTTTTAGTGGCCATCTTGCTACTCGACCTGATGGATCCTTCAAATTGGTCAGCCAAAAAGAAAGAATGGTTTACAGAATAAATATGGCCGGAACTTGTTGATAGGCCAGACAACGGCAAGACAATCCTTTCCGGTTGTAGAGTAACTAATCTCGGACTTCTGGAGAACTCTTGATGCATAGGCTATCACTTTTCAACATCTTCCTGAATTTGTACGAGCACTACACCAATCCCATAACCTCTAGCGTCTGTGTGAAGTACGGTTTCCAAAGGCTAGAACTGGTGCAGAAGTTAGGGCCTCCTTAAGTGCCTGGAAAGCTCGTTCTTTCGCATCCCAGTAAAACGTGGCGTCTCCCTGCAGAAGTTCTTGCAATGGATGCGCCTTGTTACGAAAATCTATCAAATAGTATGAGCAATGTCCGAGGAAACTTCTCACATCACGGATTTGCCGAGGAGTTGGAAATTCTGCGACCGTCGTTTCTTTATCTTGATCACGAAGGACACCATCTCCGTTAACTAGGTGCCCCAGTATTTTTATCTCTTTGGCAACGAAGAGGCAGTTTGGCTGTCTGAAAACACTTTCGATTGTGGCCGGGGCATTACGTAGTCCAATTGAATTCATAGAGGTGGTCAGGTGGAATAAAAGCAGTCTTCGCTCTGTCAGCTTCGTTGACTTCGATTTGCCAGAAATCTGTCTGCATGACCATGGTTCAAACAGTCTATGGTGTCGTCAATGCATGGCAATGGGTAGACATCTTTCTTCGTCATTTTGTTCAACTGGCGATAGTTGGCACAGAAACGCCATGTGTCATGCTTCTTCTTCACGGGGACACCGGAGACGACCAGGGACTGAAGGTTGAACATTGCCATCGTGCAACATCTTCTCCACTTCTTTCCCAAATTATCCATCTTTCAGCTGGCGACAATCTGTACGAACGCTGGCTAGTTGGTGGATGATCCGCAGTATTGTTACGGTGTTTTATCGTGGGCTATTTCATCTGGCTGTTCTTCTGCCTGGCCTGGAATACACCTGAAAATTGTATAATATGGTTAACACCTGCTGACGTTCGTGAACCAGACTGGGTCCCATATGCAATATTTCCGAGGTGCACTATGCAGAAAAGGGTCAAGCGAATAGTTACTCTAAAACTACATGCTATATACTGTCGATTAATCACATCGTTGTTTACAAGCGAAACTCAGAGGCTCCATTCTGGAAATTCTCTGATACTATCGGCGAGCTCTGTTGTGGTTGCTTCGAAACTAATTCTTCATGAATACATTAAAGATAATCTTCTACAGCGTCTGTTAACTTCACTTATCGGCTTCTTTATCTGCTTGCTTTTTCTGGACAATGGCATAAGGAATACTAAGAGGAGCAGCCTACTGCCGACGAAACTTGAAAATGGAGAGTGTAGTGTCGCTTTCGTAATTTTCTTTGATTTTGTGAAGGTCTGGATTAAATACCGATTATGGAATTGAATGAAATTCGGAATATCTGCAGGAATTAAATTTTTTAAAGATGATGTCAGATTAGAGCAAGGGCAACACCTTGAAGCAACAATACAGAAGAACGTCGGGAATAGTTTACCTTTACAGGCAGGATGAGACGTGGATCAGTGTAGCCATTGTTTTGGACTGAAATGGGGAACAGAATTAAACTATCCGCCTCAAATCGATGCTTGGCTATCATACGGTTCGAGTATGAAAGTTTCACGATAGCGTAAAGTTACTGACACAATAGGAAAATAAAATAATAAAATATCGGACTTCGCTAAGTAAAAACATTAATGCAGGTTCTAAATCAAATCATTATAAATTTAATGTAGGAAAGAGTTGACTTTGAACCAAACTTATGGAATGGCGAGAAATCGTATCAATGACTAAGCAGCACTTTCCGACTGACCGCAGCTTGCTGAAAACATTTATTAGGAATAGGAGAAGGTCATTTTGAATTTAAAAGACTTTGAAATCAAACTTGGGGGGTTTATTACAGTAAGAATAAATAAATAACGCTCACACTTACATTTTTCTCACAGAGAGCATGAAGAGGAGTCAGATCAGTACGAAAGTGCAAAACACGAAGATGAGGAGAACTCTCGTTCACTCGCCAAAACGGTTGAGAAAATTGATAATCGCAAAACAAAACAAAAATCAGAGGTGTATATTGAAAGGAGAACGGAAACGCAAGCGACAAGCGTCACAGATTTAACTTTAGTAAAAAATATTTCATGTAATGCTACAAGCTGATTGTATAGATAAACTAGAATTGAGTACACTGCCAAAAGTCTTCTAAACGGTTCAAAATTTACTTTACGGTGTCAAGGTATTTGTATCCACTAAATTCCTCGACAACAATTAAACAATAGGTGTTACTTTCCTTGTTACATAATTGTAGTACTGATTCCTCTGGTACCGGGCATAAGGACACCAAAAGTAAAGTATTCCTTTATAATAGATCTTTAGCAACATCTCAGTATGTTGGCTGCACTTCCAGAACTTTTAGCAGAATAGTGGCCACTATATGTGAAAGACAAATTAAACGTTGGTAAATTAAAAATGTCTAATTCCGTCTTGTGAAGTACTCCTAAATAAGTTGAAGAATTTCCCTCCAATAATTTTCCAGCAGATGCTTAAGGACCTTTAAGGACCTAGAAGCTTACCTGAAGCACAAACACTTGTTTTCATATATGTAAAAATTGGTTACATCTTATAGAGTAATTGTTTAAATCCTGTAGACTATTCTTCGTCTCTTGGCACCGCTAAATTCAGAGTCTGGGGTGAATAATGTGTGTTGTGAACGGCGTCAAAGATATTTGCAGCATTGTCTGTTAATACTCCTACAACTTTATCTAAATGTTACTTAGATAATTGTTGATTATTATCAGTTTCGATACAAATGGTACACGGAATTAGAATAAATTTACATCTGTGAAAAACGCTTGCATTCAAATGTGATACCATATGGAAAGTAGAACAACGCAGACGAATCTTGTACAAAACTTTGTACCAAACATTTTTTTTAGGGCATGAGTTAACCGTAATGTAGGACGTAGGAAATCATTGACATATACGAGGGGGAGTCGGAAAATACTTTTCCCCATTTATATATACAAGTTCCAAGTACATTAATACATTTGTCACACCGCTTTATAAGCTTCAGAAAGCCTTCCAGGAAAACATCAGAGCGTTGCATACGGAAGAAGCATTATGTCCCAGAAAACGGTGAGTAGCTCTTTACCTGCACACTGTGAAATGAATCTGATGCTGCTGTTGTCAAACTATTCTGAGGAAATGAAATATCACGTACATGCATTAAAAGAGTTGTATAGATGTATTAAATACACCTGAAACGTTTTATGGACAAATAAACGTGCAAACTCATTAAATGGAATCGTCACAGCTTCTTATTACATCAAAAGATCTGACTTAATAACGACACATTCATTATTCCTCTGCATTTGATAATACTGTTTAATCTGAATATCATGAGAATAAGAAACACAGCCAAGCACTCTGGTGCAAATGAATTACAGTAAGCAAATTTTGACTGTTCTAATATCTTTTAGCACCTTTCTCTCCTACGCAGTGGACTGCCATATTTTCTTTCACTTTCACTGTGACGATTATCTTTCTAACACTTTTTCATAAATAACATCGTGTTTCAAAAATCGTTACTGTTGTAGGGTAAGTATTCAAACCAACTACGAAGGTGCACGTATAACTACTAAAAGGAGAACTACAGATTTCTAATAAAAAGAGAAAAAGTGATTAAAGCAATATCAAACATTAATGAAACTGCTACTCGTGGTTGTGTAATCAACTTTGCAACAAACTACAAACATATACAGTGAATAACTTTAACATTAGGACACTGTGATATTTCAATCTTGGAACATCATAACTTTATTTGTAACAAAACAAACAAAACGTATAACCAATTATTACACTACGTGATGTGTCTTGTAAGTAATCATATAAATTTTATTGAGATAACTTGCATAACTTCCTTAATAATGCAATTTAAATACAACTCGGTCCTATATTCACGTTACTTTAATATTCGGAAACTTTGCGGGACTAAGTATTTCGAGACAAAATTTTATGGAAAATAAATGTTTCAATATCATGTTGGGTAGCCATTCTGTTTTATCACTTCTTCAAACGCTACGGCATATTGCTAATGACATTTTTTAAATAGCCCGCACGTAGACTGTCCCATTCTTCTTTCGGTCGAAGCTTCAGACTTTCTTTGGAAGATATTGGTGTACTTCTAATACATCGCTTCACTTCTCCCCACACATTCTCAATCGGATTGAGATCTGGTGACTGAGGTGGTGGTGGTAGGACTTTGGGGCAGTTGTACAACAAATATTCCTGCATAATGCGAGCCTTATGTTTCGGGTCATTGTCCTGGTAAAATCTGAAGGTGTTTGAAATCCCCATGGTTTCAGCACTTTTTCGTAAATTGTTCTTTAATATGTTCAAATAGACATATTTGTCCATAGTATTGTCGATGAACACCAATTCGCCCGGTCCAAATGTCGATATACAGCCCCAGACAAGGACGCTGCCACCTCCATGCTTTACAGTGGGTTTAATATTTGTGACTAAATTCCTCTTTCTTCTTCCGCCACATCATGCTTCGTCCGTCCGACCCACTGACGTTAAATTTACTTTCCTGATGTCATTCTAGCAAATTGCATCCTTCGTAATAAACTCCCTATCAAAGTCCAATCTTTTCTGTCCATTATGTTGAGTCACATAAGGTTTCGTCCGAGCCACTCTTCCATTGTATCCACTTTCTTTCAATGCCCTGCGAATGGTTTGAGGATGTACCTTCTTGCCAGTCTCGTTTAGAGGCTCACGTGCTAATCTCGGTGCACTGAGTGTAGGATCCTTCTTTATTTTTCGTATTAACTTCCTATTGTCACGAGCATCCAACTTCTATGGCTGGCCCATTTGTGGTATGGAGTCTACACGGTTCTCGTTTTTGAAACGCCTGGCAATATCTGCCACAGTACTCTTACTCATGTTGAGCATGGCAGCAGCTTGTCGATATGATTTTCCTTTCGCATTGTGAAAAATCACAATTTGTCGTATCTCAAAGTTGGTATTATCTTTGTGTGGCATCTTACCGTCTGGACAGTAGACCGCGCTTGTGAACACACACCTGCCTTCATACTAGAAGCAGGCCTACTCACCCCGGCGTGAACGGTGACAAGTGCGAACTGCCATCTGTCCGGATATTAAAGTAACTTGACCATCGAGGAGTGGTTTATTTTAATCGCATTCTTTAACAACTGTTTTACTTTATGCAAACAACGTTCATACTGTTATTTACAAGACGTGCACCTTCATATAATATTTGGTTATGTTATATTATTGTTTGTTCCGAATGCAGTTATAACGCAGCAAACTAAAAATATCTTGGTGTCCGAATATTAAAGTTATTCACTGTAAATACATTATCAGTACCTTATGTTGACTTCTTTTCGCAATGAAGTAATGTGAGAGGTGCCTGACATCACATAATATATCTGTGTGTAATCGGTATCTGCCTGCGTCCGTACACTTCCACAGACAACTCAGAAGAAATATCCCACCTCGCAGCTTCAGCCGAACGCGAGAACAATAGATGATATAAAAGGTATGTGTATATCTTTAGCATCATAAGGAGGGGTCCCAACTTAAATTTCAGTTTGTGTCGTCTATGACCACCGTCTTGAGCCACCCTTTATAGAACGAGATACACTACAGGATCTAGCGCAACCGTTTAGGGCCTAATTTATTTTTTGTATCGGTACCTCCGTACAAACCTGCTTCATCACCCCCTTTGACCATGGCATGAAACTCGGTCTAAATTTTTGTTATTATATAATCGTAATAATTTAAAATTTCTTAAGTTTATCACATTATAAATACCTGCAGACGGATTGCTTTTGAACTTCCTTCGTTCAGGTGATGATCGATATTTCCACTCCATTGATGCGGCCTTCGATTCGGCTGGGTAATGGTGGACTTACGTTTCATTCCACGTCTCAATCCGAAACAGAAAGTCATTGCCATATTTATGGTGGACCTCTACCCAGTGTCTTGCAAGTGCGTGTTCACCTGTGGTGTCGGCTTTCGCCCATAGCTGTTCAACGCTTCCTCCTTATGCAACGCCCAGATTATTTCTTGGATGGTTTTTGAAGCTTATAAATCGGTTTGACAAATGTCTCAATGTACCTGGATGTTATGTAAAAAATATATCTTATCTTTAATGTCTCATAATATGGTTGATAGAATGTTCCGTTTGTTCATGGTAGAATATTTGATACATGATACACGACAATGTTGCAATATTCCATAATATTGTTTAGTACAAACTAGTTTCCGGCGGTTACTCCATCAACAGGTATATACTATAGTAACCGTTACTGTAGTAACCGCTATACCTGATGAGACGTAACAGCCGAAAACTAGTACTAAATAATGAATATTGTGGTATATTGCAATATTGTCGTGTTTTTATTAGTGATAACATTTCTTTTTCATACCCAACTCTGCCTACCGTCGACAGGGGAAAATTATTTTCAAATTTTCAAACTCCCCCTTGTACCAATCTGAACTAGTGCGCCTGAGTACCCAAGGAATTTTATAAGCCAGAAGAAAGGCAAAAGGTTAATTTCTAATATGAAACTAATAATCATAAACGGTACATTCATAAGTCCATATTACATAACTAGAGTAACTGAAATTAATGAATTCCTTGCAATCCATCGCCTGTAGTGTGGTATCTGGGCAAAGGGAAGAATAGTACCATGAAGTTCTGAGAGCTCGTAGCGTGTGAGCAGACTTTTTTCCTGGAGAAGAACACTGTAGGAGTCAGGGCTATGCGCGACCGGCCGGCATGCAGGATATGTCAAGAGATATGTGCTCAACCTTGTTGTGATAAAGACAGGCGCTTCACCCAACGACTCACTGTGCTTTTAATAGCTCAGTAGATGCCCTCCTTTTCCGTCAATTAACCTCAAAAAACCTCTGTTTAGGACGCATTACAGACGCCATTTTGAAAGCTATGCTGCCACCTATCAGAAAGTGTTGCAACTACACGAATGAAGCGATAATTTTCAAAGATCTTTCAAATTATCTTTCAAACTAAACAACAAATATTTTGTACGTAAACTACGAAAGATAAAGGAAATCGCCCATTACATGTCACTCACCTTAATGCGAAGATCTTCATATAAAACTGAAATTTATACGTACGTCATAACCAATTCTGGTCTCAGTATATCAAAATCAACCTACGTTACTATATTGTATTTCACATTTAAAATGCTAATGAGAATAAAACAAACCTCTTTTAATTGGTAGTATTCCACTCCACACAAGTGACAAATTATTGTATGGGTTGTTACTGCGATTTCGAATTGTTTCGGTTTCACTTATTTCTGCATAAATGAGTATTATTTATTTATGATATTTCCGAAAGTTCCACTGTAAAAAATATTTATTAAGCTAAAGTGTATTTCGTAAAACAATTAATTTTGTCCGTCTCAGTGATACAATCACCAGTTTTGACTCCCACTTTAAATTTTACTGTAACTAGTGATATGTATCGACAAAAGATAATGTACCAGATGTTAACAGCCATTTATAAAATGCATTGGATTATTACGGTTTAAAAAAGGCTAATTGTATGATAATAGACTATAGAGTCCGAAGCTAGCCACTGACTTCAAAATTGTGGAATAGCGACGGACAAAATGAATTGTTTTACTAAATATTCCCAGTCGCTGATCCTAAACCATCATTACGATGAATTTTCATAAAGTGTATTTGTTTTGTGTGTGTGTTCCTGATTATCCGGCTACGAAACGTAAAATTGATACCTCAAAGAATACAACAGCTGCCGTGAATAAGGATATTAATGATTATAGTACGGTGAAAGATGATCTCCCAATAACTTTATTGGTTCCTCAATTTATTTGCAGAGAGTTGCATTTCAGTTGCGGAGTTGCATTTTAGTAGTCGTGAGTTTCGTAGTCCGTCACAATTTTAACATCATTTGTGTAAGGAGCTAACACTTACTCACGATCTTTATCTTTTGAGCGATCGTGATAATATAGCAGTTAATGCCGGACATAGTGAGTTTCCACAGGAAGCTTAAAGTAAGAGGCTGATACACTTCTTTCCTGTGTGGATTCGAAGTGAAGGTGATAGAATTTTCCAGTGAGGTTTTGCAGTTATAGAATAACTACCTATAAAAGTACAACTTAGTAATTAGGATAAAGGTCATAGTTTTGCTGAAATTGTCGAATTATTTTTAGTGGCGGTACATCTACAGTGGTTGGTTAGATTTAAAATGTTGATTGATTTTTGCTCAGTCAGGCAGCGTTAAGTAACTCATTTACGAAATTTGCCTTTTGAGTAGAGGTTTTTGTTTTTGAGTATTGCTCAGTCCCGAGTGGAAGCTGACCTGGTAATGTGGACAGAGCAGTCTTATTGTGTTTGAATGAACCCTGCTGAAGGTCATCGAGGAACGGGTGGGTCAGGCTCTGGTCGCAAATTGTATTCCAAGAGTTACGGGAAGTGTAATAGACCAACATACCTTCCGACAATAAGCTTGACATTTCACTGTGACAAATATAAAGTCTGTAGGGTTTGGAACCAATTACTACAATTTGTAAATCTCGAAAGAAACCACCTGACAGCTGCGATTGACTTACGTTTGGTGGGGAAAATTTTAAATTTTGTTTCATGACAGTTGATAAGAAGCTCCAATCTTGACTAAAGATCATGTTAAAAGTGAATACGGATCTATAACTGGTGGGGGGGCACAGTAGGGTATTTTCTTTATTTTCATCAAATCATAGCAAGTGGGATGTGATAGCAGTAGAGAACTCTTCAGACAACGCACTATCAGGAGAGCATTAGGTACTAAAATTATAACTTCTTTTACTTCACAACGCGTACTAATGTACCCTTTGGACTACACTATATTCATGAAAACAGTCACTTTCTATGCTATTAAGAGGCATTTAAGGAATACACGTCGTTATATTTGGAAGATACACTGCAGTAACTCACGCCAAATCTTTTCGTCCACTTTTTTTTTTTTTTTTTTTTTTTTTTTTTCTTTTTTTTTTTTTTGTTCCTCCAGAATTTCTTTTTCTCACGTTAAACATAAGTCACAATAAAAATGTAAACATAGAGTGACATGGCGAACCCATTTATCCTTGCGACTGAGAAAAAGACGAAGAGTCAAATGCATGTCTTATTTCAAGTACATTGTTATGATTGTTTTCTTAGACCTATATTGGTTTTAATGTATGACATCTTCTTGTAAAATGTTACACAATTTCGTAGTAATTTACTTATTTCACGGAAATGAGAAATCGTCAAATAAATATTTTAGGTGTGTACTAAAATGATCGCAAAGGTGAGAGAGTGACTACATTATTCCTCTGTCCAAAGCGGACCGTTTGGGCTAAATAAAATTCAGATATGCTGCGAAATTGACACTCTCTCGTTTTCAACCAAGAGAATGGCATAACCTCTTCCTATGAAATGCACTGTGTTTCTTTTAGTGCAGCACATGTACGTGGTCAGCAGATATTAGTATGTCGGAAGACGTGTTTATTTATTCATTCATACATACATGTTCACGAAATTTCAGATCGGTAACTGCAGTCAAACTGGTGTATCAGCGGCGAATACATGACTGTAGACAGCAACCGCACATAATCTTGTGCATGTACAAAGCCTTTCTCCACTCATCTCTAATAGCTACGTACTTATAAAAACGAAGAGGAAAAAATGTATTGATGCTCATTTCACTCAGAAGAATCTAAACTGTACAATTAGGTTGCTGTGTAAACACACCTTCGGAAACCAAAGTATGTTCCGAAATACATTGTTGGTATTTATGACAAGTGATGAACTGTAATAATATTGAATTTTCACAAATATTTGAAACAAGTAAGAATTTGAATGTCATTGCGGGTCCCAGGATTTGTTAAAACGTGAAGAGAAGTGAAGGAAAAATTATAAGCAGCAGGACACCAATCATTAATTTCCATCTTTATATCTGCATGTCCAAGATAAAAGTTGCAGTAAAAATCTTATTCATTTTAGTACGTGGTAACCGATTTAGTGCAATGGGTGAACCATTCGCATTCAGTTCCCTCGGAGCATCAAGAGAAGTGTCACCTGCGGTTGAAGTGAATAAACGTCTGTCGCAGTGTCCTACCATCTTGTGGTGTGGATGTGAAGTAGTGACATAGCTGTGCGTTGGTAAACTATGCACGTCAGGTATAAAATTCGTAGGTATTTAACCCCTAAGCCAATGACCTCATGTTAACTACGCACTTGCACAAACTGCTTAAAACGTGGACGTCAGAGGTTGTACTTTCGAACCAGATGTCATGTTTCACGGAGTTTACACGTGTAGCAATGTAGCACACCGCGATAGATTTAAGTGTCGTATATTTAAGGCTATCTGCATCCTTTCCGCCTGGTAGCAGGCATCGCCGGTACGCTTGTGTCCGTAGCTGTGCTGTGCTTCCAGGTCTGCCGCCGTCGCCGTCGCCGTCGCCGTCGCCGTCGCCGTCGCCGTTCCGGTGCCAGAAGGACCCGCTGCTCGCTGTCGCCGCTGCCGCCGCTGTCGCCGTCGCCGTCGCCGCCCAGCCCTGCCTGGAGGCGCCGCCGCCAGGAGGCCCTGCCGGACCTGCTCGCCGCCCCGCTGCCCCAGTCCAGCCCGGGGATCGTCTCGCCGCCGCCGCCGCCGCCGCCGCCCGGAGGTTCTGCCCCGGGGGTCCCGCTGACCGCCGGACCGGTTCGCCGCCCCGTCGCCGCCGCTACGGAGCCGCCCCGATCCCCTCGGGTCGGTGCTCGCCGTCCACCCGCCGCCGCAGCCGCCGCCGGCGTCGTCTCTGCCGTCGCCGCCTTCCAGCCAGCTGCCGGTGGTCTCCCGCCGCTCCACCGCGGCCCGAGGCTTCCGCCAGTTCCAGCCGGCCACCTGCAGTGGTCGCCAGCTTTACCTTGAACTTTCCACCTTTTCTTTCTCTTCGACTTCTTTCCCTCTTCGTCCTTAGCAATGTCCAACACCCCCGTCACCGTCACCACCGCCATTTTATATACCACCCCCACCACCGCCCCCACCGTCACGACTTGGAGCTCCACGCACGCCCGTCCTTCCCACGACATCCCCCTCTCCGTGCTCCTCTCCACCACAGCTGCCTCCCACGTCTCTGCTCCACCCCCAGCCACCGTGTACCTTCCCCTCACCTCCCCTGCAGACTTCCCCCCCTCTCACCAGCACGGATCACCCATCGCCAGGCCACGGTGGCCGACACCCCGCAGTCGCCGCCTTTTACTGCCGCACCGCAACAGGGCCCCGCCCCCCGCCACATTCCCATCGACCCCGTTCCTTCTTTCTTCTCCTCCTCCACTGGCGCCCGTAAAAAGACCACCAAACGCGGAACCGCGGATCCCGTCCCTTCCGCCTCCAGGAAGGCTCCTCCTCCACCTCCTCCTCCACCTCCACCTCCACAGCCTGCCGACATCATGGACACTGCACCCGTCCCCACCCAACCGGATCTGTACACCTACCTCCACTCCCGTCAAGATCCCCGCTTCCTCGACAATCGTACCCTCTCTCTAGAACTCTGAAAGTACTTCCCTGCCGCCCCTATCGCCCAACTCATCCCCCGTAGGGACTCTGTCCTTATCAAATCTCCCAGCCCTATTTTCCACACCGACATGCTTCAGCGCCTCCCTGCCATCCACCTCGGCCCCCACGCAACCCTCACCCCGTACTATACCTCCTCCTCCCCCCGTCAACCTCTCCCTCCCCGCCGTCCGCCCACCCTCACCGCCGTGATAACCAAACTTAGTCCGGTTATCACGGAGGAGGAGGTGTTGGGCCAACTCAACGCCCATCCAGACATCTCCGTTCGCTCTGCCAAGCGAATCCATAACGCCACCGGACCCACCTACCTGATGCGGATTTTCACTGAATCCGCATCCTCCATCGACCGCCTCCGCCTCGAGGGGGCCCTTATCTATGACCGCCGCCACAAGGTAGAACCCTCCCGCTCCCCACCCCAATCCTACCACTGTGCCAGGTGTCTCGTTTACAACGACCACCTGACACAGGACTGCCGCAACCCACCCACCTGTCCCCACTGCAAGTCCAATCACCTCCACAAACACTGTCCCAACCTCGCCTCCCCTCCCGTCTGCAACACCTGTGGTGGCCCCCATCCCACCTACTCCTATAAATGCAAATCCGTTCCCGCCCCCACCACTCCCGAACTTACCGTCCCTGTTCGTCCTGTTGATCCCCCTCTCCATCCCAACAACTCCCGCTGCCCCCCTCCAACCGTAGAGGACGTCATCCGATTTCTCACGACCATCCTCCAGAACATCCATCCCTTCCAGCGTCCCCATACCCTCCAGCAGATCGCCCTTGCCGCCCGTTCCGTTTTTCACCTCGAAACCTTCGCCACCCTCTCCCGTGCACATTCTCACTTCACCTTCTCCCGGCAAGTTACCCTTGTCTAAACACACCGTAACCCCTTTTCCCGTCGCTCCCTCTCCCCCTCTCACCCCTCCCTTTCGGCCCCTATGGCAAGCCCTTCCTATACCTTCCTCTATCATAATGTCCGCTCTCTTCCTGCCAATAAACACCTCTTTATGCACACCCTTTCCCACCACCGCGTGGATGCCTTCCTCCTGAACGAGACCTTCCTCCAACCCCGCCGTCCCATCAGCACCGCTCCCTACGTCCTCCACCGTACCGATGGCCCCCCACCCCTCACCCGAGGCGGAGTGGCGATCGGCCACCTCCGCCACCATCCCGTCCGGCTCCAACCTCTCCTTAATGACCTCACCGAACACCTGATCCTCAGCCTCTTCCTCCCATCCCTTACTGTCACCCTCGCTACCATCTATATCCGCAGCACTGCTCCCCTCCCCTATGCCTTCCTCTCCCACATAGACCGCTCCTTCACGACCTATGTGATTGCTGCCGACCTTAACCTTTCTTCCCGTCCGCCCGCTGAACTCCGGCGGTGGCGTCAGTTCGTCACCACCTCGCTCCGGGGCGACGTCCTTCCTCTTCCCCGCCCAACCCGCCCCGAAAGCAACACCACTCCCGACGTCGTCCTGGCGTCTCCCAACCTCCTAGGGCGCATCACGGCAGATGTCCTCGACCTTATAGGCAGTGACCACGCCCCTGTCCTACTTACCTTTGACCACCGCCCCCGCCCTGCCCGTGCTTCCCGTCCTATGCCCCCTCCCAAACTCGTTCATGATTATTCCCGTGCCGACTGGGATGCCTACCGTCGCTCCATTGACACCTCGGTCGCAAGCCACCCACCTCCCCTCCGCACTCCCGACGATATTGATCATGCCTCCTCCTTCCTTCAGCAGACCGTTGCTGACGCGGTCCATGCCCACATCCCCACCCGGGTGATTTATCCTCACCGTCCTACCCTTCCTCCACAGGCCGTCCTTCTCCTTCGCGAATCCCGTCGTCTCTACTGCTCCTTCTTCTGGACCCGTGACCGGGACACACTCCAACGCCACCGGCAAATCCAACGCCACATCCGAAACCTCTTGTCACCGAAAAAAAGGCGGGACTGGCGCCAGACATGCACCCGCCTCAATTCCACGCTCCCTGTCAACTCCTCCAAGTACTGGCATGCCTTCCGCCGCCTTACTGGCGGTCATTCCTCCCCCCACTACCCGCTTCTCCATGATGACCGTCCTTTTCCTGACAACGCCAGTAAAGCAGAACACTTTGCCTCCTACCTCTCCGAAGTCTTCTCCATTCCTGATGATCCTCTCTTTGACTATTCTCTCTTCCCAGACGTCCATGAGCGAACCGATACCTCCACTCCTCCGCTCGCCCCTGGCTTCCAGTACTTGGACCACATTCCCCCCTCAGAACTGAACACACCCATTACCGCCCGTGACATCATTGACACTCTTCGGTCTAAACGCAACACCGCCCCTGGTCACGACCGGCTGACCTACCGTCACCTCCGAGCTTGCCCCCCCTCCTTCCACGAAGCTCTTGCTACCTTATATAATGTCATCCTTTTCACCGGCTTTTACCCCGACCTGTGGAAGACCTCCCGTATTCTCATGTTCCTAAAACCGGATAAGCCCCCATCCCAGACCTCATCCTACCGTCCCATCAGTCTTACCTCCGTGTTCAGCAAGGTCCTGGAAACCATCCTCTTCCGTCGTATCCATCAGCACCTCCATCGCCACCAGTTCCTCCCTCTTTCCCAATGTGGCTTCCGACCCTCCTTCTCTGCCGATGACCAGCTCCTTCGCCTTACTCATCTCCTTTCTGTCCAACTCAACTCCCGTCGCTCCGCAATTTTTGTCTCCCTTGATATCCAAAAAGCCTACGACCGTGTATGGCATTCCGGTCTCCTCTTCAAGCTCCAGTTCTACGCCCTTCCTATTAATTACGTCCGCCTCATTGTTTCCTTTCTCACCCGCCGCCCCTCCTATGTCACTGTCTGAAACTCCGACTCCCGTTTGTTCTACCCCTCTGCCGGGGTGCCCCAAGGTTCCGTCCTCTCTCCTCTCCTTTATCTCATCTACTCCGCCGACATGCCCCAACCCGAGCCTCCCGTTTACCTTCTACAATATGCTGACGACACCGCCTTCCTAGCCCTCGCCCCCTCCCTTGCCCGCTCCCAGTTTTTGCTCCAGTCCCACCTTACCGAGTTCGCCTCATGGTGCAACCGGTGGCTCCTCTCCGTCAATCCTGACAAATCCCAGGCAATTATCATAGGTCGTACCACCCGCTCCTTCCGTCTCCATGATTTCTACCTCACCCTCCACAACCGCCCTATCCGCCACACCCCCACCCTGAAGTACCTTGGCCTAACCCTCGACCGTAACCTCTTCTGGACCCCCCACCTCCGCACTGTCCGACAGAAAGCCCTCTCCCGCCTTAACCTCCTCAAACTCTTCACCGGCCGGACGTGGGGTCTCAGCCCCTCCACCATTCTCTACACCTACCGGTGTCTCATGCGTCCTGTCCTTTGCAGCTTCCATCCTGCCTGGATCTCCGCTCCCACATCCTACTATAAAACCCTCCAAGTCCTCGAGCGCCACGCCCTCCGCCTCGCCTACCGCATCCGGCTCCCGTCCCCCACGCGGATCCTGTATGACCTGATCCCGTTTCCCCACCTCCTCGAATATCTCCAGCGTATCCGAATCCTCTATACCACCCGTAAAATTGACTCCCGCAACCCCCTGGTCTACCCCATCCTTACCAACCCTGGGCCTCTGCTACGCCTCTACCGCATTATACCCCCTTCCCTTCTTCTCCACACCCTCCATGTCCTCTCCCAGGGTAATTTCCGCCGCCTCCCCCTTCCTGATGACGTCCTCCGTTCCGACATCTACCCGTCCTACCAGCTCTGATCCCCCACCCATAGATAAAGTGCCCCCTCTCCTCACTCCCCTTCCGCTCCTCCGCTTGGCTACCCCCCTCCCTGCCCTGGAGTCCCTACGGCTCTTCTCTGCCGCCCCCCTTTTCTTCACCGCCGTTTTTTTTTCCCTCTCCCCCACGTTTGCTCCGCCCCCTTTTTTATCGGGGTCCTGGACCGACGTCAAGTGTTGTGTGTTGTGCTACAGTGAAGTGTGTGTTTTTTAACTGCAGCCACCGCAACCAGACAAGTGTCGCACCGTGTATTTTACTTAGTGTCTCCGTGTACTCGCCGTCCTGTGTTCTTGTCGTCCAATTTGTGCTTTTTACGTCACCGTGGCTCCTCGTTTTTAACTGATTACATCCAGCTTTTGTTCACCTGTCAACTGTTTGTACCTCCAATTGTCGCCATGTATGTGTCATTGTTCCTCCATTGATTTTTCGCCTGTCATGTATTTTAAATTTTCATCTCATCAATGTCTTTTACTCTCTCGGCTGAAGAGCAGCCTCTGGAGCTGCTGCCAGCCTACTGGTGTAATCGCTGGTGTGGAAATACAAAAAAAAAAAAAAAAAAAAAAAAAAAAAAAGCTATCTGAAAACCGGACTTTTTCCGGTTATTTAGTTATTCCAATGGTAAATTAGTGCGTCTCCTCTCAATTTCTTGTCCAGGTCCTCCTCCATATTCTATATTCATCCCCTACTCACCCAGCAGTGCCCATGTCCCCCTCCCTATCACTTTGCCCATCTGAAACTGCTCTAGTTGTTGACCACTTTCTCAGCCTCCTCAGTCCCTTGCCGCCTACCCCTATCTACGAAAAAAATGTGTAAATCTCACAAGTCACGAATAGAAGTTGTATTGCAAGTTTCCCTCTACCGTATTCAGGCAGTGTCTTGCAGAATATAGAAACCTTCTCCACGAAAACGTTATGTATGATCTGACTTACTTGGTAATCAGTAAAACAGTGTCAAAGTCTGTTGCGAGGTACCATCCGCTTTGTCGCGTGATGTACCAGTTTGTCTCGCATCTCATTGTATATGACGTTATATTTCGTGAACTATGTGTTGAACGTGATCGTTACTCTTACGGCGACCGACTCATGGATGGAAGCTTACGTGTGCAAATTTTCATAAAGATTGCAACAGAAATAAATTAAATGCCATAAGTACACATAAACAAACAGAAAATCGTACGCTCTGATTTATATATTGCCGCGAGAGACCACGAACAGCAACTGCTGGCGTGGCGCAGGGGATAGCGTCACGGACTGCGGAGCGTTAGGTCGCCAATTCAATCCCGCCCACCGGCAAAAATTTACTTCTTTGTAATTAAGAATTCCAGAAGGTTCTACATCTTTCTTATGTTCTCTTGTAAATTCTACTTGTTTCTTACGTTAACCGTTCTTCTACTTTCTGGTAAATTCTGTCTGTGTATAGATAGCAGAGCACTCTGCCTGAGAGGCAGTCAGTGCTGCGTGTATGTTGAGTTCGTAATAAACGTGCTTTCAGTATAAGCGCTGTGTTTAGTTGCCTTCAAAGTCAAGCCTACTTCCATTTCAACGTGACATTGTTTGGTGGAGGAACCGGGTACACTGTGCAACAGCTGCATTACCGTGGCTCCGATTAGGCAACGTAAAAGCCGTCGCTTACACGGAATGGAACCGGGATACACCGAGTACATCCTTCCAAAAGTCCGTATTATCAGAAGAACGATGGAGACGAAGCCAGCGCACATCAGACACCCGTCGGTGTTCTCTGGAGATGCTGGACAGGACCCCAACAAATGGCTAAAACGGTTCGACCGAGTCGCCAAGTACAACAGGTGGGATCATACGATGTGCTTGGCCAACGTTTATTTCTACCTGGATGGAACAGCCCAGCAATGGTTCGAAAACAACGAAGACAAGTTGAATGACTGGGAGACGTTCCAGGAGGAACTTAAGAAGACGTTTGGAGACCGCCAGCGACAAATCCGCTCGGCGGAAGAACAACTGAAGAACCGGGCCCAACGACAGGTGAGCCGACACAATCGTACGTACAGAGTATTTTGGCCCTGTGTAACGTAGTCAATCCGAACATGACTGAAGCGGACAAAATCATGCACCTGATGAAGGGAATTGCAGAAGATATGTACCAAGCTCTTCTGATAAAAGACGTCGCTACGACAGAAGAGTTCATCAAGTGGTGCCAGCGTATTGAAGAGATGCAACAAAGGAGGGTTTGACGCAAGAAGTATGACAGACTCCCAAATGTAGTCCCTATGGCCGTTGTGGAAGACCAGCAGGACTTGGCTTCTCTCATACGACAAATCGTGAGAGAAGAATTACAACAGTGCATGGCAGCCGGGACTATTAGACCGAGCGAGCATCAGATTATGGCCATGGATGTGAGCCCTGTAAGTCACGAGGTAGCAGACGCCGCTGAGGACGAGGTGTTTCAAACATTAGCTCCTGTCTGCCCCGTCAATCGCACCCGACGTGAAGAATGGCGTCGCCCTGCTATGGCTTACGCTGCAGCCGCCAAACGGCAGCCCATGAACCGGCCGACGCGACCACAGCCAACTCCCCCGGTAAGTATGACGCCCCGCAGAAGAACAGACGTCTGGAGGACAGAAGACAACACACCACTGTGTTTCCACTGTGGACGCCCTGGACATGTCGTACGCTACTGCAGAGAGAGGAGACGAGTATTCGATGATTCTACTTGTTTCTTATGTTAACCGTTCTTCTACTTTCTGGTAAATTCTGTCTGTGTATAAATAGCAGAGCACTCTGCCTGAGAGGCCGTCAGTGCTGCGTGTATGTTGAGTTCGTAATAAACGTGCTTTCAGTATAAGTGCTGTGTTCAGTTGCCTTCAAAGTCAAGCCTACTTCCATTGCAACGTGACAATATAAAGATTAACCCGTATGTGTTACGTTCAACGGAATTCAGACGAAAATAATAAATCAATCGGCCGTTTTGGTCCCTTGGTATGAATTTAGGATATTCACATACTCTTTTTCTCTTACCCCGCACCCACCATTGAAGAATTATAAAATTATGCGTTACCCACCCTCAACAACAAAAATGGTTAACAGTTCCTTCATCATTTTAACTTTTCATTGCTATAAGAGGTTCATCGTGTGTGGTTCATTATGTCCTACAAAATTAATTTAATTAAGGAAACTGGCGCAGTTAAAAAGAGGCGAATAAACATTAATTTCATATTAGAATGAATATTTAGGTTCGTAATTGATACATGTTGCCTGATGATAAACTTTGAGCAAACGAACGATAGATAGCATGCAATACTACCTTCGTCAAGTGAATGTTTCTCACTTGCATTATTAATTTCATTTCCATTATCTGATAACTGAACCACTACATCTACATTTAAAGAAATTTACGGCAGTTCTGCCAGTGGGGACAAACAGATCAGAGAGTATATTTGCAAATTTGTGTCCGGCAGGGATTCGATCCCGGGTCTTCTGCTTACTGGGTAGTTGCGTTGACCAGTACGCCACTTAGACACATTGATCATAATGAACGTGCGGAATACCCTAGGATGCTTCTGGTCAGACAAAATTATCATCTTGCCCTCACAGCACTGCGTAGTGGCCCAGACCATTACCACTCGTTACTCGTGCCATGATGTCGTGTAAGAATTAGACTTAGTGTGCATCCCCACGGAAGAAAGAATCAATAGCCATCTTTGCCTTATGTATATTATGTATACGTGAAACGATGAGGTCTGAAAAGTTGCTGGTGGGCTGGTTTAACAGTCTTAATCGGCTCAGCAATGAAATGTGTCTTTTTAGTCCCACAGTAAGTATAGATAAAGCAGACTTCTTGTAAATTGAAACAAAACTGCAGTTTGTAACAAACAAGGTTTGAACGAATCACTCATCACGCAAAACTGAAATTAAAATTTTAACCTTTTAAACCAGCCCGAATATCAATGTTGACTGCAGCTTCACCCAAAAAATTCAAAGAGAAGTTCTAAAATTTACTGTATGGGAACGTTAGCAGTTCACTGTAAACAATATAATTTGACTCAATGTGTATTTGCTTACAAAATAAAACTAAAAACCGTCAAGAAGTCGGAAAAAACTTTTACACAATTATACACCCACAAGTGCAGCACTACTCCCAGGGGACTCACGGTTCTTTCGTGTGTACGTGCGTGGCGAGCACGGGGCCCCAAGCTAATGCAGTCTTTATTCCTTCTTTAGTTCGCGGACTGCGTATCCTTTCCTCCTCCCCTCCTTTCCTATCCTCACTTCCTCCCTTTCCAACTGGGGGACTGATAACTGCGACACGTTAGTCCCCCTATCCAACCAATCAACCCAACCCCAAGTGCAGCTAGCTGGCGCGAGAGAACAAAGGAAATGATTTCCTTAGGTTCCACAGTTACTGCAGAGGTAACACTAGTGTGTTGAAATAGTAATCCGCGGAGGTTAATCACGTCACCCTTTACCATATCAGTGATCAACATGAAAAGAAAGGAAAGCAATACGTATGTGTCGTTTGTCACTCTAACAGACGGACCAGGCGTTTGTAAACATTATGATGTGTTTTCAAGTCGCCGGCTGCAGTGGTCCAGGGATCTGCGGCGCGGCAGTCATGTTCTGCACGGCCACTACGGTCGGGGGTTCGAATCCCCCATCGTGCATGGATATTTGAGCAGTCTTTACTATTCACTAGTTCATAAGTAGTTTGCAAGTTTACGGACTGATGACCCCTTAGTTAAGTCCCATAAGCTCTACAAACATTTGAAGATTTTGTTTTCAAGTCTTTGAAGCTAGTAATAGTAACACTTAACTAAACGTATTCTAGTAGTTTTCTTTAGAATTACAATTATTAAAAAGAAAAAAAAAAAAAAACTACACAAGTACTTAAAAGAGTGAAAATTTTTAAAAGTATTTGATACCCATTTAGTACAACCATTTGTAAAGAAAAAAGGCCAAAAATCGTAATTGTAGATCCACGTGCTGTGAGTATAGAACCAGTCCTGAAAAGCGCTTTTCTCGAAAATAAAGTTTTCGACTAATCGAAGGATATATTTGCACTAAATAGTTGATTCGGCGTTATCTATGAAAAGCAATGTAAAGAAAATTTTGAAAGTACACGGCTTGCTGTGCAAAAGAAAAGCACCTCTCTCCTGTTAACTGTAAAGGTGTGTACTTTAAGTGAGAGCTAAGTCTTAACTCTCGATAAAGTCGCTTTTCTGTAAATTGAAGAATTAAGATAGTCGCACGATTATTTCAGCAAACCGCTAATAGGTTTTGTAAAAGCAACCGGCTCGTTAATCGTGTGCATTATTCATACCTCTAAAACTAAAAGAGTTTACTTTGACTGAAAGAAACTGGGGAAAGGATTGTTGGGAATGTACTTCGTGAAGTTTTGTGCGTCCCTCTAAACAGCACGAAATATCGTGTTTCCGATATTTCGTGCAACGTAGCAACGCGCACAGCAACCACGCGCATGGGTACATTAGTGTTAATGCACCAAGCGGTCTCTTCTCGCTGCACTCCAGATGTTTGTTTCCAGCACGCCGCTCGAAGATGTAATTACCTTCGGAGCCCGCGCTCGCAAAGCCAGCTCTGCCGAAGCGCCTAGTGCGCAGGCATTCCGCGGTGCATGCTTCTCTCGTCTGGTAACCACAGTCAGCAGTTGAGACACGGTGCATGAAGCTGGTATTTTCACTAACGACGTATCGAAGAGTTCCGCAATGAAGCACGGCAAATTTCTGCAATACCAGAGCGTACGCTTCTGCTGGATATAAGCTCTTGCACTGTTGAGTAGCAAACTGTCGCTTGATGGGTTCAAGAAGCATACACACAATCCAAGCTGTAACAGCAATATGAGCTAACACCGTATCAATAATTGTTTATATGCGCAAATACTCTCTAACCTTTGCCTTTATACAGTAAGGCTGTATTATACAACCGCTCGCTAAGCGAACGTTCCGTACCCGAAGATTGGAAAGTTCTACAGGTCACTCCAATATTCAAGAACGGCAATAGGAATGATCCGCAGAATTAAAGGCCTATATCATTAATGTCAGTTTGCAACTGGATATTATAACACATACTTTCCTCAAATTTTTTTAACTAAGTCGATGAGAACGAATTATTGATCCCTAGTCAACACGGATTCAGAAAGTATCATTCTTGTGAAACACAGCTGTCTCTTTATTCATCTGTTGAATGCTATGGACAAGAGAATTCAAATGTATTCCGTATTTCTAGATTTCCGAAAGGCTCTTGAAACTGTACCTCAGAAGCGTGTTCTAATCAAATTGCAAGCTTGTGGAATATCGCTACATTTGTGCGATTTCCTCTAAGAAAGCACACAGTACTTTGTAACTGATGGTAAGAGGGTAGAACAGAAGTAATATCTGGCATTCCACAGGAAGTGTCATAGGGCCCCTGCCGTTCCTAATTTTTATAAACGGTTTAGGAGACAATCTCAGTAGCTCTCTTAGACTCTGCGGATGATGCTGTCATTTATCGGTTAGTAATGTTACTAGAAGATCAAAAAGCAACTGCAAACTGGTTCACATATCAGCATTGTGCAAATATTAGCAATTGACACTTAATACATGTGTGTTCATCCGTATGGCCCCTAAATGAAATCCGTTAAATAACATTTAAACGATAGATCAGTCAAACCTATAGGATGTCAATTCCACTAAATAACTTGGAGTAACATTTACGAACAACTAAAATTCGAAAGAACACTTAGAAAATATTGTAGGAAAGGCGAACCAAAATCTGCGTTTCAGTTGCAGGACACTTAGAAGATGCAACTGTTCTACTAAAGAAACTGTCTACACTAGTGTACACTTGCGTCCTATTTTGGAGTAGTGCTGCGTGTTGTGGGATCCACACCAGGAGGAAGTGACGGACGATTTAGAGAAAGTTCAGAGAAGGGCAGCTCGTTTTGTATTATCGTGATATAGGAGGCAGAGTGTTACTGAAATGACGCACAATTTAGGTGCAAATAAAAAAAAGGCGTTATTTGTTGCGGCGAGGTGTAATTGCGAAATTTCATTCACCAACTTTCTCTTAAGAATGTGGACATGATAATAAAATTAGACAAGTCAGATCGTAAACATAAATATTTATATGTTCCTTTTTCCTCCGAGCTATTAGAGAATGGAACTACAGAGAAATATCTCGAAAGTGGTTCGATGAACCGTCTCCCAGGCATTTCAATCTGACTTGCAGAGTATCCATATAGATGATGATGAGCAAGATGAAATAATGAGCAGGGGGCAGGGTCGCTGACTGTCGTCCCTGGGGCAACACCACCAAGATACCAGGCGTCACACAGCCCTTATTACGACACACTCACGATGTCTCGACCCGCCAGCTGACTGGTTGGCCTTTAAGAGGCAGTGGGATATGTGCAAGCGGCTAGCCGGTTAGCTAGCGGTCGAGGACCGGTCGTCGTGATGTGACATGGGCTGCTCTGGAGCATGGTATAGAGGTTGACTGGCCCCAGGGCTGGAATCATGATTCAGCCCCAACTCCAACACTTAAAGTGAATTTTACTGTTATTCGTAATTCGATGAGATGTGGAAATACACTAAAATATTCATTGGGTTTAGATATAGTGTATAATGTAGTTTTTTATTAAACAGAAAAGATAATTTCTCAAATGCATTTCATACATGGTAATATACTTTGCACGAGGTATTGCCCGCATAAATCAAACAAGCTCATTATTTCTACATAAAATACTCGTGTTTTTAATAGGTACATCAGAATAAATGTTCCGTATATTCAGTTGCCATGGAGGCATGAATTAAACATTACTTATCAATAGTAATGTATCTGCAAGTGTTTCGTTTTCTCTACACAAGCAGCTATTCGAAGTGAACAAGAACGATGATTCATCTGCATTAATTACTCAGAATACTTTCAACGTTCCTCTTATCAAAGAAACAATGAACATGTTTCTCCCACGGATTCAACTTTTGGCGCTTGCGCCTGCCTACATAACACCAAATAAAATTTCATAATGCAATCTCCCGGAGGGTAATGACAAGATAAGATGGAGTCGACAATGAGACAAAGAATTGGTAACTTCTTCGACTCCCTGTGGTGAGTGTCATGTAGAGAATATTTGAAAAATTGGAAAAGTATCGACATGAACTGAAATAAATGGAAATTAATTGTTGTGAAACGTTCAGTGATAAGGTTTATTGTATCAGAATTGACGTAAAAGCAACGGAGACATTTTATGAAATTGTGAACAGAGATTGGGGACAGGAAGTATTTGCAGATAACAAACGAGTGATACAGTGTATATATGGTGGACAAAAATTTTGATAATCGTGATGGTTTAAAACATGGTTGCACGTGAGTTGAGGGTGAACAACAGGTATGTGCGTAAAAGAAAGCGTAATTATGTCTTATACTTCAGCTAGTAATAGCAAATAAACGGCGTTGGCGTATATAAGGAAAAGACTCAGATACAAGGAAAGGTTCCTATTGGTTTACATCTTGGCCAGTCAGAAAATAATAATTCGTTAAAAAATATTCCAACGATAAACCATGAATATGTAGAGAATGAAATTTCAAGTTACTGTAGTTATAACGCAGACGAAAATTGGAACACTTAATGAGCGCTCTAGTGAGATTTCTGAAGGTTTGAGGAATTATGAAAAGCGTTTGAGGTTCAATAATGCTGTGTATTGTTGGATAATGAATAAAACTGTGGGCATTCTACATGAAGAGGTTCTGGCGTCTCTGAAAAAAGCTTTCATTAATGTTTCGCAATCAGACATAAAAGAGTAATAAGGGTGTAGATGTCGTGTATGAGAAATCAAATACTAAAACTGATCGATGGAAAAGGAGGTACAATATACTAGAGCGAGAGAGGGAGAGAGGAATGCATAAATATTCCTCGTTTGGAGACAATGAGGACTAACAGGAGAGTCTCGGAGAAATGAGTGCAGAAAAGATGTAAGACAATCGAAAAGTAATATTCATTAAATGAGACATACACAAAATTAAAATTACCTGACATAATCGGTTTTGGAGGCGACCCGATTGTTTTATAGTTTTCAAAAAGAAATGCCAAGATAGCACACAAATAATTTATTCAATGACGACCGGCTTCGGTGAACTGCGTCACCATCATCTGGTCACATATATATTTTACAAGCTGGACATCTTGTTAAAAAAGTAGGCAAAAAATAATAATTTCGACATTGCACTTAGTCGCTATATAAAAAAGTTAAAAACATAAGCTTTTTAACTTGTGTATTTTTATATTATGACTCAGTGCAATGTTGCACTTATTTTTATACCTACTTTGTAACACGATGACCATCTTGTTAAATATATATGTGACCAGATGATTGTGACACAATTCACCGAAACCTTTCGTCATTGTTAAATTATTAATGTGCGATTTTGGCATTTCATTTTGAAAACTACATACACTTTTTTTTAAGAAAGGTCAGATTTAAGGTAAAATGAGTGAGTGAGTGAGTGACAGAGAGAGAGAGAGAGAGAGAGAGAGAGAGGAGTGTAATGGTATGAGTACAGTGACTGTAAAAATAGCAGAATTCTATACAGAATTTGCGTATGCGGATCATTCCAGTTTTGAAGAAGAGTTGTCGAACAGATGAGCAACTGTATGTTAGAGAATTTTGGAACACTTGTTGTTTCTTTTTTGTGACATTACCGGAGTTCTTCAAGTTCCTCAGTAGAAATCAACATGTGCTGCGAAAGCAACGATCGTATAGAACACAGCTTGCTCTATTAATCTATGGGGTCCAGAAAGCGGTAGATACTGTCTCCCAGGCAGATACCGCGCATACAAAGGTGTTCGATACGGTTCGTCAGTGTCACCTAATGGAACGATGCAACCACTGTGATCTGGAGCGCAGTGAGTCTGACAAATAGAACACAGCATGGATTCCGGCGCGAAAGAAATTTGTGGCGTACCGGAATGGAGATTTATAGAACCATTAAGCGTCACCATATTTTGCAATTAATCCTCAGTTTAATCGAATGTAACGTGCTGTAGATACATAGCGAGGGACATCCTTTATTTTTGGGCTGCACAGTTGCTAAACAAGTCCAGGAAACGTTTATGGTACTTCAGTGTAATATGTGAGAGTATGTCTAGAGAGCGATTTGAGTTGGAATGACGACATAAATTTAATCATAGAAAACGCGGATATTGGATCAATTCGTTGTAAGTATCCTCAGGAACTGTAGTCCATCAACAATCGAAATAACTTAAAAAAGATTGACAAATCTGAAGCATTGAATAAAAATTTGTGATGCAGCCGGGAATCGAACCCAGACCTCCATGCTTACTAGGCAGACGTCTTACCGTTAGACCACCACCGTACTATCCCAAGACTCCTTGGAATAGTCTAAGTACGATTTACCTCCACGTCACAAACTTTAATTCAGCTTCTGTGTTCATAAGATAATTGCCACTACTGCCAAGGCTCTCCATGCAGCGGAATAGCAACTCGGCAATGGACATATTGGAACAATCCTGTTAAGGTGATATAAATACCAATTTCATACAAATAAACAATCCATGAGACGGATTTTCATCTTGAATATGTCAAAGACATTATTGATAAATCTGAAGCATTGAATTAAAATTTGTGACATGGAGGTCCGGGTTCGATTCCCGGCCGCATCAGAAACATCAATCCAATGCTTCCGATTTATCAATAATGTCTTTGACATATTCGAGATGAAAATCAGTCTCAGGGATTGCTTATTTTATTTTAAAAAAGTACTTAAAAAGACATTCTTTCTTGCAGAACTTGAGTAATGTGCGTCAGTGCAGGTTACGACTGATCAAATTGGTGTAGTACAGTTTTGTTGCGAGTTAAGTAGTAAGCTAGTGCCCTTAGGCACAACCACTAGTCACAGCTGGTGCATGTTTAGGAAACGGTCAGCAGTTTCATCAACGTGACTGACAAGCTGCAACCGGTGGCCGTGTGCTTTCTGCAAGACATCGCAGACGCCATTATTCACCCAGACCATGCGCACAAATATATTTCTGCACCAACTCGTGCCTTCTTGGTGTCAAGGGATAGCATTCGTTTCCCCTATCCCTCCAGATCTCCAGACATGTGAATTTAAAATGTATGAGATGTGGTGAAATGGCGGGTGCATCGCTGCTCCCCAAAGTCAAGCACCAAAGATGAATTCGGAGCTGGGTGAATGCAGCTTGGATCGGTATACCACAAGAAGCCATTCGCGACACACGCTTCAATGGCTTCACTTGTGATACAAGTTGTTAGGTTCTATGTCGGTCCCAGTGCCTAACAGGCAACAGGACACATCCTGAACCGAGGAAACTGAAATGATTTCTACAGAACATACGCAGTTTGGAACTGAAAAAAGTGGCAACACTGTTGTGGTGGCAATATGCAATGGAATCTACAATTGACGTTGATAACGCACCTAATTGACATACCGACCTTACTTCCGAGCAAACTGACTCGCCCTTCCCAAGTCACCGGCGTGGGCAAAATCGATGGAGCACAGACATTGAAATCTAGCGGTCTAACGTAATGGTGTCACTGTGTTTTCGAAACAGGAACAACGGAATTGGATCGCGATTAAATGTGCAAGAGGTCGTCCAACACGACAGTACCGTGAAGGTTTTCAAGAGGCGTGCGAGGAATCGGCATTGCCGTACAGAACAGTGGCTCGTTGGGCAAAAGCCTTCAAAAGAAAATCAGTAAACTGCCGCAGATATGCATCGGACAGGTTGTCCTAGTGTCTCTGATCTGAAGTACATACTGTTGCCACGTTAGTGGACAATGAAAGTGTGTCAGAGCCCCAGTATGGTGATTAACATGTACAATTGTGATAGTGTTATCCTAACGCATTACGTTCCTCCAAGGCAGGCAGTCAGTGCACAGAATTGCAGTTCATTTTTGGAACATCACCTGTTACCAGCTTTGCGAAAGAATCGGAAAAAAATTTCCGCGCAACCCACCCATCATTACGCACAATATTAGGGCGCATACAGTACAAGCTGTGGCTGCTCTTTTCTGTCGATGGGACTGGGAAGTACTGTACTACCAACCATTCTTTCCAGACTTAAGTGCATGTGAGTTCGATTTGATTCCGAAGATGAAGAACCACTGCGTGGCATTCGCTTCAGAATTGTTTCCAGAGATTCGCCAGGTAGTAGACCGCTCCATTCCCATCATCAACAGAACTAGGTCTAATAACGGTGTACTAGACCCTCCACTTGGGTGGAGGGTGTACATTTCAACACTGAATCGTTCGTAAGGGCTTAATTGTTGCGTACGCGTTCGCTACAGCGCAGCCAACCTAACTCAGAATAGGAAAAATACCCCTTCTAATCGTATTAAACTGAAATGTAGGTCCGAATTTCTAGATTGGCAAAACTACCGTCAGCTGACGTGCCTTGCATCTTACCATAATACTGCGTTCGTCATGCCTGTTGAACTCGGTGGCTTTTGCAAATATTGGACCTTTCACATGCTTACAACTGAACACAACGTACAGTTAGCAATTTTTGTAGCCGAACACGGTTTTCTACAGACATTTCAACGGTTTACAACGACTTTTACACTTTGAAACATTTTGTATTACGTAGGTTACGAAAAACTGTATACGAAAATGTGTCCAACTCAAAATGTACACAGGTTCCACACAACGCTGGTGACTAGTTTGAAGGACAGTCACAAGTGCCAACAGGTATCGCTTTTGTATTGTTTGTAATTAAATACTTTGTACCTTACCGGCCTACGCTACCGATAATCGCGGGTAATTAGACTTCAGAATTAATTACCAGGATAAGTCAGTCAGAGGCGAAACCAATAACGTAGTGGAGGTTACACAAACAAACGATACTTCCGGATTTAATTCGCAATAACGATCGTTTCGTTAGCGAAATCTTGCACAATTTTCTAAGACTCAATAAGCCTGGGACAAAACTGTACCAAGGAAACAATTTTGTATAGTTAAATATACACGGTTGCCAGCTCGATGTACGAGCAACAAACATAATTAATAAAATGTACTGTCTAATATCAATAATCACCGATTGGTTAATTTTGAACAACGCGGTCGCAGAATGCAGTTTAACCGTACAGGCCACAGCAGAAGGAAACAGAGAAATATAAAATCAGTAAACTGAGATTACTTATGCATGAGAAACAATTATCACAAATACCTCTAATTAATATAAAGTTTTATAAGAATGAGCATGCATGCATAATTCTACGTAAAATCCAACCAACACCGTAAAGCTTGCTAAGCCACTTTACTATGTCTTGATTAACAATAATAATTAAAATTGTTGTACTTTAATTGTGTCTGCAGTGATTAGTTGACTCATTAAGTGAATAGGTTACTGAAACTTATGTAATTAATTCTCTTTAACAAATTGGATCAAATGCTAATATTGAGAAGTAATAGTGTGGCATAAAATATTGTTGCATATAATAATAACAATTTGATCTACCATCAAACATTTTATCAGTATAATTGAATTCTTCAGTTTAATTCATTAACCAAATATTGCAGTGCGTCTTTTAGTACAAGTGAATTGACTACTGTACACAAAATTAATATTCATTACTTAGTAGTATTGAATAATTACATTACATATTAATAGTCAGTGATCTGCACTTGTTATTTACTATGCTTTGAGTTTTGCAACAGTACTAATTATTGTTCGAGCAATGTAATCTTTTCAAATACAACTGATTTTATTCATACTTACATAACCTTTTTTATTGTTCAGCTTGAGCCTCGGAATATTAAAGGTAACGGAATACGAACCTGTTTAGATAGTGCCGCGGATGAATAATTAAATTGACACTGATTAATTTCACATAATTTCGCTATTGACTCTTTGCAAAAGTAAACATTGGCTTCGCATTACAGATCTAAAGACGGTTAATTGCTTAGATCGTACTTTGCAGCAGTGATGTATTCTGGCTTATGATTGTTGATGGCGCTTTATAATGTTTAGCAAAAATGGTATCTTCTTGGCGACTAAATATTGTTTAAACATCGGTCTCAAGCATTCCTCTTGAAGTTTTATCTCCGTGCCCACATTAATTATTTGCCAGAGCCCATTTGCCCAAACTGCTGCTCGTACCAACACATCTTAAAACCACACTATTACAGTTTGTTGCTGCTGTCACTTTGCTTCACCTCTAGAGCTCAACAACAACAACCATTCTTTCTCGCGCATCGCGCCAGAGTGCCTTCAGCGATAACAATGCTCCACGCAAAGATGCTAGGAACATTTCCATAGCTAAGCCCACGTGTCTACAACAATGCTTTACATTTATTTCTCAGTACAATATTAAATCGTTTAAACATTCGTCATTTAATTATTTTACTTACACAAGAAAATTATCCCATGTACACGCGATATATATAAATATAGCTATACATATTTCCCATACTATCCGCTGTCATTTATCTGATCGTGTTTACACACGCAGACAGTGGCATTGGTCACTGTGTTGTTGCGTTACAAACTGCCGCTACTTAAGTTGTAACACTCATACTTATGATCATGTTCTGTGAAAATGAACGTTCAGTCGGGTGTTTCGCGGTCAGTTTTTTGGTTTTTATTTGTATTTTCACCTGAGTGTTTTATTACACTCTCCAGGTGCCATAGTTATTTTACACCGTCCGTTTTCCGAGGGGGTAATATAATTTCCTCCGGTTAACAATTAACAAATGTTTGTTTTTATATGTTATAAATTAATGGGTAAGTCAGTCGTTAATGTGAACTAATGATTTATTGCATTAAGTGAATTTTCCGTCCGTGCTCGACAGAACATGATAATATTATCAAAAAGGAAAATTCCTGATGTTCTGCAAAATTATTTTTTGAGTTCTAACTGGCTTTCGGCTTATTAGGCCATCATCGGGTAACAACTGAGTCTCGCTAACATTTCTTCACAGATGTGCACCTTACAAAGATGTTATTACAATATCATAGAAGATACAAAGGTACACATTCACAGGAAAGTGTTACATTTTCATGGCAATGAATTAAATTTACAAAAAATAAAAAAAAATTAAAAGCTGATTTTATTAGTAGAGGTTCAAAGCTTGAACCGAAGGGGAAGGAAGGTGGCGGCTGTTACATTGTCAAACAGGTCCGAAATACTTTTAACAAGCTGATAACTGAAACTTATTTTAGTAGAGGGGAAAAAGGGAAACTGGATTTGATTGTTTAATGATGTAGTGGTATCCTCTGCCATATGTTTATTGATCTACTGTATGACCAATTGTGGTATATTTGTGCTTTTCTTGAGAGAATGCAGTTTATGTCACAAGTGTGTTTCTCTGTGAGCAGGTTGAACATTTCTCTTTTAAGCTCCAGCTTCTCCAATTTTCTGATAATCTAGTTGCTACAGCCCTGCGGGGCTGACCAATATACACTTTTCCACAATGTCTGCGTATGATCGTACACAAACGACTCTGTCCCAGGGATGGAATTTTGTTTTTACTATTGAATAAATATTTTAAAATGCTGTTTATGTCGTAAAATGCAGGTAAATGATATCGAGATTTTCACATTTTAGCAAACTGACATGAAATTTTGACTACAAATGGGATGGCACACCAGTTTTTATGACTATTGACGTGCTCTTGTCGGCCAGAATACATATGCGGTGTAATTTTGTCTCATTTTCAGCTGATGTAGTATATTGTCTATCGACGTAGGGCTATAGCCATTGATGGGTGCTATATATTTGATGGTTTGTGGTTCTGTTTGAAAAGCAGAATCAGATAATGGAACTGATATGAAGCGATGCATGATTGAATCGAAAGCTGCATGTTTATGACTATGTGGGTGCTGTGAGCTAGCAGGAATAACTGTATCAGTTACTACTGGTTTTTCTGTAAATACTACTTACATGTTATTTTTTGCTGATATAAATGGTAATGTTCAATTGTGACTTTAATTTTGTTGTTTTGGGAATTTAAATATTTTAAAACTGTAGCAAATTCTCTAGTTGTACCAGACCATACCTAATTTTGCAACTCATTGTTCCTTTCTGTAAAAATACCTGTTCAAAATTATGTGAACATGTGAATTTGTACCTTGTGTAATGTAATAACATCTTTCTAAGTCGTACATCTCTGAAGAAATGTTAGCAACATTCAGCTGTTCCCTAAGAAACCGAAAGCCGGTTAGTAACTCAATAAATATTTTTTAAGAACACCAAGAAATTTTCCTTTTTATAATAATGTTGTATTATATATTTGAAACAATCATTGTTGGTTTATTTTCTGAACATAAGTAATTTATTTATGTATTAACCTACATGTATTTTAAATGTGTTTATTTCCGTCAACAGTTGCAATATAATTGTTTAATAACATGTTTCGATCACTTGGATCATCTTCAGATCTAAAAACAAAAGTAAAATAGAAATGTACACTTTGATACATTTACTAAGGGTTAATTGAACAATAGTTAATTTATACATAAATGGATACATTTTTCTTTACCTTATAGTTGCGTCCGCAACTCGTCTGGCTGAGTACTAATTGGCACTGAGTTTTACAGTTCGATGTAGGCATTTTTAATTTGGTTGCAGGTGGTGGGGAGGGAAACAATAAGTGGGGAGGGGAGGGAGGGATTGCAATGGATAGCCCTAATACATTGATATCAGAAGAGAGTATTTTAGCCGCGGTGGAGTAGCCGAATGGTCTACCTCCCTGGGGCATGTGTGTGTGTTTGTCCTTAGGGTAGTTTACCTAGGTTTAAGTAGTTTGTAAGCTACGGACTGATGACCACGCAGTTTGGTCCGATAGGTTTAGAAACATTTGAACATTTTGAAAATATTTTAATAAACAAGTTTAAACCTTAAATGTGAGTTCCCTTAACCCTGAGAACATTTCACCACAATTTTGTTTTCCTTTGGTTTCACACATTGTTTTTATGCATATAAATCTAATTTTTCTCTCTTTATATCTTGGGCAGAATGCAATCTACTGCTTTTCCATATTTTTAAAGTCACCTTTTAACGCAACAACACAGTGACCTGCGCCACTGTCTTCGTGTGTAAACACGATAAGATAAACGACAGCGGTTAGTATGAGAAATATGTATAGCCTATATGTATACATAATGCGCGTAAATTGGTTATTTCTCTTGTGTAAATAAATTATGTAAATTATGACTGTTTAAATGAATTCATATTATACAGAGAAACAAATTAAAGCATTGTAGCAGACACGTTGGAACAGTTGTTATCGCTAAATGTCGTATATCGCGAGGCGCGAGAGGGAAAGGTAGTTGTTGAGCTCTCGAGGTGAACGGTAGAAAAGTTGTTCAGCAGCAGCAAACTGTAGTAGTATGGTTTAACGACGTGTTGGTAGAAACAGCAGTTTTGGCAGTTGTGCACTGGCAAATAATTAACGCGGGCATAGCGTCAAAACTTCAAGAGGAATAATGTCAAGAGGAACGCTGTGGGCCCAATGTTTAAACAATATTTCGTCGCCAAGAAGATCCCATTTTTGCCAATCATTATAAAGTGCCAGCAACAATCATCAGCTACACCACACAACAACTGAAAAGAAACTTCTAAGCAATTAACGTCTTTAGATCTGTAATGTTAAGCCAATGTTTAGTTTTGCAAAGAGTCAATAGCGAACTTGTGTGAAATTAATTAGTGTCGATAAAATTATTCATCCGCGGCACCATCCAAACAGGTTCCTATTCCGTTACCTTTAATATTCCGAGGCTCAACCTGAGCACTATAAGACGTGACGTAAATCTAACTAAAATCAGTTGTGTTTCAAAAGATTTCACTGCTCGAAGAGTAGTTAATATTAACGTTAAAAGTCATCTGAGCTATATGACGCGTCATGATAATAAAATCTTTCCAACATTTCGAATCCGTTGCAGGATCCTTCCTGAGGAAATACTGACTTGTTACCTCCTTGTGCTGATCTTATAAAGCGTGTACTGTCTTAACAATAAGTCAGTACATGCTTTATAAGACCAGCACAAGGAGGTAACAAGTCTTATAAAACGTGTACTATCTTACTGTTAAGACAGTACACGCTTTATAAGACTAGCACTAGGAGGTAACAAGTCAGTATTCCCTGAGGAAGGATCCTGCAACGGATCCGAATCGTTGCAAAGATTTTATTATCATGACGCGGCAAACAGCTCAGAAGAATTTTAACGTTAACAATAATGACCGAGAGAGTCTACGTTCGTACAGTAGTTAATATTGTTACAAAAACTCAAAGTACATTTAATAGCAATTACAGATCATCGACTATAAACATGTTGTGTAATCATTCAATATTACCAACAAGTGAATATTAATTTTGTGTTAAGAATTCAATTCACGTGTACTAAAAGACGCACTGCAATAATTGGTTAATGATTAAATTGAACAATTCCATTATACTGCAAAAAATGTCTGATAGGATGTTAAGTTGTTAATATTACAAGGAACAATAGTCCCTGCCATAATATCACTTCTCAAAAACAACATTTGATTCAATTTATTAAAGAAAGATTAATTGCAAAGTTCAGTAAGCGACTCACTTGATCAATCAGATAGTCATTGTAGGCACAAGTCAATAACAATTTCAAGTACTATTGCTAATCAAGATTGACTTTGAAAGCATTATGGTGATGGTTTGATTTTACGCAGAATTGTTGCATGCATGCTTTAACATTAAAAACTTTAGAGGATAATTCATGGTTGCAAACTTTTAACACGAATTATGTACAGGAGAATGGAAAAGCTAGTAGAAGCTGACCTCGGGGAAGACCAGTTTGGATTCAGGAGGAACTTAGAAACCGAAGGCAATACTCACCTTACGTCTTATCTTAGAAGATAGGAATACACTCTTTCAAGTTCTGAAGTCAGCAGGGGTAAAATACAGGGAAAGGAGAGTTATTTACAACTTGTACAAAAGCCAGACTGCAGTTATTAGACTCGAAGGGCATGAAAGGAAAGCATCAGTTGGGAAGGGAGTAAGACAGGGTTGTAGCCTTTCTCCGATGTTATTCAATTTGTACATCGAGCAGGCGGTGAAGGAAAGCAAGGAAAAATTTGGAATAGGGATTAAAGTACAGGGGGAAGAAATAAAAACATTGCGTTTTGCTGATGACATTGTAATTCTGTCAGAGACAGCAAAGGACCTGGAAGAGCAGTTGAATGGACTGGACAGTGTGTTGAAGAGAGCGTATAAAATGAACATTAACAAGAGCAAAACAAAAACAATTCAATGCGGTCTTAGAAAATCAGGCGATGGGGAAATAATTAGATTAGGAAACGAAACAATGAAGGTGATAGATGAGTTTTGTTACTTGGGTAATAAAGTAACACGCAATGGCCGCAGTACAGAGGATATAAAATGAAGAATGGCAGTGGGAAGAAAAGCATTTTTGAAAAAGAGAAATTTGCTAACATCGAATATTAATTTAAGTCTAAGGAAGTATTTTCTGAAGGCATTTGTGTGGAATGTTGCCTTGTACGGGAGTGAAACATGGACGATAAGCAGTGCGGACAGGAAGAGAATAGAGGCTTTTGAAATGTGATGTTACAGAAGAATGCTGAAGATTAGGTGGGTAGATCGCATAACTAACAAAGAGGTACTGAACAGAATTGGTGAGAAAAGGAATTTTTGGCTACCCTGACTAAAAGAAGGGATCGCTTGGTAGTACACATTCTTAGATATCGAGGAATCGTAAATTTAGCATTGGAGGGAAGTTTGTGGGTCAAAAATCGCAGAGGAAGACCAAGAGACGCGTATACTAAGCATATTCAAGTGGATGTGGGTTGCCGTTCTAATGAGGAGATGAAAAGGCTTACTCAGGATATAGTAGGGTGGAGAGCTGCAAAAACCAGTCTTCGGACTGAAGACCATAACAATAACAAACAACAGAGGGATTTGTGCTAACTGCTTAAGTAACTTGAATTTACTGATTTAAAATTGCTCTGTGTTTCCTGCTGCTGTGGCGCGTGCACTTAATCTGCATTCTGTGACCGCGTTGTTCAAAATTAACCAATCAGTGATTATTGCTATTAGATAGTACATTTTATTAATTACATTTGTTGCTCGTACATCGAGCTGGCGACCGTATATATTTACCTATTCAGAATTGTTTTATTGGTACAGTTTTGTCCCGGGCTTCTGAAGTCTAATACAGTTGTTCAAGATTTTGCTCACCAAACGATCGTTATTGAGAATTAAATCGCGAAGTGTCGTTTGCGTGTGTAACCTCCATAAAGTTATTGGTTTCGCCTCTAACAGCCTTATTTGGGTAATTATTCATTTAGCACAGGAATAATTCTGAAGTCTTATTACTCACGATTGTTGGTAAGGTTACAACCTCTTCGATATCTTCAATTTTATATGTATTTCTAACTTCAATTCCTGAAGGATAGACTGCCTGATTCTTGTGGAACTTTTCTCCCACTCTTGATATATTTAGGATTAAACAACACACACTTCGAAAGCTACAATGTCTACCATTTCCATGAATTTTCAGTCTGCCCAAAGATTTGTTGGTTGTACATACAGAGATCTCCCTATCATCCACGTCATGCCCCGTTTAGTCTCATTATATATCAGCAATAAAGATAGATGTTATGTTTTCGTTTTTTTCGTCAAGATAGTCACAAATTTGTTGCATTGATAGCAGAATAGCACACTTCTTTTCTTTTGTGAATCTAAATAATGTACACTCTCTCTTTTTTAAATTTAAAATTAAAACGTTTATGCGGCTCGCCGTGTGCACCGCCACCACCTACCATCAAGGTGCTAGTCATATGAGAATGATGTACGTTGACTGAAACTGCTCATGATATAAAAATATTAATTCTTGGATCCAGATTGTTGTAATTTTAATATTAACCATTATTAAGATCACTATTCTCCATTATGCTTTCTAAAATTACTGTCACTATTTTGTTGTTGCAGGAAAAAAAAAAAAAAAAAAAAAAAAAAAAAAAAAAAAAAAAAAAAGAACTGCAATCTTGTCAGTGTTTACACTGAAAAGTACTGTAAAAGAATTAAATAGATGAAAATAGTAATAAACGACAATTATAAAAACAAACTGTATTTTCCAGTCCCAGCAATTATAATCGCAGTGCTTTTGACAATAATACTGGTGACTACATACGTTGTATTGCTTCCATATGAAATATCAAGGCTAAATATAAAACAGTGTTAGCTTTAAATCGGGTAACGAACACTACCAAGATGGTAATAACATAATCCCACAATAGTTCAGATGTCTTACGTTAGACCGAGTGAGGCGACGCAGTGGTAACGCACTCGTCTCGCATTCGGGAGGACGGTTGTTCAAATGCACCTCCGGCCATTCAGATTTAGGTTTTCCGTGATTTCACTAAATGACTCTAGGCAAATGTCGGGATGGTTCCTTTAGAAAGGCACGGCTGATATCCTTCCCCATCCCTACCCTCCGTCTCTAATGACCAAGCTGTCGACGGGACGTTAAATCCTAAGCTTCCTTCCTTCCTTCTTACGTTAATTGCTCTGATGGATATATACTGAACAAATATAGAGAGTTGCGTATTGTAGAGGCGAGCGGGAGTAGCCGAGCGGCCCGGAGCGCCACGTTACGGATCGCGCGACCTCCCGCGTTGGAGGTTCGAATCCTCGTTCGGGCATGGCAAAAAAAAATGTTCAAATGTTTGTATAGCTTATGGGACTTAACTACGGGGTCATCAGTTCCTAAACTTACGAACTACTTATGAAGTAGCTAAACCTAAGGACGGCACAAATATCCATGCCCGAGGGGGGATTCGAACCCCCGACCGTAGTGGCCGTGCAGACCGTGACTGGAGGGCCGCAGTCCCCTCGGCCACTGCGGTCGGGTCGGGCATGGCTGCGTGTGTGTTCAAAATGTTCAGATGTTTGTATAGTCTATGGGACTTATGGAGATTCGAATCCTCCTTCGGGCACTGATATGTGTGTGTGTTTGTGTGTGTGTGTGTTATCCTTAGGTAGTTAGTTTGAGTAGATTTTAAGTCTAGGGACTGATGACCAACGGAGTTCGGTCCCTTAAGTATTACGAACATTTGAACATATTGTAGAAAAGAGTGAAACTATAATTATGTCCAAAAATTCTAATTGCTGTAATTAGCAGCAGAAGGGTTAATGTTGTCATCCCCTGTTTTGGGATGTCTTTAACACAGCTTTAACTTTTGCCAGTGGTATTACATCAACATGATCGTTGCTAACCGCTGTATTGAAATTTACCATACATAGGGACTTTCCAAAGATCCAGATATGAGCTAAATTTTGGAACGCCCATTTTTCCTGCCTCCCTTTTGAACACTGCTGCAGCCAGCCTGAGAGGCAGCAGGGCAGCGAGGGCGGAGTGCGGCGCGGTAGCAGGCGGCCGGCGACGCGGCAGGTGGCGCGCGCGGGCAGGCAAACAGGCCGCTAATCCCCGTGTTTGCGCTGGGGACTCCCTGCCCCGCACCACAAACATCCTCCGCACTCGTTTGAAAACGCCCCTCTGTTTACACTTTCGTTGATCTGCCTTTGTAGAACTTCCCTTCCCCAACAGCCTCTGACGTCCCCGTGCATATGTTAATTGGATGCAAACACTAAAAAATGCGTGGTAGTCGGCTGCCGCCCAAAGTAATGTTGCATTCATACTTCGATTTCTCTTATTTTACTCCCAATGGGAAAATTGATGTTTTCTATTCGGCTTTGGAACAATGTTAATTTTTTTTGGCAGACATATGATAAATAAACTCGTAAGCCAACAGTCACATTTATTTGACACACGAGTAATTTCGGTGTAATACGTCGCCATTCTCAAGGCTTTACAATAAATAAAGAAAATATCAACAAATCCAGTTTTAAAAATGAAACATATATCTTGGACTTTCTGTATACGAAAATTAACCATTTATTTTTTTAAATATATTTTTTATTTTTATTTTCTGCTTCTTTTATTTTATTTTATTTTATTTTTTCCTGCGCTGTGGGTAGCTCTGTTCCTTGCGGTCGCCGATCTTGTTCGCTCATTGATGTTCGATATGTTCTTGGCTCGGGTTGATTATTAAGCCCTTTCTACACGGCAAGTGACAGCTTACAAGAGTACCCATGACGCATCGCCGACCGCGGTGGCCGAGGGGACTGAGGCGCTCCAGTCACGGTCTGCACGGCCACTACGGTCGGGGGTTCGAATCCCCCCTCGGGCATGGATATTTGTGCCGTCCTAGTTCGTAAGTAGTTCATAAGTAGTTTGTAAGTTTAGGGACAGATAACCTCGTAGTTAAGTCCCATAGACTATACAAAAATTTATTTATTTATTTATTTATTTATTTTTTTTTTTTTACATGATGCATCGGTCACGCCGTCCGCGTACCGTGTAGACGCGTCCACTTGCCCAAGAGCCGAGGGGTCTGCGGCGCGCCAGTTATGCTCTGCACGGCCACTACGGTCGGTGGTTTGAATCCCCCTCGGGCATGGATTTTTGTGCCGTCCTTAGTATTACCTAGTTCATAAGTAGTTTGTAAGTATAGTGACTGAGGACCCCGTAGCTAAGCCCCATAAGCTCTACAAACATTTTAACATTTTTTGAACTTGCCCAAGGTGTACGCTTACGATCACTTGTAGACGGAATAAGATAGATCCTATTCTCACGCGTATAGAAATGTTTCGCCCATATACAGACGACCGAGTGGGGAACCCGACTGACGAACGAAGCCAAGTCGCAGATTTCTTTGAGAAATGTGAACTGTCTCCTGCTCAGAGGAACGTAGTTGTACTACACGCTGTCTAAAGAGTAATCGTACATATCTTAGGAGCTGATACTGTAGATGAATTGCATTATAAATTTCATATATCATGTGTACAATTTTTTTCTGAGTAGGGAGATATAGCCGTTAATGTTAAGGCCAAGCAAATGTAAATGAAGACACTTTGACTGGTTTTTACATCAGTTCTTGGTGGTACAACATCATACTGACTTCAAAGTGCAGTTTTGTGTGTTCTAAAAGTTCATTTCCACTTAGTTCAAATGTTCAATTATTTGTAAAGCTGATGGTACTTCACAAACTACTTACAAACTACAAATGAACTACATTACACTAAAGACAACAGTAACATACATACCCGAGGGAGCAATCGAACCTGTGACACGGGAGACCGCGCGATCCGCAACGTGGCGGCCAAGACTGCTCGGCTACTCCCGCGCGGCTCCACTTAGTTACCAGGTTTTAGGCTTACTAGGTCATATTCAAAGTACGTCGAAAATCGGTTATTAAAATAACAGTCAACATGACAAGAACCGATGTACTAAGAGCTGTATCTCTGTTCCCAATAAAAATTGGACCCAAGTTATATGGCATTTTAAATGCTATTCGTCTTTATTACCATCTCCAAAATTATTTGCTATTTTTTCTGAAACGTGCAGTTGTTAACAGCTGAAATATTTGTTTTTGGTGAACATTATTTGAAGCTTTATCACTCTGAAAGGTGATAGACTTCCATAGACACTTGCGCTTGTTCATCATACACATAGGCGCTTCATACCGCGCGGCCTGGAAGAACATAATCGCGTGTTATAATGAGGTCGTTTACAAATGTGAGCGACGTAGTTACGCATGAACTGCAGTTTTTCAGTGGCAGTCCGAAACACAATTAAATACGTTAATCATTTAAAAATCACAAAACTTCTGACAATATCGAAAAGTGATCATAGCCCTACACTGCATGAATTTTTATATATATATATATATATATATATATATATATATATATATATATATATATATATATATATATATATATGGTAGAAAATGTTCATCTACGCAGGGGAAAAATATTGAAAAAAATTAAGTAACTCATTTAATAGTGAGTAAGTCATTATTTACCTGTTGCCAGTGTCAACATCATGCATTAGACATAAGTCACTCTGCCGGAAAATATTGCTATCTAACATGTTTTCTGCTCCGATTAGATGTGATTTTATTTTTATTTGACAGAAGTCTTAATTACATTAATGCTCAACTGTGAGTGAAATCCACTGGAGCGCTCTTTGTTGCATTTCTCCTCAATTCATGACTGCGCTGCCTTCTATGGAGAAAACGATCAAGTAAGTGCTTAGAATAGACCCCAATGTATACGATATGCATGGTGTTGCCATCTGTCGACAAGAAGTATGTCTGAGAAAGTAACAAAAATTTGCGTTGCCAAACGGCAACACCATGCAGTGTAGGGTTAACTCAGCGATTCATTTTCTCTAAGTTGACAACAAACAAAGTAGACACGTGAAGCAGCCGACTCGACAAACGCGTATCGTGTGAACACTTCGTGGTACTTCGATGATCTATCGCAAGGAGCACTGCAGCTGACAACGATTTTCTTGTGCGTGTCGCACAACTCGTATAGAAAGGAGAGCGTTCAGCCCCATGACCAGGCGCGCTGAGCCACGGCGCCTTCAGTATCGATCCCGCCACGCTTCACGGAACGTCCTCAAAACGTTATTTCTGCCAGTACCTTGCCACCTCCTTTCCGAACTTTACAGAAGATCTGCGAACCTTGCAGGACTAGCACTTCTGGGAGGAAGGAAATGGGGGAGACATGGCTTTGCCACAGCCAAGGGATGTTTCCAAAATGAAATTTTCACTCTGTATCTGAGTGTGCGCTGATATGAAACTTCCTGGTGGTTTAAATTTGTGTGCCTGATCCGGGATTCGAACATGGGACCTTTGCCTTTTTATAAAGCCGTCATGAAGGACCGTGAGCCATACCGCGAGAGCTCAGACGGTAGAGCGCTTGCTCGCGAAAGGCAAAGGTCTAAGGTTCGAACCCCGGTCCCTACACACAATTTTAATCTGCCAGGAAGTTTCACATCAGCGCACACTCCGCTGCAGAATGAAAATTTCATTCTTCTGAGCTGATGTTTATTTTACTGTCCAAATTAATCTTATTCCAAATTAGGTGGAGTTTGTCGAATTATGTGATTAAAGAGCAGGCAGTTGTACATAGATTGTATCATTACTTGACGCCTTATTCAGGTTTGTTGATAGGATTCGATCTTTAATGTAATACTTATGAATCTCTTATGGAATCTTTATTTTCCATAGATGGCTTATTCATTTTACATTAATGACTAATTTCCAATCGTTAAAGAGTCATTATCAAATCTAAGTTGTTCAAATGCCTATGAAGCTTAGGGGCTTAACTGAGGGGTCATCACTCCCTAAACTTACAAACTAGTTATGAACTACCTTATAGTAAAGACGACACAAACATCCATGCACGAGGGGGGGAATCGAAACCCCGACGGGGAACGGCCTCGCGCATCGCAGCATAGCGCCTCAAGGCGCTCGGCCGCTACGCTGCGGCATCTCAGTTGACCAGGCATTGTAAGACATATGTTTCAGTTTGTAAGTTTATAACTTGCCACTATGATGTTGGTTCATCGGAAACATATATCTTACAATGCCTGCACAATTAAGATTTTATAATGACTCTTTAACGAGTCGAAATAGTCATCAATGTAAAATCAATAAGCGATCTATGGCAAATAAAGATTCCATAAGAGGTTCATAACCAGTATATAGGTCTGGTAGGGAAGTAGATTTCATACATACCGTTTGGTCCCATTATTAACCGTCATGTTTCATTAAGACGGTCTTTTCCTGAGTTATTCTGGACCACACTGGGCAGGCATATTCAGCTGTAGAGAAGTATATGAATTGTGCGATGGTTCTTAATATGGAAGGTTCAGCATTTCGTTTGCTGTTAAATACTGCATAATTTACTCATACTCCATACTTAGACTATTTTTCCATTTATCTTTCGGCGCGTCTTTTCGTAATGGTACCTGTATGTCAGAAATCTATCTATCACCACGCCCAAATAAGTTGCTTTGTTGGTACGTTCCGGTGTGGTATTTTTGCAAAAGACGTTATATTTAGGATTAACATGCCAGGATCGAAGGTGGAAGGAGCTGACTTGAGATTTAGTTGGATTTGACTAGAGAAAGTTATATTTTTGCACTTTATCATTTCTCTAAGGACTGTCTCCAGCTTCTGCTCCAAATCCTCAAAGGTGCTCCACAGTGCTGTATTTGCGAGGTCATTCACGTATAGGAAATATTTTGTATGCTTAGGCATCGGTTGGTAGTTGGCATAAGGATTAAAAAGGGTCGGCGTCAAAACTCTTACGTTTGAAGAAGGGGGGAAATTTTGCATCGTGAAGGATATTGAAGTCATATCTGTCCATTCCTCCAACAGATGTGCGTTATCGTCTGTTTCACTGTATTCCCAAGTCGTGCTGTTGCAGTTAACATCTTTTACATTGAATCTGGTGTTAGGATTGCTAAAGTATTTTGGCGAGGAGCAAACAAACTTTTTCCTGTGGGTTTATACATGGAAGTTAGTATAGGGTTTCCAGTTTCAACTGTTAGTGTTTGGATATCATTGACTGTGGTTTTTCTGACAGAAGTCATCGTCATCTGTGATCTAACGAATATTTCACTGCCGTATTTAGGCTGTGGTACTTCCACAGCTAGTCGCATTCCCGGTGTTTCAGCTGTTTTGCAGCTGCAGTTCTGTGTTTTTCTTTTAAAGGAAAACATTTTGTGGGTGTACCAAATTTCCGTTTAGTTGTTATTAGTTGTAATTCGCTCTACGTCTGGGCTAGTAATCAGAGTTGACTAGGACCAGTGGTAGTTGTTATCTTTTTCCCGAGTTTCCGGTGCTGAAAAATTTGGCCGTTACCGTTATTGATAATGTTTCCGAGGGACGCTGGCATGTTATAAGCTGATATTATTGGTACAGAATGCTCTCCTGAAGGTTTCTCCCTTGTCGCCTTCAAAATGTGATATTTGTTGTAAACACTTGAAATGACGACGTAGTACACAAAAATTAGTCATGTGTCTGATAAATACCAACGTGACTTATCGCTAATGACATATTAATCAAATGACTCGCAAATCGATTAACCCTAGAGAGTTGCACTATTGACAAGCAATATATCGGATTATGAAACAATGCGTTCTGTTTAATGTTTCTCACTTATTACCTGCAAATCAATTAAATCGATATGCAGTATTTTAAATAAATATTTCATGTCACAGATCAAGCTCGAAATTTGTAATTTTAATTACAATATTGTCGTGGCCTTATATAAATCCATTATGGAGTCGAAATACGTCTTAACTTGCTGAATATTAGCTAATTTCGTGACAAGTGTCTACAGAAACGCCTTTTCATGGCAGTAAAAGGGAATGGTATTACCTAATAACAATTAGAATCTCCTCTCAGGACAATTTTTGTAATTAAGAAAAAAATTAAAATTTCTCTAAATTACTAGGAGATTTTGGACCAGTATAATCTATATACGAATCGAAAATTAGTTAAATGCCCGTTGGTCTTCATGTACAACGTGTGGTTATAAATTATTGGTTAAAGGGAGGGGGATTTCTAATAAAAGGTCAATTAGTATCTCGAAATCTGGTAAACTTTCTTTGAACAAACCAGACCCCTTACAAATAAAGGCAAACTTTGGTAGTACAAACTAAACACTTAGAGATACAGGTAACATTTGGGACTTCTTTGATATTAAGTTTCTGCAAAAGCTTAAATGTAATTGTTTGGTATCACACGAACTCACCCAGAGATGCCACGTTACTTGCTATATTATTACCTTTAAGGACGTTGGAGTGGTAGTGGTTTTAGTTGTGCACCAAGCAGTGAATATAAAAGAGTTCGGCAAGCAATGCACGTGAGTACAAATATTTCGTTTGATATAAATAGAAATAATGCAGACGGGAATAAAATGAACACGCATGATCAAGATATTTGAAAAGAAGCGTATAACCTTTTTTTGAGGGTAATGATTCTTTTCGTTTTTACACATGCGTAGATTGGTCGACCTTTGTTCAGGCATTCGATGCTTGGACGTTTTGGATTACAGTTCTTTGTGATGTGTTTGTTCTGTTAATATAAATGACCCTATCGGTTTGTTTCTCTGAATATTACTTACATTATTTTAGTGCTTGTAATTTGTTCGCCGGAAAAAATAATTAGTGTAGTAAACCGAAATATTGACTGCCTATTTAATGGATTGAAAATTGTATTTCATGGAATGTACTGAATTACTAGTAAAAAATTTGAAAATTATGTTCCTCCCAAGTCACAAAAGATTCTTAATTTTTAACGTCAATTAATTACTGATTTTGACGAACAAAGATGGACAGAGTAAATATTTTAATTGTTAGTGGATCGCATTGCACTACATCGATTACTGAAGTTAGAATTTTTGCAGAATTTGCAGCTTCGGCAGTAGTTCGAAAGCAGTACCACAAATGCATTATCCACTGCACACAGGTACAACAAAACGTAGTGTAAGAATAAAAATTTAAATTCCATTCAGGCTTCTTTCGGCAGTTTGACATGCACGAAATAGCAGACAACGTATCAATAATTGAATATATGCCTCAAAAGGCAAATGACTATGGCTGTGCATATGCGCCCATTTGCGAAAATTCAGCAGAGGCTGAGAGCAAGAGGAACTAATTGGCATGGACACTAAGATCATGGTGTGCTATAAGTTGAGAATTTGGGCAGGGAGGGAAGTGTGCCTGGATAGTCTTTATTGGGAGAGACCATCGCAGGCACGAAACGGTTCGTATCCCGAACCAGTACGAATTTCCAACTTTGCTGTTGAATTATTGTTAGTGTCCTGAAACGGTCACAATGTTTGAATATTTCGAATTCATAACTTTACGGCCGATAATGTTAAACCATAGGATCTCTTATTTTAGACTTGTCCGAAAGAACAGGTACCGTATCAATTTTCTGCCAGTGTTGACAGGAGAGCAGTCTTTAAAATGTAGCAGATAACAAGAATAAAGGAAATTGATTATAACATCATCTACAAATCAACAACATTTATGCGCGTCAAACGGTACGAAAGGGGAGCACTAGTTGGGAACTGTGAAAACCGGACATCAGTCGAACTTTCCGTTTCCGCAATATTTGCGGTGTAAGTGTTAAGTGATTAACCCTGTATACTCTATTATTAATAAATTATTATGGATTTACATGCGTCACGTTGCCATATTAGCTCCGCTGTTTATTTTTGCAATCAAATTTGTGATTAACGATCTCAAAAACCTCCAGGTGATGATTTTTGTGTGAATTAAACGTCTTCTTGGGGGTTTGGCCATCGTGCCATTGTGCATCGTCGCCAGTGGCGCTGCTCTCGGACGCCACTGCAGAGCGGAGTCATTTTTCCGCGTTAGCCGCCTGGCTGCGAGTGCAGGCGCGTTACTCCGCGGCGGACAGCGGCGGTGAAACGGCCCTCGCGGTGCTAATGAATTAGTGGGAGCAGTGCGGCCGGCCTGCCCACACAGCGGGGACCGGCGGCCGCGCCCCGTGTAAACACGCGGCCGCCTTGTCTCGCGTTATTTCCCCAGGGAGGCGCGCCACTTGTCCCGCGCTCCCCTGGAATCTGCCGGCTGGCAGCCGAAGGAGCCGGCCGAAGCGACCCAGCTACCACGCTCTTGGCCCACTTCCCCACAGTAGTTCCACTGGAGCGACTCGGCTTTAGTCATCCGCTTAAATGGAAACACTAGTCGCTTCGGAACACTGCAGCAGGATTTTCGAACATACACTTTCCACAAAAGTCACGTATTATGTTCAAATGTTTGTATAGCTTATAGGACCTAACTACGGGGTTATCAGTCCCTAAACTTACAAACTACTTACGAACTAGCTAACAATAAGGACTGCACTCCCCCCCGAGGGGGGATTCGTACCCACGACCGTAGTGGCCGTGCAGACCGTGACAGGAGCGCCTCAGTCCTCTCGGCCACCGCGGCCGGCGTCACGTATTATCTCAGAGATAAAGAAATATCAACCTATTCTGAACGTCACATAAACGAACAGGTACGCGACGACGATGAAATAAATTTGTAGTACTGTGAAAAGCTGATTAGGTCTCAAAATGTATATTGCACCCCTCATATCAGCTACAGCTCTACTTCATTGACAACGCTATGAGGAAGGATAATCTACACTAATGAAGGCTAAATGTACCTGTGACACGAAATGGGGCGAATTGTGCCGCCACAAAAGTCTTTGGTCACTTATCAGGTAACATCAAATATCTGACAGATAGCCAACTACTATTTAAAAATAAATTGGAGGAATTTTTGAATGGCAACCTCTTCTACTCTGTGGATGAAATCATTATCATCATCATCATCATCATCATTAGAGACTTATTATGCCTTTCAGCGTTCAGTCTGGAGCAAAATACGTCTAATAAAATTCCTCCAACGATCCCCTATTCAATGCTAACATTGATGACTCGTCTGATGTTATGCCTTTTACTTCAAAATCATTCTGCACCGAATCAATTTCTTCTTGGTCTACCTCCACTCTTCCTACCCTCCGCTGCCGAGATCATGAGTCTCTTAGGTTCGAATCCCCCCCTCGGGCATGGATATTTGTGCCGTCCTTAGTATATGGTAGTTGATAAGTAGTTTGTAAGTTTAGGAACTGATAGCCCCGTAGTTAAGTCCCATAAGCTTAACAAACATTTGAACATTTAGTCTCTTAGGGAACCTTGCTTCTCCCATGCGTGTAACATGACCCCACCGTCTCTGTTCGCTCTAACTGCTTCATCTATGGTGTTCATTCCCAGTTTTTCTTTGATTTCCTCATTATGGACACCCTCCTCCCATTGTTCCCATCTATTAGTGCCTGCAATCATTCTTGCTACTTTCATATCTGTAACCTCTAGCTTATCAATAAGGTAACCTGTATCCAAGCAACTTTCACTCCCATAAAACAAAGTTGGTCGAAAGATAGAGCGGTGCGCTACTAACTTAGTCTTGGTACTTACTTCCTTCTTGCAAAAGAGAATAGATCTTAGCTGAGCACTCACTGTATTAGCTTTGCTGCACCTCGATTCCAGTTCTTTCGCTATGTTGCCATCCTGTGAGAAAATACACCCCAGGTACTTGAAACTGTCTACCCGTTCTAAATTTGTTCCTCCTACCTGGCACTCAATCTGTTTGAATCTCTTTCCCACAGACATTACTTTCGTTTTGGAGATGCTGATCTCTGAAATACTAGTTTGCAACCTTTGAATCGAATTTGCCATTACAAATATGTCATCCGCATATGCGAGACTGCTTATTTTGTTTTGATCTATTGTAATCCCGTCCTGCCAGTCTACTGTTTTCAACATATGATCCATGAATAGCATGAATAACAGTGGTGTCAGGTTACAGCCTTGTCTTACCCCTGAAACTACCCTAAACCATAAGCTTAATTTACCATCTACTCTCACTGCTGCCTGACAGTCTACGTAAATCCCTTTAATAGCCGGCAGAAGTTTGCCTCTGACAATAGCTTCCTCCTAGGAACACAGTCATAAGCCTTTTCTAGATCTATGAAACATAGATACAATTCCCTGTTTCACTCACAGCACTTTTCCATTACCTGTCGTAAGCTAAAGATCTAGTCCTGACAGCCTCTTAGAGGCCTAAACCCATACTGATTTAGATGAAATCAGTAACAATAAAAATAAAATAATGTATTATTGTTTTCAAAATGAAAAGCCAAGATCGCTCATTAATAATTTATTAAATGACGACCGGTTTCGTTGCACTGTGTCACCATCATCAGGTCACATATATGTTATAAGCTGGTCATCAGTCAAAAATATAAAAGACATGCAAGAAATAACGTAAAACATAAACAACATACATTTGGGATTAAAAAAATGGGTATGAAATAACAAGTGCAACAATGAAATTGTCACTTAGTCACTATATAAAAAATACGCAAGTGAAAACCATGACAGCTTGAGTATTGAGTATGTTGTAAACTGCCATGTTTTTAACTTGTGTATTTTTTATATAGTGCCTAAGTGCAATGTTGCACTTGTTATTTTATGCCCATTTTTTAACAAGATAGGATAAGTGCCTCTTAAACCCAAATGTATGTTATTTTTTATGTTTTACGTTATTTCTTGCAAGTCTTTTATATTTTTGACTGATGACCACCATATAACATGTATGTGACCAGATGACGGTAACACAGTGCATCGAAACCGGTCGTCATTTAATGACGATCAGATCACCTCCAAACCCGACTATGTCAGGTAATCTTAAAATAATGGATGTCTCCCTGTAATGATCTCTTTTCCTAAACTGACACTGTGTATATCATTACGAGATCTACTCTGACCTAATCAAATAATTACGTACACCTATTGAAAATTACATTAACACAGTTTCATAAGAAACTATTTTTTTACTACATAAAAGTGTGATGAGGATGTGAAGCTAAGTGATAAATCTTCATTGAGCTGCTTGGTGCTGAGCTGAAAGGGTCTGAGAAGGTCGGAGTTCGAATCCCCCCTCGGGCATGGATGTCTGTGCCCTCTTTAGTATAAGCTAGTAGAGTAGTAGTAGTTTGTAAGTTTAGGAACTGATGACCTCGCAGTTAAGTCCCTTAAGCTTAACAAACATTTGAATATTTTTTTTTGTCTGAGAGGAAAGAGGGAGGTAAGTAACATACAAGAGCAATGCCAAGCACTTACGCTAGTGACTAAATGAATAATACTCGTACAAAAACAATGAAACTAAATCTGGAAAACTCAGTACTTGTAGACTCAAATGCTGGTTCCTCAGAAATTAGAAAGGAGTAGAATACATTATATCATCTAGTAAGAGTGCAGTATATTGATGGAGAACTTGTGTAGGGTACGTTCTTAATCCGAATCCGACTTAATTCTTGGTTTGTCACAAAGACACCTCACTTTCCTTTATGTAATGAGCACTTTATATGTAGTGCAAGTGTCAAGCGTCGGTCATTGTCACAATTATGACATAAATAATAAAATATGAAGCCGCTCATAACCAACGATTCTCAAAATAATCATAGTTAACAGTGACAGAGGAAACTTAAAAGTAATGACAAAACCAACAAATGTAAGAGAAACATACAGCATAAATAATGAATGACAAAAAAGAAACACAAGGGCACAAACACATAAATACAAACATACACACATGGCCGAAGGAGGACTCTAACCCCCTCCGAGAGCGACCACAGAGCCTGTGACATGCGCCTCGGTCCGCATGCATTTCCCGATCGGCGACACATGATTTCAACAAACTTGTGCAATAATTTCCTAAAAAAAAAAAAAAAAAAAAAAAAAAAAAAAAAAAAAAAAAAAAAAAATCGATGACAATTGTGAACATAATACTCTGAAAATTCAGTGAACTTCTCTTTGCCATCAAGGTTGGAGCAAACCGCTGACGATCTGTTTGTGAATAATGAGGTTTAAGCAACTTTACCGGCTTCAATGTACAAAGTATTGGCACGACCGCAGTTTACATGATACCTAGAAACAGCCCTGAATAAATACAATCAGTATATCCTTTCAGCTCTTCCTAACCTCCTAATTTATTCAGGGATTGAGCTTCCATATTCTTTACCGACTAGTAACTGGAAGGTTACTAGTGAATCTAAAATACGCAATCTGTGCAACTTGAAAAACACTTGCAGGCAGACGAGCAAACCGTCTAGGCTGTCGAAGACGATGCCTATACTGAAAGCTTTAGTGCAGCATGTTAATCCTGTTCGGACGCATTGCATACTCGCAAATGCGACACTAATTCCTTACCTCCACGTTGGTACTTAAATATCATATTTGGACTTGCGCGTTACATAGAACAATGTTGCAAATCCCTTAAACGAAAATTATTTGGTCGCCCTTACAGAGTACTACGCCATCAACCTTGCACTCGAACCCAGGAACAGCTTTATGTTGTATAAATTCACAATTTTAAATGCTGACGTAATATTCTTATTAAAAGACGGAGTAGTATGTTAAAAAGTTCATTCATTTCGAGAAGTTGAAAATTGCCTAATGAAGTAGGATGTGGTAGCGATGTATAAATATTTTTCGATAAAAACTCCCAGGACGAAGTTGTTGGACAAAATTGAAACTTAATGTTACAGTTCTTTACTGACTAACGCCTAGTTCGATTAATCTTAGAGATCACTTAAATACAGGGTGGTCCATTAATAGTGACCGGGCCAAATATCTCACGAAATTAGCAGCAAACGAAAAAACTACAAAGAACAAAACTCGTCTTGCTTGAAGGGGGAAAACAGATGGCGCTGTGGTTGGCCCGCTAGATGGAACTGCATTAGGTTAAACGGATATCAACTTCATTTTTTTAAAATAAGTATCCCCATTTTATTACATATTCGTCTAGTAAGTAAACAATCCTGAATGTTTTATTTGGAACCTTTCATCGCTTTGTGATAGATGGCGCTGTAATAGTCGCAAACGTATAATGGTATCACGAAACATTTCGCTATACGTTACTGCTGTTAAAATGTACCGTTTACTAATTGCAGGAAAGGTCGATATGGTATGTATGTATGGCTATTGTGATCAAAATGCCAACGGGCCAGTGAAATGTATGGTGATCGTTATCCTGGAAGACATCATCCAAGTGTCTGGACCTTTCGTCGAAAAGTTACGTTATTTAAAGGGACAAGAAGTGTTCAGACATAAGTGTAACGTCAACCACGACCTGAAACAAATGACGAAGCCCAAGTAAGTGTTTTAGATGCAGTTGTGGCTAATCCGCACATCAGTAGCAAAAAAAATGAGCGAGAATCGGTAATCTCAAAAACGTCGATGTTGACAATTCTACATCAACATAAATTTCATCCGTACAATATTTCTATGAAACAGGATTTGCATGGCTAACGTAATGTACAGTTTTGCCACCGTGCAGAAAATAAATTACTGGACGATAACAGATATTTTTACGCGCTCTATTTAGTGACGAAGCGTCTTTCAGAAACAAACGTAAATATGCACTATTGGGCAACAAAAATCTACGATGGGTGCAACAAGTGGAACATCAGCGACTTTTGCGAGTTAATGTATGGTGCGGCATTATGGGAGGAAGGATAATTGGCCCCTATTGTACCGATGGCAATCTAAATGGTGTAATATATGCTGATTTCTTACGTAATGTTCTACCGATTTTACCACAAGATGTTTCTCTGCAATGACGATATACTTTCAACATGATGAATGTTTGGCACATGGCTAGCGTGCGGTTGAAGCGGTATTAAATGGAATATTTGATGTAAGGTGTATTGGCCCACACGCTCATCGGATCTCACGTCCCCAAATTTCTTTCTGTGCGGAAAACTGAAGGATAGTTGTTATCGTGATTCACCGACAACGCCTGAAAACATTCGCCAGCGTAATGTCCTATGCACGTGAGAACATTACTGACGGCGAACTCCTCGCTGATAAGAGGAATTTCGTTACTGGTATTGCCAAATGCATTGAAGTTGAATGTCATCAATTTGAGCATTTATTGAAGTCATGAGGTAATTACAAGCAATCACGCGGTAACAGCATGCGTTCTCATAATGTATCACATTGGAACAAGCTACCTGTTACCCACTGTTCGTTTAGAATTGCGAGCAATATATTTGTGAATATTACAGCACCATCTATTACAAATCAACTAAAGTGTCCCAAATAAAACATTCAGATTTATTTACATACTAGACGAATACGTAATAAAAATGGGGTACCTATTAAAAAAAGATGCAGTTTATATCCGTTTGACCTATGGCAGAACCATCTAGCGGGCCAACCATAGCACCATCTGTTTCGCTCCTTCAAACTAGAAAAGTTTTGTCCATTGTAGATTTTCCTTTGATTCTTCTTTCGTGTGGTATTTGCCCGGTCACTATCAATGGACCACCTGGTAGATGAAATACTGTGTGTCCATTTTTTGTGGTCAGCCACTTGAGCAACGTTGTATATATATGTTCTTAAAAGTATTTCCATGCAAGTGCGTGAATGTTACAACGTTGTAGCCTAAAAGTAATTTACCACAAAGATCGACACTTCCCACTCATACTAAAACTTGTTAAAAATGATGACGAGGTCTTATCAAGAAAGAAAGAATTTTAAAATTATTTTTCGATCTTGGCCGTCACCTTCCTCCTGGCAACAATTTATAAAAATAAATCACAAGTATTACAATAATATAATAAAGATAGTTTGCTACTAACCACGAAGACAATCGTCGACCCGGGACAGTTATATAAAGAAAATTACTCATACACACATAACGCAAACGTTTTATTCATAGCCTTTATTAGAAAAAAAAACCAGACTTTCATACATAAAGTCACACAGGAACACTTCAAAGGCATAAAACAGTCTTCTCCGACTGCTGCGTTACGAGTTTCCATTGTTTCCAGTTTTAGATAACGATTACAGTATTTTCCAAACTATCCCTCGCTTAAAATTTAAACGTTAAATTATCGACACATTTAGTCATTTTCAAGGTAATACCACATTTGAATATCCTTTGCTCGTTGGATCCTTTAACATATAGACGTCTTTCAGGTTGGGTAAGTTCGCCTACTTTTTTACGAGTTATCTATTTATGTATCGCAATGAAACGGACAATTTCAGTCTCTACCATTGTGCGTCAAATATATGTATAGGCACAATTGAAACAATCATCGCCCACGAAGGATGCATAGAGCTAAAACGGAATGACAGCTGATGAAATATAAGGACACCCATACACTGGAGAAGAATAAATATTCATTTATATCAATGTAGACGGTTTTATGTTTCTGTAAACATTTACGTCACATGATTTCTACGGCAAATCTGTATAGGTGTACTATTTGCAAAAGACAATATTACTTATACCTGATGTTTCTTGGAACTTTCTTACTACCTGCCATGCAATAAAACAATGCAAGAAACTTGTTTCTATATACAAAATGAGAGGTGAATTTTTTTTCCTGAAGGGAAAACGAAACCGTTGTATTTCCTATTCACTGAGCAAACAATATCAGGTATTCGCATTCAAAGGTCAGAGAATATTCTGCGATCTATTGGCAAAGCAAACAGACACACAAATTACAATCTCACAGGTTAAATATGAATTATATTCTTTAAAATAACTTATTTCTCGACGGTTTTAATATAAAGGAAGCCCGTTAAGGTAAATACTACTGATAAATTTCAGATTAACACAGACAACTACGTATATGTTGACAACAGAATTTATTCCATTACTTAGGAATCTTCTCCCGTTTTGCCGGATTGGATTCCATTAAGAAACGTATACGAAATTTTCGCAATATTGAGATTTGTTATATCTTTCATTAAACTTTCATAGAACTATTCTGATCTGTAATGAACGATTTTGATTACCGAAAGTGGACGTAGTCAATTCCAAAGAAGCGCATTCAGATATATTTCAAATAATAATCTAAGGGTAACGAAACTTTAGAGCAATGATTATTATTGTGATTATAAATTGATAATTATTACAGTTACTCCCTCTGTCAATGCAAGAACAATAAGAAATAAATAAAAATCGGCATATTTTAATTCTCGTGTATTTATTTATTAATATGACCGATTAATGTGAAGTTCTACTTACTACTGAGGACGTGTTCACTCCTCACGCCAAACAACAGTATTTATCGTTGCTTAGTGCTTCCACCCACAGATTTCACGGCTCTAATGGTGATGTTTCGAAGACTCTTTTGGTATAAATAGTGATTATCGATTGATATGTCTATTTGTTATCAATCCGTTGGTTTAATCAAGCATTTGAATAATATAAAAACCACTTGCTATTGTATGGGTTCTGACGGATCTACATACGACAGAATAAAGCACTAAAAGAAGAAAAATACGTATGGCATCTTGAAAATTGTAATGTATCAAATTAGGCACGAAACTTATCGAAACGTAACAAGTCTTTGGTAAATGGTACTTAGGTGAGCTATGATCTAAGTACGCCTTTTTCGTGAAAGGAAGTTATTTTTTCAATGAAAATGTCTTACGGTATGAATTTTATTTAAGAATTAATGTAATTCAAACCCAACAGTTAACAGCTTGTACCACGAAGAAAGATCCTGTGTTCCTTAAGAACTTAGATCATAGCTCATCTAAGTACCATTTACCAGCCACGAGTGGTATCGATAATTTTTGTACCTAAATCCAATATATTACTGTTTTCAAGATGCCATACGTCGTTTTCTTCTTTCAGTGCTTTATTCTGTCGTACGAAGAAACATTAGAACCCACACAATACCAAGTGGTTTCTGATTATCAAGGGATTTGATTGAACCAACGAATTTATAATAAACAGCTGTGATTGGGATGGATATGATATCGATGGAGACTACGTAGTACGCTTTCCTGGCTTATGCCACTTCATTTTTCCCTTCTCTGTCATTCCCCCTTCTCTGTCTTCACTTCTTTCCATCTCTTCTCTGGTTTAGTTGTTTCACCTCCACATTTACGAAACTGGCTGAAGAGATTGCTATATAATTATCGAGATGATTGACGTCTATTGGGATATTTTCCCACATAAAATGTACAAGCAAGAACTGCATTCTTCCCTCGGCTTTGTCTGCAGTAGTACATCTGACTGTCCACTGACAACCTACTGCTTCGTTCGACAAACACTAACACAAAAGGACGATGTGAGCAAACATAATAGCATCATACCTACGAAATAAGCAGCCGTCAGGAAACCAGCATTCAATTGTTGAGTACAGACTTGGCGAACACGTGGTCCCTGAGCTGGGGACTGGAAACCTCTAATCATGCTTCAGCGACCAACGTATGACGCAGTGATGGAACATAGTGCGTCGCAGGGAATGGGAATCTTGGCTCTTCAGCCCGGGTCATAAATCAGAAAAATACCTCTATATAAAAGAACCTCAGTTTCAATGTGTGTTGGTATCTGAACATATATATATGGCTGTTCAGGAGGAACAATTGTTACGGCAATCTCTGGGGATACTACAGTTCTTCAGTTGTATGTTGGTTACTCAGGCACGCGACGATCTCTCTAGGTAGACTTTAGGATACCTACCTGTTCGTAAGACCTGCATGAAACCAACGACTGTTTTCTTTTTTACTAGCAGCGACATGGTTGTACCATTGGGGCTTACCAACACCCAACTAAATAGGAGGGCTACTGTCATCCAGAACCAGGAGAAAAAAATCATGTGTGGAGTAACAGAACACATACTACTCAACTGAAAGTGTTTTGACTTCACAAATTAAAGATGTCACGATTACCTGACATTGTTTGGTCTGGAGGCGATCAATTCGTTTTGTAGTTTCCAAATGATAAGCCAAGATCGCAAACTACCAATTTATTAAGTGACGACCGGTTTCGGTGCACTGTGTCACCATCATCTGGTCATATATATATATATATATATATATATATATATATATATATATATATATATATATATATATATATTATAGTCTGGTCATCTTGTTAAAAATTGGATATAAAATGAGAAGTACAACATTGCACTTAGTCACTATCAAAAAATACTTAAGTTAAAAACATGACAGCTTACAAAATACTCTAAGCTATTTTGTAAGCTGTCATGTTTTTAACTTAAATATTTTTTTCATATAGTGACTAAGTGCTATGTTGCACTTCTTATTTTATATCCATTTTTTAACAAGAAGACCAGACTATATATGACCAGATGATGGTGACGCAGTGCACCGAAACCGGTCGTCACTTAATAAATTGGTAGTTTGCGATCTTGGCTTATCGTTTGGAAACTATAAAGCTGTCACATCTGGAAAGGTTTCTTCCTTTTATGTTTATAAAGGTTCAAAAGGAATTGCTGGAAGTTTAAAATCTTTTAAACGTTTGTCTAAAGAGCCGATATTTATAGAAATGTCTAGTTCCCAAGAAGCAACTAATATTCAGAATGCCAAGTTCCTGGGATAATATACCATTGACGCTGAGTTACACAGAACCTAAAACCACAGGAAAGGCATTGTGATATCTAGGAACCTTGTAGATATCCAGAAAAAGAGTGGACGTCCGAGGGCATTATTAATCTGCGGAACTTTGTGAAGTGGGTGGTCCGCCAAATACTTCATATGTATCGTACCTTCAATAACTCGTTCTCTGCCATTGATCTCTCACTTTGATCTCCAGCCCTCCTCCCACTATTCAATGTGAAGTGGCCCTTGACCTTTGTATTACCTTCCCGTCTATATTCACTTTTCATACTGAATGATTAGTGCCACCAGGATGGGTATTCAGTATAGCTGAACACTTTACAGCCTAATTTCATTCATATCGTCCAAACGATTCCCCACGCTGCTGCAATATCCGTTCTATAGTTTTCAGCCAAATGCACAGACAGCTGTTCCCGTGGTGAAGTGACGCAATGCAACAGGAAGGAGGCGTGCGGGGGTTCAAAAGCAGGCCTACTACAGAAAAACTAGAGACCTTTTGATTGGCACGGGGAAAATGTGTCCAGACTCTACCAGAGAGTAACAAATGCATGGCAACTGTACCTGAACACAATTAAGGGACAAATAGCTCAGAAGTATACGAGATCACACCATATCAAGCTTTCTAGTGGCGCAGATTGACTTCTGATACGAGCAATCTGGACTTCCCGTCCACATACGATGAGGATTATAACAGTCCCCTCTCCATTTTGTAGTTCTATTCGACATTGTTTGCGGTTCGTGACACCTCCCCCCCCCCCCCAAGTCACGACAGAATTAACTACTTACTCATGGAGGGAAGCCAATAGCTTCGTATGACAGATCTTGGAGCGGATGGTCAAACGCCGTCTTGTCTCAATATTGGAATTCATGTAGTAACTTTGTCACTTTCAACGAGGGTTCAGGGTATATCACTCGACCTTTGGTAAGCTGATTTTCCTGGAGGTGACTATACAACAGACTTCCATGCGCCGGCATCACCTGCTGAGTGCAGTTTCTGATATGGAGAAGGCATGTTGTCCTGAGGCGGCTCCATGAATGGGTGTTTTGTGGACGTCTTTTGAATTTTTTTTTTCAATCCTTCCTTCCTCCATGTTTCTTGTAGCTATCTAGTGAGTGACAATCTTAAACAGGAGAATGGGGTTCATCAAGATAGTCCTAATGTTTTAAATGTGACTTTGTTTGCAGTACCTATTAATGATATCAAGCCAGTGGTTAAAGCTCCTGTCCGGTGTTCTTTAATACTTTATGAATTCTCAGCCTTTTTCTTCTCTTCCAGCCTTGCAATGCATGTATACGGGAAGGGGGTAATGTTAGACCACTTCCACGGAGTGCACCATTTCTTCCGTTTCTATTGGACAGACTATATACATTAAATATTGTACACTGATTTACGCTATTGTCTAAATTTAAATATGTACATCACAAAGACTATTCGGTAAGGACCTTAAGAGTAATTATATTATTACTAAAATATTTCATAATTGTAAGAAATTGGAGATTCAGAGGAAAATGTTTACCATGAAAATATGTGTATATAAGTATGACGATTTTCTGAACTAAAATTGAAGTTTGATATAATGATGTAAGTAGAAGGTAACTCTTTTCAAATTTTCAGTCTCATTAATTTCAGTTTCAAACATTCTGGAACATCATGAATGTGAGAGACGTTGAATGGAAATTTGTGTCACGGCCTGGTTCGAACCTGGGACCTCCTCCTTATTAGGCAATATCTTAACAATTCCGCCACAGTGGGCTTATGGTTTCCGTGATTGCAATTACTGTGTTATGTCACGTGCAGTCACCATAACACCACAAACACTATAGAAATGAAATATGAATGTAAAAATTGGAAAAAAAATTGGCATATTACTAATAACCGAATGTTAAGATGAAATGTTAGTTGTGTCCGGTTTGATGTAGTTAATGAGGAAGTTTATACGGGGGAAAGTTACGCAGAATAAATTTACGACTCACCGCTCTTTGGTTCATGTCAACTAGTGGAATATTTAGAACATGTTCTAACCTATAAAGAAAAGATGTTGTTTTGGAAGTGGATGAGGGAAAAACTAGCCATCATCAATAGAACCTCTGAGAATTATATCCCAATAAAAGAAGTACTTCAGCCAGAATACATTTTATTTCCTAATTCAAAAAAAAAAACTATAATTGCCTCATTGGACAGTATGTATTTAATGCAATTAAGAATGGAAATCCAAATTTAAAAGACTACATTCTATTTATCAATAAAGAGCATTCTTTCAGGAAGCATTATAAGTATAAACAAATTTTTCAGAGATTCTCAATTGCCGTTTTAAATCGAGACTGAGAAGTAAACGAAGAATATCTAGAGAGTACAAGTATTATCCAAACATGGGGTTTAAATAAAATGGTTGCTTCAGGTCAACATGCAGTGACAGTTATTTTCAGACTTGATGGAGAATGACTTGTAATTATAGGTTTTTCAAAAATGTAAAGGTTATATATTAGTTACTAAAGTTCATTGTTAAAAAAAGAAAATGGCCGCTGTAGCTGTTTGGTTAGAGCACTTGCTTCGTAAGCAGGAGACCCCAGGTTCTAATATTAGCTGTGGCCAAAAGTTTAAATCAGTGCGTCTCCTTCTATTCAATATCTTTGATACATCGAGGCAAAATATGTCTCGGAGAGTTGATATTATGGAACTAATTATAATTTCATGAATTATGCAGTTACGTCCATCAGCCATTACTTGACGTAATCGAACACATCAGCACTGATCAAAAAATGAAGGCTTTCACGGTATTGTCAATACTTAAACGATCCGGGCTGAGATTCCGTGGTCCATATATAAAACTTTCCCCTGACGTTTCGCCTTCGTCCGCGGAAGGCATCCTCCGAGGTAAAGCGACGTACTGCAACGAGAGCGTGAGTGAGCACCGTATATATAATCCAATCAGAGGGCGCCTGTCTCAATCACGTGACGTTGGCTGTGCTATCGTCTCTGCTATTGCCAATTTTCTCCATTGAAATTAATCGATTGTCTTGCTGTAGCTGCATCGCTGACATCCAGATCTTATAAAGTTTAATATCTTTCCTCTTTTTTGTTAAAATTATTACGGTGTTTAAAAATCTCAGTGGCCTCTCTGTACATACGCGCATAATAATACGACGTCTTTGCTATGACGGTCGTCACGCTAAATTTTATTTCGCGGTCATCTTTTTCATATACGTGTTCCAATACAGTCGATTTATCAGTATGTCTGAGGCGGTAGTTCGTTTTTGCCGCCTAGGAGATACTGATAATATGGCTGTAGCGGAACACGTGTTTCAAGAAGGTAACCACGAAAAAAAAAAAAAAAAAAAAAAAATATATATATATATATATATATATATATATATATATATATATATATATTCGAGACGACAATCTGGATGTCAGCATTGCAGCTACAGCATGACAATCGATTAATTTCAATCGAGAAAGTTGGCAAGTGATCGACAGCGGCGCCCTCCGTTTGGCTTATATATACGGCGCTCACTCGCGCTATCGTTGCAGTTAGCCGGCTTACCTCGGAGGATGTCTTCCGCAGACAGAGGCGAAACGCCAGGGAAAATTTTTATGTATGGACCATGGGATCTCAGCCCGGAAGCTTTAAGTAAGGACATCACTACTGTTCACTGCGCCATTCAATCTCTCCGGTTCTCGTCATTTTAGAACAACACGTCGATTTTTGTGCGCTGCTTTCCGAACAATATCTGCAAATGAAATGACAGTCTAGCGAGGTGCTCCGCGCTCCTGGATTGCAAGTCCTCGTAGTGTAACAGAGGCGGTCTTTCAGGAATTCTCAGCCACCAGAAGGTTGCACCTGTCCACAGGATTCGTCTTGCGGTGGCGTTTGAGGAAGAAGGCGGCAACGGCAGCGGCGGTGAAGCAGGTGGCGACGGCGGCCACGGCGACGATGGTGACGACGCGGGCGGTGGGCGGGGCCGAGAGGTGGGCGTGGTGCGTCGCGCGGCCGCCCGCCGGTATGTCACTGGCGTTGCGGGGCGCGCAGTCCAGCTGCGACACGGCGTGCACCACGTGCAGGTCGTGCAGCGCCGCCGGCCCGCCGCACGTCAGCTCCTGGTCCAGGCTGTCGCGCGTCTGCAGCAGCTGCAAAGTGACACCACACTGTAATCTCTCTGCTCAAAATACACTATACACATCAATTACTACTGTGTTTTTCAAACTCTTTGAATACGTATGTAGCAAGTAGGATACCAACAGATGTATGTTTAAAAGAAACATTTATTCCATTGTGATTCTTCAGTTTCTCCCGGCGTATTTGATAATCAAAATATCCACGGGTGTACTGCCGGTCTATAGTGTCCAACGGGCACAACATTTCGGCGATCATACATGTCGCCATCATCAGGTGAACTGACGGACTGAGCTCCTGGAAACGCGCCGGCACGGAGATCCGCACGCTACGGCTGCTCGAAGGGAACTGGGTTCTAACCCGGTAGCGGGCGATTTAAATACCCTCGGCCCACGGAATTTCAAATTCACTATGGAGACTGAAACGGAGGGTACATTGCCGTTCCTTGACGTCTTGGTGAAGAGAAGACCTGACGGCACCCTAGGTCATAGTGTATATCGGAAGACAACGCACACTGATCTGTATTTACACGCAGACAGCTGTCACCACCCTTCACAGAGGAATGGGCGTGTACTATCTCCGATGCAGAGAGTATACCCCAAGGAATTGGAACACCTGAGAACTGTATTCCGAAAAAAGGGGTACTCAGAGTGGCAGATTCAGCGGGCTCTCCGCTCAGCCACTACATCACAACATGTGTCAACAGATGAAAACACGAGGGAGGAGGTAGGCACTGCGTTCATTCCATATACAGGTGCACTCTCGGGGAAGGTCGCCCGCATTTTGAAAAAACACCAGGTTGGAACTGTCTTTTGTCTGCCGAATAAAATTCGTGCACTGGTGGGGAGCGCCAAAAATGATCTCGGTTTGAGGAAGGCCGGCGTGTACCAGATTCCGTGTCAGTGTGGAAAGTCATATATTATACATACGATGCATACCGTCCAGGATCGATGCGTTGAACACCAGAGGCACACACGATTGATGTATCCGAGCAAGTCGGCGGTCGCTGAACATTGTTTGTCGGAGAATCATGCGATGGAGTATGAACGCACTAGGATTCTGGTACAGACGTCGAGATACTGGGACGGTGTCGTTTGAGAGGCCATTGAAATTCGCATAAGTGACGACCTCATAAACCGTGACTGTGGCTATAATCTTAGCAAAGCTTGGGAACCAGCGATTGGGTTAATTAAGAGTAAATCTAGCAAACGTAACGAAGTGACGGCCATGGCGGACAGAGCCCTCACACCGACGTCATCTCAGACGCCGTCGCAATCGGTTCCACTGCGCGCCCGCTGCGCGGGGCGCGGACCGCGAAGGGATCGCTCCGCGGGCCGAGGGTATTTAAATCGCCCGCTACCGGGCTAAAACCCAGTTCCCATCGAGCAGCCGTAGCGTCCGTATCTCCGTGCCGGCGCGTCTCCAGGAGCTCTGTCCGTCAGTTCACCTGATGATGGCGACATGTATGATCGCCGAAATATTGTACCCGTTGGACACTATAGACCGGAAATACACCCGTGTATATTTTGATTATTTATTACATTGTCCTCTAGCGACTTCATATATATGATACATCCGTTCAAATGAGATTCCCTCACACTGGGTGCCATTTCTCGTAAAAGTGCCGACTGTATCGTATTCGCTACACTCCACAGAACAACGTTCGCTACACTCCACAGAACAACGAGGCAGCCTACTCATAGTTTCCAGAGTGACCACTATTTGTCAGAGGGAGTCGGTGACAAGTGTGTTTTGGACGAGTAAGCATGGCATCAAGAAAGAAAGGTTACTATTGTCAATTCCTTAATTATTTCTTTTAAATCAGTACTAAAATGTTGCTAATAGATCCCTGATTACAAATGTATCAAATAAAGTGACGTGAAAGGCGATTTTCCTTCTGAAAAATCGTAGTTTGGTAAATGTATCATGTATGGTACATCGGGTCTCAGTGACTACTTTTCACATGTCTCTCAGCAAATGGCGGATGTCTGCATCTTATGTTAGTGATTCGTTACTTCAATTATAAAATGGCATGATAATCGTGCCATTCATTTGGCTTCTACATACTGTGGTGCAAATCCTGTGGAAACTTGTAAAATATGGAGCAAGCTGTAAAGTCAGTACATAGAGATTTCTCGCCCTTTTGCTGTAAAGATATATAACACTAACATGGGCGGTGTGGACCTTATGGACGGAGTCATCAGCAAATATGCCATGAGAGGTAGAACAAAGAAGTGCACAATACGGGTATTACACCATTTTTTTATTTTGTAAATTCTGCATCATATATTGAATATAAGAATGCTGCACTTGAAGAGAAGTGGCAAAGGAAACAAATACTGTCATACTTTTCCTCCAAGATGGATATTGCTGAAAACGTGATGTTCAGCGCCGCTGAAAGAAACACAAACAATCCCGATACATACAAAGAAGAAAGTGAAGAAAGGGAAGGGTAGGAGAAGACCAGTTATCCAATACCACCAATGGCCAAAAGTTACAAAAGTGTGATCCACATGCCAGAAATGGGTACCGAAAACAAGACTAGATCACGGTGCAGAGGAATGGGCTGTTCAAAGTTAACGAATGTGAGATGTACTGAATGTAAGGTCTTTTTGTATTTCACTTCAGAAAGAAATTGTTTCAAAAGTTTCATTCTTCATAACATTTTTAAAGATTCGTAAAAAAATTAAATTTTTCATACTTTTTTTTCATACATTTTTAAGAACTTGTAAAACTATTTTGTAATATTTTATTTTTATATTTTTCTAAAAATTTTATTCCAACAAGAACATGTAATGAGACAATATGCAACAATTTTGTGCGTTTTCTAGCATTACAGGGTGTATATGTCATTGAAATAAGCAAAAATAAAGTAACGTTTATTTTTTCACCGCGTGTCACATTGTCTCGATAGCAACCCAATGGTTCGTATATGATACATAGCCTACAACAATATATAAAAATTTAGAAAATACTATTCATGAATATTTTCCCATCAGTGGTGCCAATAAACACATTTAAAGTTGTTTGGTTCAATTTACTGTTTAATCTGACTTCAGGTCTCTGGAAGTTAGGCCATCTTCAGTTCCCTGTGTGCTAACCCTCGAGCGGCAGCGCTTGTTCAAATGTGCTACCACTTTTTTTAAATGCTCACTGATGACGCAATAATGGAGATGCCACATTTCCGCTTTAGCTATTCCTCAATGAAGCCTTAACAATGTTGTCAGTGAAGGTTCAGAGTTTCTAGTGCACGGAAGTGTCCTCCCAAAAAAAATTTTGTTACAGAGTATATCACTGGTAGCAGTTTTGCACCGCGCTGCCTCTGATGTAAGTAGATTTGAATTGTTCTGTGTTACTTCTAGTTTTCATTGCAACTGGATATGTGGCAGTTTCTAGTAAATATTTAGTGTATAAATTTTACCCTACATATAAGAAAGCTCAAAAATTTAAATTTATTTCGTAAATAGAAGTTTGTTCTCCTGGTGAGCCATGCTGCAGTTTCCGTCAATCTCATTTTTAACCCTTTTTAAGCCTTACACAATGCGAAAATGACTGTTACTCTACTACGTAATTTAATATTCATGTCTCATAGAGGTGATATGGGTCTAATAGATGAGGAAATATGCTTATTTCTACAAGTAATGAAGACATTTGTGATTTTTGTCTACATTCCTCATCACGTCATGAACCGGATACTATTAATCAGATGTAAATCCTAGATCTGTTTCCGAACAAGATTTCAGACACAATGAATCTGATATTGAAGACGGTACCACTCTGTCGGGTAAAACGTCATACAAGAAGCACCCCAAAACACTGAAAAAGAATATCATAAAAATCTTCCCTGATTCAAAAGGGAATGCAAGGGGCGTAAGGTCAAAGACGCTAGCTCTCTCATTCATGATAGATGATAATATGATTCATGAGGTAATTATGTGTAGTAAGTTCCACATAACACAGAAAATCACTCAAGAGACAGGAACTACAGGGAAGTAACGAAAGAGGAAATGATAGTACTGCTGGGTCTATTATACATGATTATTGTCCGCTTTCGGAATAATGTTAAATTTGTTATATTTATACACCGAAGGTAATTGATATACTAATTCAGATATACACAAATATGATATTTCTACGTGTACATTGACCTATTTCTGTCATTACAATCATTTTGTAGCTGTATTCTGCTGCTGAAGTTATAATAATTGGCGCTGCCGCATCATGGCTAAACAAACCTATTCAACTAAGGCAAAAACATTAAAATACCGGGTGATCAGAAAGTCAGTATAAATTTGAAAACTTAATAAATCACGGAATAATGTACATAGAGAGATACAAATAAGCATAAATGCTTGGAAGGACATGGAGTATTATTAGATCAAAATCTACCGTTATCGGACCTTTTTTCTTCGAGGAACTGCTTAATTCCGGTTTTGTAACTGCATTCGTGACGGGTGAGAAGTACGCCGATATGTTACAGAATGGCATCATCGCCAGCCTGGCTGAGAAACACCTGCTGGAACGTACGATTTTTATGCAGGATGACGCTCCACACCATATTGCTAGATGAATGAAAGATCTCTTGCGCCCGTCGTTTGGTGATGATCGTGTACTCAGCCGCCACTATCGTCGTGCATGGTGTCCCAGGTCCGCAGACATCAGTCCGTGCGATTATGGGCTTTGGGGTTACCTAAAGTCGCAAGTGTATCGTGATCGACCGACATCTCTAGGGATGCTGAAAGACAACATCCGACGCCAATGCGTCACCATAAATCCGGACATGCTTTACAGTGCTGATAACAACATTATTCCTCGACTACAGCTATTGTTGAGTAACGATGGTGAACATATTGAGCATTTCCTGTAAAGAACCTCATCTTTGCTTTGTCTTAATTTGTCATGCTAATTATTGCTTTTCTGCTCAGATGAAGAGCCATCTGTCACACATTTCTTGAAGTTTTGTTTTTATTTTGTTGTAATGAAATCAGAGGTCATTCCAAGCATGTGTGTCAATTTTTACCTCTCTATCTACATTATTTCATGATTTATTAAGTTTTCAAATTTATACTGACTTTTTGATCACATGGTATATATGAAAACATAAAGGTATTATATGCTAACACACTGAAAATACAATATAGGTATGAAACCACTATTCAATAACACATAAAGAATATGTACGAACGCAGTCAACTTTAACATGCATTTTTAATAATTAATCGTATAATAGCGACATTTAGAATCCCTAAGCTGGCAAAGGGAATTATGGTGTACGACTAAAGATAGTCGTTTTTGGTGATTAAAACATTACCATGTTTGTCGGCAGAGGCACATAAAAACTAAATAAGCTAGGCCACCACAAAATATACACATGAACCATACACTCTAAAGAGACAGACATGTAACATACTTGTTAGTGGTCACTAAGCTAATATGTCACAAAGAAAACAAAAATGTACATAAACAAAAATAGACAGAAACATATAACTAAAATAACACAACACGAGGACCAGTAAAGGTAAAAGGTAAAGAAAAATTGTAACATACACATTATTACCATGTGCATGCTACATATTCCGCCTGACAGATACGTAGTAATGAACTACTTATAGAAACAAATGCAATATTCTAACATTAAGACAACGAAGAACAAACAAACACAAATAATTAAAACACAGGGCAAAAATGCCACAAATAACCCTACAATTACAACCATGTATATAAATATACCTAGGCAGTGCAAATATTAAAAGCCATACGTTGGTACTATAATCATAATCACCAACTAAAATTGTGAAGACGAGTAACGGCTATCAAATAGGGAATAAATGTAACATGTACAAAACCATATGGGAGGACATAATACTGTCATCATAACGACAGTGATAAGGTAAAAGACCATGTCATTAAAATTAAACATCCCTGCAATCCATAATTCTTTGAATATGAAAGTAAAATTATTCTAGCGACCCGCTTCCCTATGCCACTAAACAACTATTGTGTGATTTCAAACGCAACAAATTTAATTTGTGGAGTGCACTTAGCGACTTGCAACAAACTCTAAACATAATTTCAGACCTTTGGGAAACTTTTTATCGCTGACAATCATAGCAAAATGATGATAGGAAAAACGTTTCTCACTTACTAATTTTGCGCTCTTCACGGTGAAAAACTACGGCATTCGGTATAACGTTGTCATTTACAATGTCTACGAAATTATACTAACGGCAAATTTTACAGACAGTATACACACATACAGTTGAATGTACCTTCGAAATTGTATCACAGTACGACACGTAGATCATTAGATATGAGCACATAAATTGTAACGCTAATGGAGAACCGCTCCATCACTCACAAAGTTTTAATCTGTAACTTCGCAACAGATTTTATAGACATACACCACTTATACAAATGAATATACACTACTGACCATTAAAATTGCTACAACATGAAGATGACGTGCTACAGACGCGAAATTTAACGGACAGGAAGAAGATGATGTGATATGCAAATGATTAGTTCTTCAGAGCATTCACACAAGGTTGGCATTGGTGGCGACAATGCGCTGTCATGAGGAAAGTATCCAATCGAGTTCTCATACACAGAACAGCAGTTGACCGGCGTTACCTGGTGAAACGGTATTGTGATGAAGCGTGTAAGGAGGAGAAATGCGTACCATCACGTTACCGACATTGATAAAGGTTGGATTGTAGCCTATTGCGATTGCCGCTTATCGTATCACTACATTGCTGCTCACGTTGGTCGCGATCCAATGACTGTTAGCAGAATGTGGAATCGGTGGGTTCAGGAGAGCAATACGGAACGCCGTGCTGTATCCCGATGGCCTTGTATCAGTAGCAGTCGAGATGACAGGCATCTTATCCGAATGCCTGTAAGCCACGTCTTGATTCCTGAGTCAACAGATGGGGACGTTTGCAAGACAACAACTATCAACACTAACAGCTATTTCTCTCTGACAGCCCCAGAAAAATAATGAAAGGAATTGTCAGAGACATTGCAGCCCATCTCTCGCAAGCGTTGGAGCTGGATATGCACTTTTTCGCAGGATATCCTTCAAGATCTGATTGGTAACCTCATGCTGTCCATGACACGCTGACACGCAGGTGTGCAACTGTACTAGCCGTCCGAGGTGATCATATATCATATTATGGGATAAATAGAATTAATGGTTCCGCGCACTATACAAACGGCAAGTAAAGAGTTGAGCACAGCAGCTTGGACTATCACCTCGGAGACCATGGCTGCGGTTATACTTGACACTGCACCACAGACAGGAGCGCCTGCGATGGTGTACGCAGCGACGAACTTGGGTTCACGAATGGATAAGCGTCATATTTTCGGATGAATCCAGGTTCTGTTTACAGCATCATGATGGTCGTATCCGTGTATGGCGACATCGCGGTGAACGCACAGTGGAAGCGTGTATTCGTCATCGCCATACTGGCGTATCACCTGGCGTGAGGTCATGGGGTCCTATTGGTTACACGTTTCGGTCATCTTTTGTTCGCATCGACTGCACTTTGAACAGTGGCCGTTACATTTCAGATGTGTTAAGACCCGTGGCTCTACCCTCCATTCGATCCCTGCGAAACCCTACATTTCAGCAGGATAATGCACGAACGCATTTTGCAGGTCTTGTAAGGCCTTTCTGGATACGGAAAATGTTCGCTGCTGCCCTGGGTAACACATTCTCCAGATCTCCCGCCAATTGATGATCTGTGGTATCGTGTTGAAGCTGCATGGGCATCTGTACCCGTACAGCGACCCCTGAACAACAGTTTGAGACCCCCTGAGGGATGCGACCCACAGGTTGAAAAAAGTGAGTTAGGAGATCACGTTAGAAGTTATACACAACATAAATATGGTAACGTATGTCATTCAGGTATTGGTTACAATTGTAATTTGTGTGCTCAACTCTTTACTTGCCGTTTATATAGTGCGCGGAACCGTCGGGTTACTATAAAAGTGAAAAATTAATTCTATTTATCCCATAATATGATGTATGATCACCTCGGACGGCTAGTACAGTTGCACACCTGCGTGTCAGCGTGTCATGGACAGCATGAGGTTACCAATCAGATCTTGAAGGATATTCTACGAAAGAGTGCAATATCCAACTCTCCAACGGTTGTGAGAGATGATGGGCTGCAATGTCTCTGACAATTCCTTTCATTATTTTTCTGGGGTTTCCTAAAGGTTTGAAATTACGTTTAAGGTTTGTTGCTATTAGCTAAGTGTTATCCTTTTCAAACGGTGGACTGATAAATTCACCTTCTCACGTGCCGCGAGACGGGTAAGGTTTCATTGTTTATGACGTCATATTTTCTGAACTATCTACCCTATCGCAAAATCCTTTCTTAGCTGACGTGCTGACGACTTCTGTCTATGAACAACATTCCGGATAAAGCTTCACAGGTGAAATAGATTTCGACATTTCGTGTTTAGTCAGTGTGTGAGGAAGTGAATGAGTGTTCTTTCGGTTTTATATAGGTAGAGATGTAAAAAATGAAACTCAAGTTGTTGAAACCAAAAAAAAGAAAAAATTTTCACTTACATTTAGGAGTATATATTATCGTTTGGTGCAGAAATGAAACAGGTCGTGCTCTTAGAAATGGTAGAGAAAGGGCGCACTTTAGGCGTTATCTTTGTTGAAGCAAAATAAGCCATTGACTTATTTCATTTCAACAGATACTGCTCATGCTGTTAATGTTCATTGAGAGATAGCTGAGTGAATTACTACGGTTCCAAAAAGGAAGAATGATCGTGCAGATAATAATAAAACTAAGGTGAAAACAGCTCGTACAAAATTTCTGCCTTATCGAAAATGCAGACAAGATTACGGTCCAGGGAAAGCAGATATAGAATCTTGGAGATAAATATGAATCGTTTTTTCAAGAACAATAGCAAACTGTAAAGGTGTAAATAATAACAATATTACCACCAATAACAATATTATTTCATCAATTTTCTTACAGGTGCAGATTGAAATATAAGTGGACAATAAAACCATATGAACTCATTTACAACTCTGATGAATACATGGAACTGATAGCAAGCAGTTAAAGGAATATAACCGTAGAATTTGTTAACTGCGAGCGAGCATTATATTTCGACAACTGATGGCCAACATGTTTTAGAAAAATAGTTGTTTCGTGTTAGACAGTGACAGAACAACGCAATTTTAAAAAATCTTCTACGCTCCGAGTAGCTTCAGAGAAATACAGTACCTTCAGAGAGAACGGGTGGTTGTCCTTCAGTATTTTGATGGATTATTAAAAGTGCTTCTCACTTATGAATAAGACATGAGCCCATCAATCGAGGATTAAAGGACAACATTCCAATGACCTACACAACATATCAAGTACGTATATTCGTCATCGCCTTACTGGCGTATCAGCCGGCGTGAGGGTATGTGGTGCCATTGGCTATAAGTCTCGGTCACCTCTTGTTCGCATCGACGGCACTTAGAACAGTGGCCGTTACATTTCAGATGTGTTACGGCCCGTGGCTCTACCTTCCATTCGATCCCTGGGAAACCCTACATTTCAGCAGGATAATGTACGACCGCATTTTGTAGGTCCTGTAGGGGCTTTCTGCGGAAACGACTGCTGCCCTGGCCAGCACATTCTCACCAATTGGAAACGTCTGGTCAATGGTGTCCGAGCAACTGGCTCGTCTCAATAAGCCAGTCACTACTCTTGATGAACTGTGGTACCGTGTTGAAGCTGCATGGGCATCTGTACCTGTACACGCCTCTGTCTGACCCAATGGCCAGGCGTATCAAGGCCGTTATTACGGCCAGAGGTGGTTGTTCTGGGTACTGATTTCTCAGGGTCTAAGCACCCAAATTGGTGAAGATGTAATCACATGAAAGTTCTAGTATAATTGTCCAATGAATACCGTTTTATCATCTGCATTTCTTCTTGGTGTAGATATTTTAATCGCGAGTAGTGTATACATGATAGATTTTTAATGATAGAAATTTTACGAAAACCAAAGATTAAATCACGTACTCACATGAGACTTTCTGATGACACTTTGATCTGATGGCACATGGATAGCCACTTAGCGGCCTGCCACAATTTTTAATCTTTTATTAATGAAACATATATCAATTTGCGATCACTTATGGCTTCACTGTACTAAGTTTAGATGTAATACCAATGTACGGGTTGGTCACTGTGTCCTCGATGGCGGAGACGTCGACGTGTCTGCCTAGGCCGGCCGCGGTGGCCGAGGGGACTGAGGTGCTCCAGTCACGGTCTGCACGGCCACCACGGTCGGGGGTTCGAATCCCCCATCGGGCATGGACATTTGTGCCGTCCTTAGTCGTAGCTAGTTCATAAGTAGTTTGTAAGCTTGGGGACTGATAACCCCGTAGTTAAGTCCCATAAGTGCTACAAACATTTGAACATTAGTCTGCCTAGTAAGCAGGAGATCCCGGGAGGGCACAAATTTTCATTCGCCGAACATTGGTATTACATCTAAACCTAGTACAGTGAAGCCATAAGTGATCGCAAATTGCGATTTATTTCATTAAAAATTAACGCTGTAACGTCGTCAAAAAATATATAAATCTTTTATTGTTCAGACTGCTAGCTATTAACTAGCATAAAATTTTAATCTTTTATACAAATTAAGTAAAAGTCAGATGTGAGTACGTGGTTTAATCTTTCTTATTCGTAAAATTTTCTATAATTAAAAGTCTCTCATGTAATATATTTGCTAATATAAAGTGATTCATTTCTAGGTAGTAATTTTACATTCTGATGACGACTTCCATAGTGTTGTCGAAATCTAGATAAATTTTGCAATTATTTTAAAGCAACTTGTGAGGCTGGTTTTCATAGATTTTTAAGTTGTGCACACACTTTTATTCATTGTTCTACACATCAGGAGATATGTGTACTCTTGAATAAATGGACAGTATAGCGATCTAGGGTATGCAGTGTTTTTATTCTATTAAAATTGAATTGACAAATTCATCTCGAAATATATAGACTTCGTCAATGTGAACATTCGTTAAAGAAAGTGAAGTGTTTGGCCCACCTCAACCAGTGGAGTAAGATAGCAGTCGCACTGCCACGGGTTGCCTTGCAGCTGCAGAGTGTTGAGTTGAGCCAGCTGCGCGATGGCCGCGAGCACGTCCGCCTGGAGGACCGTCATCTGGTTGGAAGAGGCGTCCAGCTCCACCAGGGACGAGCAGGAGGCGATGATGGCAGCAGGCACCGTGGCCAGGTGGTTGGTGGCGACGCGCAGGATGGCCTGGGTGCCGCAGCCGGCTAGCAGGTCGGCGGGCAGCATGGACAGGTAGTTGCTCGACAGGTCCAGCCGTCTGAGGCGCGGGGCCTTCCCGAACAGGCCGGCCGGCAAGCTGCGCAGCATGTTCCCCGAGAGATCCACCTCCTGACTCAAGGCAAAGAGAACCGAATGAAATTCTCTGTAATTACGTTCTATGAGTATCTCGAAGAGTCAAATTACTCTGGGGGTCGAGGAAGATCGAGATGTTGCACAACTCAGGAAAGAAACTTCCTGGCAGATTCAAATTATGTGCCGGAACCGGGACTCGAACCCGGAACCTTTACTTTTCACGAGCAAACGCTCTACCGACTGAGCTATCCCGACACGACTCACGATCCATTCTCACAACTTTAATTCTGGCAGTACCGTGCCTCCTATTTTGCAAACTTCACAGACGTTCTCCTGCGAACCTTGCAGGACTAGCACCCCTGGAAGAAAGGATATCGTGGCGACATTGCTTAACCAAAGCCAAAGCCTAGGAGATGTTTCTAGAATGAAACTTTCACTCTGCAGCGGAGAGTGTGCTGATAAGAAACTTCCTATGCACCACCATTTGCATGGCGAAAACTTTGAACGTCGTGTACAGTTTTGCCACAGGACACTAAATAAATTACGGGACGATAACAGATTTTTTCACGCGTTCTGCTTAGTGACGAAGCGTCATTCATAGGTAGAGGTAACGTAAACCGGAATAATATGCTCTATTGGGCAATTGAAAATCCAAGATGGCTGCGACTAAATGTTGCAATGTATGCTGATTTTTTGCGCAATGTTCTACCGACTTTACTACAAGATGTTTTACTGCATGACAGAATGCCGATGTACTTTCAACATGATGGATGTCCGGCACATGGCTCGCGTGCTGTTGAAAAGGTCTTAAATGGAATATTGAATGACAGGTGGATTGGTTGTAGAATCACCAGACTATGGCCCGCACGTTCACCGTATATTACATGCGCGAATTTATTTCTGTGGGGAAAATTGAAGAATACTTGTTATCGTGATTCACCGACAACGCCTAAAAACTAGCGTCAGCGCATTGTAAATGCATCTGAGAACATCACTGAAGGCGAAATACTTGCTGTTGAGGGGATACGCATATTACATATTGCCAAATGAAGTTGAAGGACATCATTTTGAGCATTTATTGAAGTCATGAGGTAAATACAGGTAATCACGTAGTAACAGCATGCGTTCTCATAATGAATGATAATTTCACAAAAATACACGTATGACATTGGGACAGCCGAAATAAAGTTCAAACGTACCAACGTTCTATCTTTGAATTTAAAAGAAATCACTTAGCTATTACCCACTGTTCGCCCTAAATTGTCAGCAATATGTTTGTGAATATTAGAGCGCCATGTATTACAAAGCGAAACAAGTGTTCCGAAAAAAAGACATTCATATTTATTTCTGTACTAATATGTAATAAAAATGGGGTTACCTATTTTAAAAAAAATGTTGTTGATATCCGGCTGACCTATAGGTAGCGCCATTTAGCGGATCAACCATAGCGCCACCTGTTTTCCCACTTCAAGCAAGAAAAGTTCTATTTTTTTATGCATATTTCGTGAAATATTTGGCCGGTTACTATCAATGGACCACCCTTTATAACCTAGTTCAAAAATGATAAGTGTCTCGCCATGTAGTTCATAACTTCGTGTCACAGTGAACAACGATGTAAATAGGTTGAAAAGGAAACAGCCACAAGTCGCAAGGTTGCAGATTGATTTGCAATTGGTTTCGAGCATTATTGCCCTTCTTCAGGGATAAAAATTGTGCTCTGTAGGTTTACACAGAGCATTGTGTCATCACACTGAAAGTCAAGTGCGGAAATCTGATGTACTGTTGAGATAACAAAATACTCTGTGTAAATCTATAGGGCACAATTTATTTGTCTGAAGGAGGGCAATAATTGCGCGAAACCGGTTGTAAATAAATCTGAAACCTTGCGACTGGTGGCTGTTTACTTTTCCAACCTATAGAACGCAGTTGCTGCAATGCATAAAACATTTAACACTGTATATGTTTCACGATTGAACAACATATACGCCTTTAAAAATGTCTAAGTGCTACATACTGACCTCGAGGAGCGGTGTTTCGTTGAAGAGACCGGCTGGCAGTTGGTGAATGTTGTTGTGAGAGAGTAAAACCTCCCGCAACTTCGGCGTCTCACTAAAGGTGTCGACCGCCACGTCGCTTACGTGGCTGCGGTGGGCTTCCAGCTGCCGCAGTGATCGTTTCTGCGACGTAAAGCTGGTATTCATCTGGACTACGATGTTACCGGAAAACAGTAAAATCGTAGTGTTATCGGGTACGCACAACGGAACCTCAGTCAGGTCCTGGTTGGCGCAGTCTGCGATGGTCCCATCTTGGCGCGGAGTCAATTTGCACTGGCACGGCAGTGCTGCTGATGAAGCCGCCATCGTTACCACCACGAAGACCATAATTTCCTGCAACCAACAAAAAGTGAAGATTTATTGATACTGTAAAATGATAATGACGGGTCAACATAAGAACAATAGATATTGACCGCATGACGGCGATGTGGTGCGCTATAGAGCAAAGGTGGCATCGTAGTATGGTACACTGTCAGTTGGTCTTTCCTACAAGATACAAATGAGTACACGCACTGGAAGCTGTCGAAACGTTTGAAATGATGAAGCATGTTCGAACGGAACACAAGATCCAGGAAGTAGCATTTGTAGTGACCTCATCAGTTGTGCGGCCGATGATCAAAAAAAATGTTTGTTAAGCTTATGGGACTTAACTACGGGGTCATCAGTCCCTAAACTTACAAACTACTTATGAACTACTTACGAACTAGGACGGCACAAATATCCATGCCCGAGGGGGGATTCGAACCCCCGACCATAGTGGCCGTGCTGACCGTGACTGGAGCGCCTGTCACCTCGGCCACCGCGGACGGCGGCCGATGATCCAACGTTTATCATGCGGGTAATAACTGGAGACAAAACATAGTGTTTCCTTTATGAGCCACAACTGAAACGAAAATCAACCACCTGGAGAATCCCAGACAGAAACACAAGACAGGTCAAATGACAAGGCGTTGCTGGAAGTGTGTTTGACTCAAGTGGAATCGGAATCGTTGATTGTTCATGTGGAAGTCAGTGACACGGTAAGAAAAATCCTCTACAAGAAGATTATTGGCCGTTTAGGCCGTAAACGAGCTGGGTTTTGGCGTAGAAAGAATTGGCTATTGCTATGCGACAACACCCTTGTACGTCGCTTTATCCTGGTCCAAGAGGAACTAGCAGTTAAGCGGGCCTTGATTTTGCCAAACACCTGATCTTGAACAACATTATTTTTCCTCTTTCCACATTCCTGCCACCTGCTTGGCGTAGGTGCATGCCGTGCAAAGTGGCAACAACATACGAAGTCGCGTGGGTGCTTATTTTGCACGCGTCAAGTCTCAGAACTTACTGACTGTACTACAGAGAATAATTGCTACCTTTCCCCGCCCCATGACGGCATTTTATCTTCTGTGGCTACGTTAAACCACTCTCTTCCTTTGTAATAACTTCTGTCAGAATTTATGTTCCTCGCATTACCGGATTTAATCAGCCGTAAGTGATATCGGATGTATATTGGGTGCCTGACACTTCAGAAGTGTGTTAAACGTGCCACATACATTAGAAACATATTTGACTAACGGTAGCATCACGTATGGGCAGGAGCCAAAGGAAAGGGGGGGGGGAGTGACAGAGATGGAAGTCGAAAATGCTCCTCGAAAGGGAACAATTTAAATGTGCCTTTATGGGGACGAGGCGGAATGCAACTCAAAGTGCGTTGCCTCTTAGAAGTGAGCCATTGAACACAGTACGGTTAAGGGTTGCTTGACTAGTTACGGTTGCCGACCCTGAAGCTGAATTATTACGTATTGTTCGCTTAATCTGCACTAAATTTCTCTGCTGCTTTGGGATCTTAAGCAGGATCTACAACCGCGTTTGTAAGTACATCTTTTATTATTTGCTAGCAGAACTGAGTGCAGTGGTCCACTCACAGCGTGAACCAAAATTCTAGATGAGCGTATGTAGGAGTTGGCTTAAAAATTTCCTTGCCCTATTTGTAACTGGATTTCCGATGCAAGTAGTCAGAATCAGTAAATGATAATTTGCGTCACGTGTCGTGACAGTATTAATTTCTGAAATTCTATTGACCATGGCTTGCAAATTGAAGTAAGAGATTGCAGACAGTCAGTGCAGACACTTACTTTTTCACTAGAGTAATTCAGGGGAATTCAATTGACGTTATGTTGATAATTAATTGGTCGCCTCCAGTTGTTCCCTTCCTGCATTGATGTCTTCTAGTAATGAGTATTGTTGAATGTTTTCTGAGATTTCTTCTCAGATGCCCTGAAATGTTCATCTGTGTTTACCGTTGTATAGCGTGGCCGAAATTATACAGGAAACGCCTGAAGCTGGGTGTAATCCTGCTCACATTTCACTTGGCGAGTTAACGAAACACGATAAAGTGGATTTCGAACTATATTGGATCGAACGATATTCGCATCTGCTAATAAATTGTTGTCACTTGTTCAATTTTTATAAAATGAATTGTATGGTTTCTCAGCCTAGTTGCATTGTCCGTGCTATTTTGTAAGTAAATTCTATATATTGCACTGTAATATAAGTTAAATTACAATTATTCACGACTTAACTACAGCGCCTGGCTGAAAAGAAAATAATTTATTAGAGTGAATCAAATTTTTCTTAACGTTAAAATAAGTTAATGTACGACAACAAACACTAGCAATCATACACTCCTGGACATTAAAAGAGACGCGAAATTTGACAGGAAGAAGTTGATGTGATATACAAATGATTAGCTTTCAGAGAATTCACACGAGGTTGGCGCTGGTGGCGACACCTACGACGTGCAGACGTGAGGAAAGTTTCCAACCGATTTCTCATACACAAACGGCAGTTGACCGGCGTTGCCTGGTGAAACGTCGTTGTGGTGCCTCGTGTAAGGAGACGAAATGCGTACTATCACGTTTCCGACTTTGATAAAGGTCGGAATGTAGCCTATCGCGATTGAGGTTTATCGTATCGCGACATTGCTGTTGGTCGCCATCCAATGACTGTTGGCAGAATATGGAATCGGTGGGTTCAGGAGGGCAATGCGGAACGCCGTGCTGAATCCCAAAGGCTTCGTATCATTCATCGTGCAGTCACGTCTCGATACTTGAGTCAACAGATGGGGACTTTTGCAAGACAACAACCATCTGCAATAACAGTTAGACAACGTTTGCAGCAGCAGGGACTATCAGATCGGAGACAATGGCTGCGGTTACCCTTGACGCTGCATCACAGACGGGAGCGGCTGCGTTGATGTACGCAGCTACGAACTTGGGTTCATGAATGGCAAAATGTCATATTTTCTGATGAATCCATGTTCTGTTGACAGCATAATGATGATCGCATCCGTCTTTGGTGACATCGCGGTGAACGCACATCGGAAGCGTGCATTCATCATCGCCATACTGGGTTATCACTCGGTGTGATGGTATGGAGTGGCATTGGTTACACGTCTCGGTTACCTCTTGTTCGCATCGACGGTACTTTGAACATTGGCCGTTACATTTCAGATTTGTTACGACCTGTGGTAGGACCCTTCATTCGATCCCTGCGAAACCCTACATTTTAGCAGGATAATTCACCACCGCATGTTGCAGGTCCTTTACGGGTCTTTCTGGTTACGGAAAATGTTCGACTGTTTACCAGACCAGCACATTCACCAGATCTCTCAACAAATGAAAACGTCTGGTGAATGGTGGCCGAGCAACTGGCTGACCACAATACGCCAGTCAATACTCTTGATGGACTGTGGTATCGTGTTGAAGCAGCATGGGCATCTGTAGCTATACACGCCATCCAAGCTCTGTTTGAGTGAATGCCCAGGCGTATCAAGGCCGTTATTATGGCCAGAGGCGGTTGTTCAAGGTAATGACTTGTAAGGAACTATGCACCCAAATTGCGTGAAAAATAAAATCACATGTCAGTTCCAGTATATTTGTCCAATGAACAACTGTTCATTATCTGCAATTCTTCTTGGTGTAGCATTTGTAATGGTATAAGTCGATTGTGTGCCATTTGTTTGAAGTTTTAAGATAATCTGGTGGTCACAGAAATTCTATCTGAGATTTTTCTCTTAATTTTATGAGGTATTATGTAACAGTCTTGATTGAACCAAAGTCTTAATGGATTATCGATTTCCATCAGGGACCCTGTTTTACTGTAACCTCTTCAATAATAATGAATGTCTCGCTCCACATGTCTAATGGGTACAGACGGTAACCTTCAGCCTCTCTAATTTCTCTATATATACGTGGCAGCAAACAATATATCCGCTAACTTTCAAGAAGTGTGCGTTTTCTGAACTTTGACAGAAGCCCATTGTATGACGCACGTGCAGCGTCTGCCACTACAGTCTGCTGTTCATCCTTGTGGCGCTTTTGATGTTACTACTCGAACATGTCACGAAGCGGGCTGCTATCCGTTGGAACTTCTCTATCTCCTGTGACAACATGGTCTGGACGTAGACCCACACTTCCTTTGTTGATGGACCACACTTCCTGTAGATTTTTCCATTCGGTCTCAGGCTCGCATTGCCTTAGCCACGATTAATATCATGTGGTCTTTACGCATCAGATCACTCCTTGCGCCGACTTCCAAATATTTTATGGAAACGTCGATTCGCTACTGACCCACCTGCATTTACTGTTATTTGCTACAGTTTTCCAGTGATGGGACATCTTTGTATTGCCACGGTGGAGTAGTCGAGCGGTCTAAGGCGCCTCGCTGCGGAGCGCGTTGTTGTTCGCCGTCGGAGGTTCGAGTCCTTCCTGGGGCATGGGTGTGTGTGTTTGTCCTTGGTTTAGTTTACCTTAGTTTAAGTAGTTTATAAGCTACCGACTGATGTCCAGGCCGTTTGGTCCGATAGATTTAGAAACATTTGAACATCTTTGTATTCTGAAGCTTCATCGACAAAAGCATAAACGAAATTACGATGTCATTCATTAATCCATTTGGTATCGACGGAAGTTTGTTTTGTTTGGAAATTCTGCCACACGTAAAATTTCTCCATGGTTGGGGCACGATGTAAGATGTCTTTACGAATGATTCCCACATATTTTAGATCTCGCTCCACGTTAGTGAACCAGGCTTATTTTGATTATATCTTGATTAGCCTTTTTTTCTCGTTACGGGTAACAGCGTGGTTGGTGTGGCTTTTCGGGCCCATACCAGTAACCAAGCACCCTCATGAACCACATACATTGCCGAGATGGAGTGGTTTGCGTGTCTAAACGACACAGATAGCCGTATCGTACGTACAGACGTTTACAGATCTCGCGAGACCCTCGCCTAATCGCTATACACAAACGCAAAGCTTTGCTGCTTCTTTGGAAGTATAAACAGCGAAGCGACACGATCGTACATATTGTCGATTACACGTGTATCTTACACGAAATATGAGAGGAAAACAGTTATCTTCCAGTATCGCAGCCAGTTGTAACAACACATGCACTTCCTTTGCGACGTGATGGGGACTTCGCAAACGGATTTTAGAAACTGCTTTGCATTTTTGCCAGTTCGCGACCGCGACACACCCCTTTCCACACTTCTTTTCTTATAGCTTCACTGAACGAAAAAAGCAATATGAATTGAGATGCTGCAATTCGTGAATATTTTCGGACGTTACTGACGCATTCAAATGAAAAATGTGCATGTGTAACATAGAATTAATTCAATTACAAGACAGGAACCAAATTATCGACATAAGGCACTGCTTAAAGCAACCATCACAGAAGTGCAAGTTGACAAATGACTAGTGGGTGCTACAACGGCAAACTTTCTGGAGTCACGCTACAACACTTATTCGTTGAATGAGTAGACAGATCCTGTTCTAAACACATTTTTACAACGCGCTAAGGTTTACAGTGTACCATGATGTTCGGAGGGATCGCGTGCTATAAAGACGACAACCGTTTGGCGCGTCAGATCGTTGTTGGTCTTTTAGAAAGTGAAGATATCATTCCATATGCCAATTATCTTTCAGTTAATGTTGCAACTAAGATATCAGCCTAAATTTAACAAACATAAGCCCGCCGTGTTACCACAAATTACAGTTCTCCTCGTGGAAATGATGTTGCTGTAATAAGTTTTCGGACGTAGTTGACCGACCTCGGAACAAACGGTCTAACGGTACCCAAAGAAAAAAATAAAAAAAATAAAAATAAAAAAAATAAATAAAAAATAAAAAAATAAAAAAGTAAAAATAAATAAATTAAAAAAATCCAACTGCACATGTAATATAGGAACGAATACTATTATTGATGCAGTTATAACAGCACAGTCAGTCTTGTTCTGTAACCCTGAAAACATATTCATAAAAAAAAAAAAAATAAACACGTGAAACAGAGAATTGTGTTGCATCAAATGAATTTGTTTAAACTCTCGTATCCAACCCTTAATTATATTTTTATTCCGTACCTTTATTAACAACGCAACAGCTACGCTTTATGTGTAAGCAACATTAGGAATTTAAAATCGCTGTGACATTCTTATCCGTAGTGGTTTAATCTAATCCAGTTTAACTCCAGACGGTTGTACGAGGACACGAATTCCGAAAAGCAGCGAGCCCGGTGTTCCCCACTTGGTATCCCCGGAGGTTACAAAGGAGATCTTTTCGTGTGAGTTTGCCACTGACGAGTATCGAGCACTTGACGTTGCGCAGACTAAACGGAACATCAACCCGCCAATCCACCCGCTCCTACATGCAGGAAGTAGACGTCTGATCAAGCACCTTAGAGTGAAGTCGGCCTTCCTTTCCAGGAAGTGGACATTTATTTAATACTGCGAACTGACGAAACCAAAGAGTTAGACTGACTTGTAAAATTTCGAGCCTAAGGGTCGACGTTTGATGTTTCTTCATCGTAGTAAGAACCTTACTGTTGAAAATAGGGAGACAAATCAAACAAATTTAGAGGAGTAAAGGATTCGAACGATGATCTCTTGGATTTAAAAGCCACCGCCGTTTATTATGAAAGCATTATACACCTCTCGGTTTCAATTACTATGAAGAATTCAAAACCACGGTTTTTCGTCAAAAGGGTGCGTGGTTTTCAGATAAGGGCTGCCACTTCTGAATAGGTAGAGGTTCGAAAAACGGTTATACTAAAATATGTGTTGATGGCGGCGGCGTAAATGCGCAGGTACGTAAGACGAGTTCCTGGGCTCGAGACGATATCCCCAGCACGTTGGTTTTTTACTGTGCACTCATCTGCACCAGTGTACGAGAAGACAGGTTGCAATCCCTACATTTCACATGCGTAAAGTTCATGTCAATAACAATTTTTGAAGCGAATATAGTATCAAAACATTTTAACTGCTCACTCAGCCAGTTCAAAAAAATGTTCAAATGTTTGTATAGCTTATGGGACTTCACTACTGGGTGATCAATCCCTAAACTTACTAACCAATTATGAACTAGCTAATACTAAGGACGACACAAATATCCACGTCCGAAGGGGGGGGGGATTCAAACGCCCGACCGTAGTGGCCGTGCAGAACGTTACTGGTCAGCCAGTTCATATGATGACTTATAAAGTATATTTGCGTGCAGATGTTCTGAGCAGATTATCACTGCCACCGCAAAAATGCAACAAGCATCCTATGAGTCTTGGCGTAAGTTTTTTGCACAGACACACAATTTTTTGATCATATTCCTACACAAAGAATTTCCTTAAACGTAGGTTTCAAGGCACATATGGTAAACAAATATAAAAATCAAACATTATAGTAGCCACAATTTACAAGCTGAAGTAAGTGCATACTGAAACAAGGAGCTTTGTTGTGGGTTCAAAACTTGACGAGTACATACCAATAGTGTAATAACTACAATGACAATCTTCGAATGCGATTGTCTCGACAGTCTTATAACTGCCCTTTATGCGTTTGCGTGTTGAAAGTCTACTTGGCCATAGCTGTGCGAGAAGAAACATGAATATCTCCCCTGTATAGTCCATAGGGAAAGAGAAAACTGACTCCAAAATTATTCAACTACAGATAGGTGCTATATCAGCTAACCTTGAGCATGACTGCTGATGTGGGTGTTGCGCAGTGGCTAAGAGAGTAGCATTTGAATGAGAATAATATTTCCAAAAACTGTAGCATTTATTTATATACTGAAGTCATAATACATTCCTCAGGCTTTTCATGATCAAAGAAACATAAACTTCACAAAAACCAGATTTTATCAAAGTATTTTAAGGAAGAACTTTTCTCCGAAATATACTTCCGTGCAAAGCATACTACATTCAGGGTTTTAAGTAAATGACTTTTCACTGTTGATTTTGGAGCATTCCAAGTGTATCATCGAATCACTGGGGTGGAAAAAGGGGCACTGATCTGATGCCGTACGGCTGAATGTGTTTTTATTCTCCTCTTGACATAAACTATAGTGGAACGATGAAATATTTAATAACTTTAAATTCATATTTAAAAGGTTAACATTGCGAGGGTTAATATAAAATGACTAAGAATCGAAGAAATTCCGGGAATCGAACGTCGACCGTTATATTTGCAATCCAAAAGATTTCCACTACGCTACTCACATTCATCGAAGCTTGGGACTCAATAAGCAGCCTATATACCACCTATTTCTATGCGGGAATCTTTCGCGACCGTATTCGCTTTGTCAAATCGGGAGAGATATTTTGGGAATTTGAGACATTCGTCTGCTTCCTTATTCTCGCACCGTTTGAACCACATCAGTGAAAACCATTCCGCGATCTACATTATACAGTATAAAATGAATGAGTTCGAATCGTTGAGGAACAGTTCGCGTCCCACCTTATGAGTGAAAATTCTAGGAGTGAGAACGTCCTCGCCCATCATCCACGGGCTGAGACGCGATATGAATGCGAAATTCAGGGTCCTCTTATAGTTATTGTCGTAAAAATTGTTGGAATAAAAAACAATGGAGCCGTTTGTCTCTTTATATTTATAAAGAAACTTTCCGCTGTAGCTGAGAATGCCAGATCTACGAAACTGCAACGAATCTAAATCATTAATACGAACGTGTTTCTGACGTGTTTTTAGATACATGAGTGTTCTATAGTTGAAAGACACATGCGGTAACAGGACAGTAGTTTTTTTGAAAAATTTATGTCAAGATGTGTGCGATACTTATGTTGACCACTTAGGCTTGCAAGCATCCACATGCAAGGGTTTCTGATATTGAAGTGTTCATTCTACTACCAACTGGTGTTGTGTTTCCTCTGACTGTATTGAAAAAGAACAGTTGTTTTAATTTATATCCTTATTTTTATTATCATTATTATTTAAATAAATGAAGCGTGTCAAGTTACCACAAAAAGATGGTCAGACATTATGACACCCTGAGTTATTATTTAAGAGTTTCATAATACCGGCACACCTAACGCAAGAATCATTTTAGAAACATCTGAGCCGCGGTGGAGTAGCGGTCTAAAGCATCTCGTTCGAGTCCTCCCTGGGGCATGGGTGTGTGTGTTTGTCCTTATGTTAGTTTACCTAGTTTTAAGTAGTTTGTAAGCTACGGACTGATTACCACTCAGTTTGGTCCGATAGTTTTACAAACATTTGAACAAACATCAGAGGCAAACTGAATACCATTTGGTAAGATTTAGCTGTAGTACGTAGTCGGGTAAGGAACTTCCTTTTTACGCGCTCGGCGTGCTATGAAGTGCCTCTTTTACTTCCGTGTAAAGCTCTTACCGGCCACAAGCACTGATTGGAGGACGAGACATTCGCTGCGATTGAACTGACTAGAGGATTTCCTCGACTACTCACGGATGTGTTTGGATCCGTCTTTTCTTATATGGACAGTCTGCCTTATGAGGTCTGGTTTTCCTGATACCGATCTACTAATGGATTCTCGTCCTTGATTATATTATTGTGCACTGAATCAAAATTTGTATTGTTGTTTGGTTTTCGGTTAGCCCGCCTGTTAGTTGAAATATTTAGCGCTGATTCTTTCTTTGCTAAACAACAAGTGTATAATAAACTCTTTGTATTGGAATAAAAAAGGTGTGAGAGGTCTACTAAAATTTTATTCTTTTGAATGTGTAACATATTAAAATCGAAGCAGCTATCAAATTATATCTCAATGATGACATGGCAGTTACATATTGATTTGAACATCGAGGTTGTTTGCCAGGTTTAAGTTGTTGTTTTTATTATTATTATTATTACGATAGTTTTAGTTGGAAGCAAAGCACAAACCTTAAGGATATCTGATGGTGAAACAAAGTATGTGGTGTATGAACAAAATATACCATAAATTTCCAACCTCTTCTCATAGTCTCTGAATGTCAGCTGGCTCAGAAGTGCGTATGGGACACGGCTTCAAGAAGAAATTTGAAAGTAAATTCCATTACACCATGGCCATAGTTAGTGGCGATTACCTAGCATATTCTCGATATACCGGGAATATTAGTACTATATATCGTACAAAGAGTTTCTCAACCTACTTAGAGAAAAAAATTACTCTAAAATGCTCTGGCCTGAAATAAAAAAAATCACATATCGTTTATGGCTGCTTACCATCAACTATAGTTATAATAAAGAGGTTCCATTTTGATTTATTTTTTATTTGTGCTTCATCACCCTTCCAGACCAACCTGCTCCTTCCACAACGCATGTGTTACATTATTTATTCCCTAAATTAATCTTGAAACGTAATACTGTTCTCGCTCATTGAAAATATAAACAATAATAAAATGAAATCATAGATGCGCATTAAAAGATGTAAACTAAAAATCATTTCATTTCTTTGGTGAAATCTCTTTTCTGTTATAGTGAACCTCGCTGTCTGCCTGTAGTAGTCAAATCTTGGGTCTTACAAGAAGCACTCTTACACCGTTACACGCTAAACCATTACACTCATCTTCTATTGTACAAAGGAAATAAACTGATGGTAGTGTTCTAGGAATGGAAGACGAAGTAGCGGAAGTTGACAGGAGAAGAATTTAACAGAGCACTTGAAGTTTGAAGTAGAAAGAAGGCCACTGGAGTAGATTATCTTCCGTCTGAACTACTATTATCATTGGGAGAGCCAGTCACGAACTAATTGTTCCACCTGCTTTGCAAATTGAATGAGACAGGGAAAATATCCTCAGACGTTTAAAAGAATACAGTGACTCCAATTCCGAAGACAGGAAATGCAGGAAATGTGGAAACTTACGGAACTATCATTAAACAAGTCATGTTTCCAAAATAATAACACGAAGTATTTGCAGACGAATTTAAAAACTGGTGGAATCTGATCTTGGGGAAGATCAGTTTATATTTAGGAGAAATGCAGGAACGCGCGAGGGAAATCTCACCTTCAGGGCCGTATTTAGGAAGGTGCTAGATGTGCAGCTGCACAGGGCGGCTAAAATTTGGGGGCGACAAGATTTTTCCATCGAAAAAAAGTTTTAATATTATTTTAATGGTAATTGAACCATCAATATTCAGAGTTTCGATTTTTTTCTTAGAAATCAGTATGAGTCCCAGATGCCAGGTAGAGGGGTGCGTAAAATTAAATTACTGCACAGGGGCGACGCATACGGACCTGATCACATTACGACATATGTTAGAAGATAGGTGAAGGAAAGGAAAACCGACGTTCTTAGCGTTTTTGGATCTGGAGAAAGTTTTTGACAATGTTGACTAGAATACACTTTTTCAGATTCTGAAGGTAGCAGGGGTAAAATGTAGGGAGCGAAGTGTTATATTCAACTTGTACAAAAACGAGACAGCAATTATTAGAGTCATAGGTCATGAAAGGGTCGCACTGCTTGGGGAGTAAGGCAGGGTAGTAGACTTTACACAATGTTGTTCAATCTGTACATTGAGCAAACCGCGAAGGAATGGATTTAAAGTCCAGGGAGAGAGAATAAAATCTTTGCGGTTTATTTACAATACAGGCTAGTACTGACGAATCTGCGAAACGCTTTGGGGTTTAAATTTCAACATAGATCTTAAGTAATTTGATAAAAATCTACCAGTATTTCTCATTAACCTGGTTGCAGATCGAATCTCTAGGGTTGGAAGTCGTACTTGCTAATATTGCTCTTCAAGATTCTCTAGATCTTTCACGTACAGTTGAGATAAAAATGTTCGGATTCGCAGTGAGAAGCTGAGCAAGTGAGTTTTTGTTGCTCTTCTGGAAGCCGGCGACACTAAATAGTTTGCAGAGTGGTAGGAATTTCTGGTATATTTGTAGGTGCATTTGCATTCCACCGAGACTGCAGTGCTTGACATACTAGATAAAAGCAATGGGGTTCAAATCATAGCTCAAGTGTGACTGCCTTAGTCTTTTGACGGCCCCTTAATGTCTCTGGAAACATTGGGATGTATTATCATTTTAAAAACACTGCAAAGCGTGAGGATGTTGGCAGGTCAAAACAAGTTGGAAAAGGTCCCCTATGGAGCTCAAAATATCGCGAACCCTTCTAAGTAACTTCTCGATTCACTGGGAATCAAATACCAAATATTATATGCGCTGTAGATCAGAGATATCAGGGATCTACCGATTCATATTTTCTGCTCCTCATACATTTCTTTGTGATGGCATTTGAAACCGTGATTGGTCTGACGTGTTCTACAATTGTTCCAATATCATATTCTACCATTTTTCCAGTGATCACCCGTCATGCAAACCGTTGTGCCGATGTCAACAGTGGAAACAGTGTGCGGTGCTAGCTCCCATACCACATACATCACATATTCGTACTGACTGTGCACTGGGAGCTTTGTATAATATTTTCGTCTATACTGGAATGAGACACCGGGCTGTGACACTCTCTTTCTGCCATTCACAAACATTCTGGAACCATTCATCGTGTGATCCCAAATTCTTGCTATAGAGAAACATAAATTCCACCGTTGTCTTGTAATCCGACGTAGTGTGAGTAGTCAGAACGCCAGACTGGTAGATGTAACTACGATTGCTTGTATACGGTACTTCTGAAAAAGTCACATTTTTCACTTAGTTGTCCATTCACTTCCAGTTAAAAACAGTTCCTTCCGACTCTGTCAGAGCTAAAATTAACGATTATGGCACTTTTTTCTTTCGTCAAATAGTAATAAAGCGAATCTCCCTCAAATCCCATATCACAACATGTACTATCAAGTTTAACTTTTTATCACTCTCCCAACCTTCCTCTCATACATGTTGCGGACATGCCCAATAGTTTAAATCTGTTTTCCTTTATTTCTGTTCATATAGACGAGTGGAAGTTTTAGTTATCATTATGAACACTAGTAATTCGTTTTATAATGTTACATGTCAGAAGAAACTTATAACATGATTGTTCTAATGATTGTAATACAATATATGTTGAATAAATGGTTAGCATAATCAGAGATTTTAAATAGCACGAATACAGAGAGGCGAAATTAATAAAAGTATCAAAAGAATTCGGAGACATATAGTCTAACAGGATCAGAAAGAAAGAAAACGGCGAGTGATTTATGTGCACCACTGTAAGGTAGGGAGGCGACTGCACGAATTTCGGGTTATACTGCGTCTTCGTATTAATTATATAGTGACATAGGATTGTGGTCAATCAATTCAACACTCATATACCCTTGCCTTAAAGGAACATACAGTGGTGCGAAAAAAGAAGAAATATTTAAACAACAGAACCATCAACTCATATGGAACCAGAATGTGAAAACTGTCACTGTGGACTTCCATTCCTCGAGCAGTATACGAGAATAGGGAAAGATCAGCATCAAAGTACAACTTTTTGAAAAGTTCACACGATTCTTTATATATTGTTCTGAGACTATTTAATCTCAATCAAAAGCCCTGATATTAATGAAAAGGATAAATAATGAACTAATTTCTGACTTAATAGCCACTGTCAGGCCTGCTAATTACTTGAATAAGTAGTTACATCTATCACGGAGGATTATATTGTTTTTCTGATAACTGTTTAAATTTTAAACCTTAATTAGTATTACTTTCAGCGTTTACAGGTCTTAGGCAGATTTGGAACACTCGATCCAAAGCACGTTCCGCCTGTAAGACATGTCAATCATACAGTGTCAACAGTAAATATATACAGGAAATATGATTACCCAAAAGAATAATTAAGAACTGAATATTTGTCTCAAGAGTATTTACTGTTTTCCAGTTTTGGATCTGTGTACTTTGCATGCAATTCAAGGGGTAGAAAAATTAAGGAAGACAAGTAAGGATTACAGATTGAGCCAATTCTATAAGTAAGTCGTCATTCACCAAATTCTTGTTGGTTGAGATGAAATAAAATCAAGAAAAACGCTCTCCAAGTGTGTGTTTTACGAATGTAAAATTAAATGATTTACTGAAGCTTTCTATTACTATATACCTACAGTGCAACAAGCGTATGTGTAAGGACAGCTTTAGCACTAGTTCAACATAGATGGATGATGTTAGCTAAGGTCTATTATATTAATAACAGAATATAGTTTCCTTAATTTTTTGTCTTCACCATGTAAAAGAATTTTCCAAAATTCCAAAATCTATGCTTTAGGCATTGGATTTCTTAATTATCTTTGCTTCTAACCCTGTCCTATAGTTCATAAAATAATTTCAAAATTATAGCACTCTGGTACTGTAATTTCATAAAGATGACTTCATCAACCGCATTCCGTCACTTATCATTTGGTTTAGTCATCATTCAGGAAACGGAAATGAGATAAGGTTGTAATCCGTTCTGTTGTTCAGCAACACTGCGCATTTGGAGCTTCCTCAAGTGGAGGAAAAGTGAGCACTAACTGACAGTGGATCGCAGTGTACAATTCATGCTTAGTTATGTAAGTTACAAAGGAACGCTAAAAAGTATGCTGCCAGTGAAATTCTATATTACAATATCTATGTACCTGTTTTGTACAAGAGAGTGCTGAATGTGCTTTGTTGCCAGTAAATAAGACTTAAAGACATCTGTTGTGGCAATGAAGATGAAAACAGAAAGAAATTTACTGTAATTATTTTCTGTGTTGAGCGCTGAATAAATGAAGCTTTCTCGATGCACTTAATACTTATATGCACAATTTCTTACTTATAAAGATGGTAATCTTTCATTAATATTATTGTGGTACCCTCTGACGTAATATCTATGTTACAACATAATGATGTAAGTCTCGTTAAATGAGTCATACTGGTAGTAAATCTAGATTTCTACTTTCAGCAATACTGGCACTCTTTAAGCGCTAACTGATAATAGTTCATATTTGTCAAGTGTGTGTGTGTGTGTGTGTGTGTGTGTGTGTGTGTGTGTCTGGGAAGCGTATACCTGCGGCAAAAATACGTGGAAAGACAGAACATATTACCTGCAATATGCCCTATTGAAATTCAACTGGTTGATAATATAAAGAATGAGGAAGCCCTCCCCAGAACAGGCGAAGAAGGAACGTACAGAAAACACTGACATCAAGAAGGGAAGCGAAGACTGGACATGAAAGGAGTGATAGAGCAAAATTTGGATGATAAGAAATACAGGGGAAGAATGGATTACATCAAGGAAATAACTGAGGACGTAGAGTGCATGTTGTACTGCGTAATAAACATGAAAGTGATTCGTGGCAGGCTGCATCAAACCAGTCATTATACCAAAGACAATAAAACAATGAGTTTATTTTATGGTAATAATCAATAGATGGGTTGAGTTATAAGGCTACTTTCAACTGTATTCTCTCACTTTTTGTAAAGAATAGTTTTCGTTTCTTTTTAGAAACATATCATTAATCTCTTAATAGAACGTAACTTTCGATACTTTGAAAAATAACAGGAAAAATGAGCCGAATTGACGAACATTACCTACCCAGACCATAAGAAACCTGGCAACTTCGTTATAATTGGCGTATTTTGGATTTATTTGCGTCAGTAGCTTATAACCATGTAAATGGAATATAATTCTGTATTTATTTATAATTCTATTATTAGTTATATTTCAATATTAAACTTTTTAAAAATGTCTCAGATGTTGAAATAAAAACGATATCAGTTACAGTCTGTTTCCTGTTAATTACTGTTATTGGGGAAAAACAGGTTGGTTATCTCCTGGTCTTACTGTTTCCTGATCTACTTAAAAGTTGTATTACAAATTACGTATTCAAATTATACAGAGGTATGAAAAATTTTGCAGTTGAAAAATACAATGTTTGATATTTTTTGTTGTAGTATTCCGCCTAGGATTGGTTCGACGCAGCTCTCGACATTTCTCTCTCCTCTGAAGGTTCTACAATTTTGAATATCAAGGTCAGCCTGTATCCTTTTTAACCTGCTTACTGTATTCGTCTCTTGGTCTCCCTTAGCTAATTCTACCCGAAACACCCATCCAACGTTAAATTTATGCTTCTTTGATATCCGAGATTATGTTCTATCAATAGATCCCTTCTATTAGTCAAACTATACCAGACATTTCTTTTATCCCCACTCAAGGTCAGTACCATTCCAATATTTACTCCATATACCCATCTAATGTTCAGCATTCGTCTGTAAAACTATATTTCTAAAGTTCCTATAATCGTTTTATCTGATCTCCTTATCGTAGACTTTTCACTCCTACATTTCAGAAAATACATTCAGAAGACTGCCGAGCTATAAAATTTATATTGTATATCAACAAATTTCCTCAGATATTATCTTGCAAATGCCACTATACACTCAATATATTCTTTACTTCGTCCATTAGAAGTTTTTTTCAACCCAACTTACAGAACTCATCTACTACTACATTTTCTTGTTACTTAATCTAATTCCTTCGGCGTTGCCTGATTTTTTTTAGATCAAATTCAATTATCCTTGGTTTGCCGTTATTAATGTCCATCTGACACCCTCCTTTTGCAACACTGTTCGTTCCATTCACTTGCTGTTCAGGATCCTTTGCTATCTCTGATAGAATTGCAATGTTATCGGCAAACAGCAAATTTTAGGTTCCGTGCAAGCTTCATATAATTTTAAAGCTGTGCAGCACTACTTAAACAAAATATAAGTCATATTCCTATTCGTCATATAAACGTTTTTAACAGTTTATTGACAGATAGTTCACTGAAAAAGCACAGATGTGAAAGTCATTAGACCTACATGAAAATGTAAATTATGAAATTATGTAAATTATAAAATTGAAAATAATGATCGAAAATTATTTAACTATTTGCCAGAAAACATTTATAAACAGCTAATTTACAGAAAATTCACTGAAAATGCACAAATATGAAAACCATTAGACATACGTCAAAATGTAAATTATCAAATAAGCAAATTATAAAATTGGAAGTAATGTTCAAAAATTATATATTTTCCAGATAACTTAACAGCAGTTTACCTGAAGCAAGTCTATCGAATCAAAAACAATCTAATTTCGTGTTGTATTTGTAACAATATCCTGAATAGAGAAGGACTATGCGACGGTCCAAGAGGAATACAAACGGAAAGAATAAAACAATCTAGCTGTTAGATAAATTCTTGCAATTACGGAATCAAACTGTGTTGAATAGGTGGTTAGTAGGAACAGTAGCGAAGGTGATATTCGTATGTATTGAGACAGAGAATCTTCGATGCATTATCGTAGATATTTTAGATATCGGATAGGAAATAACAGCAAACTAGTGTCTACGTTGGCTGTGACTCTCCAAAATTGAATTACTTCACATATCAAAGAAAACACTGAAATCATAAAGGAAAATAACTGCGTCCTGAGGCAGGGTCGTAGAATACTAGGGGTTGGAGACGGGGATCTATGTGTCTTCTGGTTGTGTAGGGAGGGGGGTCTCTTTTATTAAATATAACGAATTCAAAGGTATGAAATTAGAGATTATTGCTTTCTGATCGACTGTGTAACATTTGGAGGCGATATAATTTATTTCATCAACTGGTAACCAACAAATGTTGCTTTTTTCAGATTATGATCAAAAAGTGTGCATGGAAACTGTTCTGCGAGGAGTGGGGGAATACAATGAATGAAAGAATAACTAGAATCAAAATTAATTGTATTCAGTTTCACATTTTATTGAAAAGGACATTACTTTCAGCGCAATGATAAGAATTGTAGATACCTTTGAGTCGCATATACTGATATACATACTTGAAATCTGTATATCAACAAACGTAAAGAAACATTGCCTAGAGAATGGAACTGTAGCTCTGGGTTATAATTACAACTAGCTAGACATTCAGATAACCCTTGAGATAGTCTTGTACGATGTAAATTTCTTGTGCGTAATGTTTTGGAAGCCAGCATTGTAGAGAAGGAGACGAGAGGAAGACCGTGTCTACATCTATATCTACACCTACATAGATAGTCTGCGAATCACATTTAAGTGCTTCGCAAAGGTTCATTAACGACATTCATAACCTTTCTCTACCGGTCCATTCTCTAATAGCGAACGGGAGGGAAGAACACCTAAATCGTTCCGTTTCCGATCTGATTTCTCTTATTTTATTGGGATGGTCAAGTCTCCCCAACTAGGTTGGTGCTAGCAAAATATTTTCACATTCAGAAGTAAAAGTCGGTAGTAGGATACAAATGCGGATTCTGGGTCAAAAATAATCAAATTGATATCAATTTGATATCAAATTAATTAGAGTAATTGCGTAATTAGATTAATTGCATAATTGCAATTACATGTACTTAGAGTAATTGCATAATTGCAATTACATGTACTTAGAGTAATTGCATTATTGCAATTACATGTACTTAGAGTAATTACATGTACTTAGGGTAATTGTTTATTTATTTATTGTAATTGTTTATTGTTATTGCAATTGCACGTGTTCACTCCTCCACGTCTGGCATGGAACTCAGCTCACCCCAAGGCATCACATGACTATCTACATCACCCCCCCACCCTACCAGTCACGTGACTACCACCGGCCAATGAGAGCACAGCACGTGACCACCCCCTCCACCATCCCTAACCGATATTCTGCAGTCATTCAGACACAGAGTGTCGGAGGGACAGCAGTAGCATGGAAAAGATGCAATTATGGTAATTACATTTGACTCACGTAGTTTGGAGGTTCCTGGTACAACCACAAATTGGCGGGAAAACCGATTTCTGGCTGCCCTGGTAGGCTTTCGCCCCTCCGATCCGGTGGAGCACCCTCAGACTGCACCTGTTTCATATATATAACAACAAATCAGAGCATTCTGTTCGGTAACATGATAAAAAAGAGCCTTAATTAGAGGTCATATCGCATTCAAAATTAGATGTGCATATAGATGAATCATGTATATGATCATCTGTAATGCCATATGTATGTACTCCCATTACTCTAGTAATTATATCGAATTTTCAATCCATTTCAAGCCATTGAAATCGACTGAAAGCAGTAGTTCCAACCGCTGACAACAGATGGCTCTGATCCCACTTCTCCCCCCACCCAGCGCCTACACAATGAAGCCATGTGTGCAGACGCTGGCCACCCTCCTCTGCAGCTGACCAGTCTCTATTGTGTGCCTCAGTCCGCCGGCCGTAGCCGCTGCGACCGAGGAGACGCGGCACACAGGCCGACTGCCCATCTTCAGCCTCCTGACGATCATGTACTTGCGTACATACGCGAAAAAAAAAAAAACTATCGTAGTGCATTGACGGAGCCCCGCCGCGGCATGCGCGCAATTTTTCCGGTCGACCCCAGCGTGCCGACCGGGCCGCGCCCCGCACCTCGCGAAAGAATTGCCGCGAAGCCCGCGCCGAAAATTATTATTCTTATTATTATTTAACAGCGTCACCGACCGTCCCCCAGTCGCCGCCTGTAGAACGCGGAAGAGCGAGCTGCCGCATCTGCATGTGATGTCTGCACCGAAATAATAATTATTATTATTTAACCGCGCCACCGCCAGTCCTCGGCGACGCGGACACAGCGATCAGACCGCTCCGCTCATTATTATTATTATTATTTTTTTCCCTACGAACGTTATAGCTCCTTGTACTGCCTCTACACCAACGTCCGCGAAGTTTTTTAATTTGCAGTGGAACAGTCCACCCGCAAGAAAACAATTTGCTGTGTGTCTCCTGGCGAGAAAAGCAGAACTCAGACGGACAATAGCGGCCGGCCGCTCCATTCAAACAACCCCTTGCCGCTGATACCTGCTCAACCGCAGCCTTTCAAAACAGCGCGCGCGGCCGACAGGCGGCGGTGAATCACACACGTGCTCTGGCCGAGCGTTACCTGTAAAGGCTAAGCAAATAGTTCCACTCCACACGCGCGAAGAAGAAGAAGCGCTCGTCACTGCACTCTGTGGACAAACCTTAAAAGTTATCAAACGTATATCACTTCTCAAAAAAAACAGTGACAGCAACGACCGAATCATGCTGTTTTTTTCTTTTACGAACCTCTCTCTCTCTTTCATATTCCCCACAAGTAAAGCAATCAAGCAGAGAATGCGAGAAATGTGTTTTTAATGTAACTTATATCGCCCTTTCTCGAACCAGTATTATGTAGGGGGGGGGGGGGGGGGAAACGCGTCAGGCTTATTACATACATCATATTCTAATACACACACACGCGACTACATTTATTCATTACGCACTGCATCCAGGTTGCAAAAACAATTCTAACCAGAGCCAACTAACGAAAAGAAAAGAAATGGTCCGTTTCGGAACTCGACCGCAACCTTAGATCTATAAATGTATCTCTTGTTTAGACGATCCAAGCAACAGCCATCGAACGGAATGTAACTTATATGCCAACCACTCTTTCGATAATATAACAGCAGCAGCAGAAGACGGCATATTGTTTATACAAAAATTCCAAATAACGAAAAGCGGCAATGACATCTAGCACAAAGTCTCTAAATATACATCTGCAAGCACCGTTAACAATCGTCCAGAACGCAGAGCGCTCTCTCCGCAGGCTACATAAAAGAAACATATGCTAAGTGTTTAAACAAAAACACCTAAGTTACATCTCCAAATGATCAAAACCTTCTACACAGACACACCACTCTGACAAGGATAGCTCGCATTGCATTTATTTAATGGAGCTGAGCCATGCCGAAAGTTCCGAAATTTAAAATTCCAGCGATCTTGCCCTTAGATCGAGGTATAGATGCGCCTTCCGAGAGTTCGGGTACTTTAATTTTACCTCTTGTTTCCTTACTACAGCAGTACACATCCCATCTAAGGAATCTCTATGTCCTGTTACGATGCAAACTACATTTATCTGACACCGATATTCTAGCGCCCCAGAAGACATTTAAACCCTATTGTGCAACGGAGAGTCGAAATAAAGAAAAATACGTGAAATAATTTACCGATTTCCGACCGTCTACACTAAAACTTTTCGAAATTATAGGCCTAACAACACCCTTATTCGACAATACAGCAACCACAGAACCGAAGTTACCTGCCCAATGCAACACCGATTTCCAGCTCGACCCGCCCTTTACCCACAAAATTCCTACTCCAAGTTCCTTTCTTGTGCAATCCACTAATCCGAACTAAGATTTATTATTTTAATTACAAGTAGAGGTCTACCGCAAACGAAGACGCTAACCTACACGCCACAACACATGATTCTATATAGGACATGGAGAGGCTACATTTTTTTTTTTATTACAACTGAGTACATGCAAAGTAATGTTTGCAAACACTTATATCGCAACCAACTCCCGCACACATCGATCATAACCTGCTCTCTAAGGAATGGATGGGAGTCACACACAGTACAAACACGTTTGTCGTGTGTTCCGCTAATTTCGGTCAATACAACGATGCGAGTCAAATCCACCCGCTTGTTTACTGTAAAAGCAAATATTTTTCCCCACACTATCTGTTTAAACCGGGCTTGCAGATATGCAATAACCTCCTTTTAAAAGCCTGTGTCTTCGCCATATAGCCCAGTTTTCGTTTACCCTTCTCCTTGGGACTTGTGGAATAACGTAGACGATATCTACGTCTGTGGATAATAAAGTCCTGGAATGCTAATGAAAATATAGCTCCTTGCTCGACTCTACAAGTAATTTACAGTTGAAACTAAACAACATAATGTCCGAGAGAGTGGTCAAGTTTCGGGTACTCTTAATACCCAAGTAATCAAATCTGAAAGCGTTTGCACAGTACAACGGCGCACTTTGTAAATACCGTATCTTCTCTTTTAGAACACTTAAACAATCTTCTTGCACAATCCTCCATCCTGGTAATACTATCTTCTCGACCCAGCGAAAAAATAAGTCCTAACAATCAACTGCCTGGACTGTTTATAAAATCGATATCTTTGCTTACACCAGGGCTCATGATTTTCGACAAATTTATTTTGGTTGTACAATTCGACGCCAACCACGTTAAGCAGTCGTTTCCTCGCCCGCAACCACTTTGATATTGCTCCTTCCATCCGAAAGTCATGCTCGGACACGAACGCCACTCGGTTAAAGTGTTGTCCAAATATTGAGGAGATAGAAGCCATCTACACGAAGCTGCTGCTGTAGTATAGATGGGAGCGCCTCCATTAAAAAACATCGATTAGCTGCAGTTTATAAGATATATACCCACAAGACATACATATTTCCCCGTGTATTCCAGAAATAGTAACTTAGTCTTGTCTCCAGCGTTTGCAGTATCGAACTTGCTGAATTTACTACACACACACGCACTCCATTGGCTACAACTAGCGCACTTTAAGTTACCAAACTGTAGGAGTTTTATAAAACACGTTGATTTTCGACGAAAGAATTATGATTTACCGCAGCAGACACATCCGCTACGTAACGTAATTCACACCAGCCGTAAAGCAGCCAACACTAGCATATGATTAAACAGGCGATGCTTCGACGAAAGATCAATGCACCACCAAAGTCGGTTTTCTTTAGAGCTTTACCGTGACGTATATATTTAGGGTAGATCAACACTTTTTACTTACATTCCGTCCAATATAGCCTACAACACTCTCTGTAAGCGCCAAACATTTCCAACACAGTAACAGAAGTACACCTACAGTCAACACGAACCTATAACAACAAACGAATCTAGCCATTCCAGCTCGATTTTTGTCCCAAATAGCATGCTGCAAGCTATGTATACGTTTGTAACAACCCAGACAGAGCTATCCTTACATCCGTCACTAGCCCAGCAACAACTCTAAATAAGTTACCACAGATGGTGTTATAGCCGTGATCTGTAACAGACAAGATCTCCCAGACACACAGCGTTTTAATAATGTTTCGATCTCTCTCTCTCTCTCCACCCAATAACTATGTTGGTTGCTTGACCCGTCCCTAGCATCCAACCACAATTTTGTTTCCAATGCATAGCCCGGCAGACGATATTTCTGGAACGCTTTCTATCAGCCAATACCCCGAGCATTCGCGCATAAACCACCATCGTATTCCACTGCTTCTAACAAATAATTACTCTCGTTAAACATCTGTAACACAGTGTAAAAAATGATCGACGTACACGCACAGAACAGCTAACAAGAAAAGATCTAGATCAAAGCCAAGTTCTTATAATCCTTACAAGCAGCAGCGCAAAATAGTCTACACCATTTCGAACTAATGCAACACCAGATTTTTTTAACGATCTCCAAGAGCAATCCTTTAGAGACTAAACATACGATTAAATGCACCTCCAACGTAGGTAACTAATCCTCTAACTCGATGCTTATCGACCAAAGAACATTAATTTACCACTGCAATCATCTCCAATACGCTACCGAGAGACGTCAATTCGTAAACATAACAAAGATATAAATGCCCCACATCCATGCTACTAAGTATCTATATGTATTTCCACAATTGGGGATCATATATGCGTTGCATCGTTTCGCGCGACTAAACAGTTCGAAATAGATACTTCGCGCAAGCTAGCATGCATGCATACTCACATTCCACGTTATTTCTGGCTGTAGGCGAGTGCGGACCTGTTGACTCATCGTAGACTCCGGTTTGGAGCGTGTGTACGTCCTATACATGTAAACATACCTGTCCACGCTCGCACCTGACCTGGAGAAGTACTCTACAAGTACAACGTAATATTTGTATCGGTGTTAATAGAATACGAATGCTTAGAGGTTAGGGATTCGCGCATCAGAGAGGAATTTAGCTATCCAGGAGCATGCTTTGCGTTTCGAGGATGTGACCTGGAGGTTTCTGCGACCATGCCTTATATATATATATTCTCCAATACGACACATTGTGGGAGTTGCGGCGGATGTCTGTCTTCGCTATAGCCGGGAGGTCCTCCCAGCTGTTGCGCTTCGGATTCGATTCTACGCACCTATCTCTATACCACAAGTCCCGAAGAACGCATCTAGAATCTCGCCTATATGGATGTGATTTAGTACTTCGCCTGGAAATATCAGTCAAAACCATAATTTGGAGAACGTCCTGGAGTCTTACTGGGATATAATCCGCTGGTTGTGGTGTGAATTTTGTGATCCGTGACCCGATTTACCCTAAAAAGAGAGCTAGAGGTCGATTTGAGCACTTACTTCGTCTTTGGGTCGTATAATAATAATAATAATGAGCGGGGCGGTCTGATCGCTGTGTCCGCGTCGCCGAGGACTGGCGGTGGCGCGGTTAAATAATAATAATTATTATTTCGGTGCAGACATCACATGCAGATGCGGCAGCTCGCTCTTCCGCGTTCTACAGGCGGCGACTGGGGGACGGTCGGTGACGCTGTTAAATAATAATAAGAATAATAATTTTCGGCGCGGGCTTCGCGGCAATTCTTTCGCGAGGTGCGGGGCGCGGCCCGGTCGGCACGCTGGGGTCGACCGGAAAAATTGCGCGCATGCCGCGGCGGGGCTCCGTCAATGCACTACGATAGTTTTTTTTTTTTTTCGCGTATGTACGCAAGTACATGATCGTCAGGAGGCTGAAGATGGGCAGTCGGCCTGTGTGCCGCGTCTCCTCGGTCGCAGCGGCTACGGCCGGCGGACTGAGGCACACAATAGAGACTGGTCAGCTGCAGAGGAGGGTGGCCAGCGTCTGCACACATGGCTTCATTGTGTAGGCGCTGGGTGGGGGGAGAAGTGGGATCAGAGCCATCTGTTGTCAGCGGTTGGAACTACTGCTTTCAGTCGATTTCAATGGCTTGAAATGGATTGAAAATTCGATATAATTACTAGAGTAATGGGAGTACATACATATGGCATTACAGATGATCATATACATGATTCATCTATATGCACATCTAATTTTGAATGCGATATGACCTCTAATTAAGGCTCTTTTTTATCATGTTACCGAACAGAATGCTCTGATTTGTTGTTATATGTATGAAACAGGTGCAGTCTGAGGGTGCTCCACCGGATCGGAGGGGCGAAAGCCTACCAGGGCAGCCAGAAATCGGTTTTCCCGCCAATTTGTGGTTGTACCAGGAACCTCCAAACTAAATGTTCAAATGTTTGTTAAGCTTATGGGACTTAACTTCGGGGTCATTAGTCCCTAAACTTACAAACTACTTATTAACTACTTACGAACTAGGACGGCACAAATATCCATGCCCGAGGGGGGATTCGAACCCCCGACCGTAGTGGCCGTGCTGACCGTGACTGGAGCGCCTCAGTCACCTCGGCCACCGCGGCCGGCGAACCTCCAAACTACGTGAGTCAAATGTAATTACCATAATTGCATCTTTTCCATGCTACTGCTGTCCCTCCGACACTCTGTGTCTGAATGACTGCAGAATATCGGTTAGGGATGGTGGAGGGGTGGTCACGTGCTGTGCTCTCATTGGCCGGTGGTAGTCACGTGACTGGTAGGGTGGGGGGGTGATGTAGATAGTCATGTGATGCCTTGGGGTGAGCTGAGTTCCATGCCAGACGTGGAGGAGTGAACACGTGCAATTGCAATAACAATAAACAATTACAATAAATAAATAAACAATTACCCTAAGTACATGTAATTACTCTAAGTACATGTAATTGCAATTATGCAATTACTCTAATTACGCAATTACTCTAATTAATTTGATATCAAATTGATATCAATTTGATTATTTTTGACCCAGAATCCGCATTTGTATCCTACTGTCGGTGATTGAAATTTTGCAAATAGAACTCGCCGCAACGAATAACGTCGTTCTTTTAATGATTTCTACCTCAAAACGTGCAACATTTCCGTGACGCTTTCCTCACCCCCCACCCTCCGTAACGTGATTTAAAAAAATCGAGTTTCCCTTCTCAATGTCTTCAGTCAGTCTCACCTGGTGAGGGACCCACACTGGGCAACAGTACTCCAGAAGAGGACGCATAAGTGTGATGTAGGCAGTCTCTTTGGCGGAGCTGTTGCATCTTCCAAGCGTTCTGACAATGAAACGTAACCTTTGGTTCGCCATCCCCACAATATTTTCTGTGTGATCTCTCCAGTCAAAGTTGTTCGTAATTGTAACTCCTAGGTATTCGGTAGAATTTACGACCTTAAGCTTGACTGATTTACCGTGTAACTGTAGTTAAGCGGATTTCTTTTAGTGGTCATGTGTATTACTTAACTCTTTTCATTATTTAGTGTTAATTGCCAATTTTCGCACCATACAGAAATTTTGGCTTAATCGCTTTGCAGTTGCTTTTGATATTCTGTTGACTTCACTAACCGATAACCGACAGCATCATCTGCGAACAGTCTAAGGGAGTTATTCAGATTGTCTCATAAATCGTTTATAAACACAAGGAACAGTAGGAGACCTATAACACTTTCTTCTTAAAACAAACGAGATGAAATATTATTCAAACATGTGAAATTGAACTACGAAACTTAAGAAGCTATGATTGCAGAGACGAGGCTTACAAAGTGAATTTATTTCCCGACACCGATTTGATTAATATTCACAAAATATGTAGATAACACTACTCAATAGATTTCCAGAAAAAGACCCTGAAAATGTTAAGCGCGCTTACAGCCAGTCTACGGTCAGTGTCATTCAGTGTATCACAAGGATGAAGAGCTTGGTATCACGAGCATTATTTTCTTGATCGCATCTTTCTAGTGATTAGTTTTGTATTCCTACTTAGCTCCACCCTTTCATTGCATCTCATCGTTTTATTAATACTTCTTATTGTTCTATTAACTTTTACTCTGACAGAAACGACAAAAGATAGAATATAAGGATGGATATTGGAGAACTTTCTAACAAATTATATACTAATTTTATGTAGATCATTGGATTTACATTTGTGCCAAATGTAATGTGTAACCTTTTGAGTACTGTACAAATCAGGTTGACACTGATCATAGAACCGTGGAATGAAATTATGTTGCATAATGTCATTTTATAAATCTAGGGGACTTTGGAGGGATCTTATTATAACAAATTTTGATAAGGTACCAGTGTCCGGAAATGTTATGCTATTATGTTATGAGGACTTCAACTTCCTTACTGCTATTGAAGTTTTATCGACTGCGGTTCCTTGGTTTTGTTATTGTGGGAGAAGTGGTATGAATGAAAAGAAATACACTGGCTTTAAAATGCTTCCTTCAGGGCTACATTGACTTTAGCGGTTAAGAAATTTCCAGAATATGAAAAAAATGCTCAAAGGATTTCAGCTCTGCGGTTAAGAACCCATGTTCGTAGAAACGTTTCTGTGTTTTGTTTCTTTCTACATTCTCACAAAAAATGAAACTTATAGAGGATGTAGCAGAAAAGACTTTTTACACAATATCTTAGATGTGTGAGTAGCATCGTTCACAGTAAGAAACAGGACTTGACATTATTTCAGAGTCGAGTTTCCGGTATCTAGGTAATGTACAAGAGGAAATTCATGGGTGTAAGAAAGGTAAATTTGTAATACACTCTGAGAGTTTCTACTCTTAGAACGGCTGATATGGGAAAAATTGTAAAATTCGAAGAGCAGCTTGGTGCATTTCAGATATTTGCATTTAGAGTAGCAAACTTTACGAAAGTGGAGTCCATTCTTGAGTTGTACAACACTAGCTGAGGAAGAAATTAATGAACAATGAACGACGTTACAATCAGGCAGAAGGCAATCGCAAGGTGAGTAGACTATGCAACATATTGCATTTTCGGCTGTTAATGAGAGAATGTTGAGTGGAATCGGAATGCCTTATCTCGCCAATCTTAAATCTGCTAACTTTATGTTATGTTCCTGTGGAACTGTTATATATACATAAAACCCAATTACTTTAGTCAAGAACACTAGTGTTATTTTTAATTAATTATATTTTACTGGCTTCGATTAATTATGTTGTCATCTTCAGATAAAAAAATCTTAGAATTTTTTCCTATTTTCAACTCTTTTCAGCATATATTTTTAGCTCACTGAACTAGAACCAATGTTTTCTTTTTGTTGGTATAACATGTATGAATTTTTTACCATTAAGCTATTATTATTGAAGAAAAAAGTAACATAAATTTCCCCAGAGCAGAGAATAAGCCAGGTTTTGTCTTTCTTCTAGTTCAGTTGCCCATTTGATTATTTTTTTAAAGATTTTTGAAAATTTGAATACTCTTGGTTCAGTGGTTTGTGTGATTAAGGTACATATAACACAAAAAAGTCAAATGCAGAAAAATGCGTTTAAAGTAATGTATTATGAAAATTCACTAATATTCGCAGAATATACATTAACTGGGAATGTGCAAAGCTGCAAATATGAACCCAGCCGAGATTCATCTTTGCCCATTCGCAGTCGATGTCGTATAATCTGTGAATATGAAACAATAACAACTGCAGGATCAGAGGTGACGTCTGTTCTTACGGACAACTAGCGAGTAAGGAAAGCTCAGTATATATATATATATATATATAGTAAGGAATATATATATATATATATATATACTGAGCTTTCCTTACTCGCAAGTTGTCTAGAAGCCTAAGACCTCTGATGGTGTTGACACCAGAAGCAATGACAAGGTTTTTCATGACCCTTAGGCCTACCCATATGACCATCATTGAATGAAATAATAGAATCACTATTACTTTATAAGCTTAAAAACAGAAAATTAGCTCTATTACTATTTTGCGTCATTCCAACTTCCCTTATGATAAATGCGATCATCACCATTCACCTATTCGGGAAAGAGTTCTTAAAATAAATAATTACTTTCGAGATATTTCTCATATTCAAATGATTAAATAATCTGTTACTAGACGTACTTGGAAACCAGGAAAAATAACAGTAGTCATATTCGATTCATAAATACCTCTTCTGTGCAACGTCTTACAGGTTCTGTTGCTGACACCTATGATAAAAACCAATTTTCATATCTGTTAGTTTTTTTTACAATCGTTAACAGCTGCAAATGTCAGTATGAATTGAGTAGTCAAGGAGTACGAACAGTACTCCTGATAGCTTTTTGCAAGAAGAGGATGATTCAGCAGTTCCAGACTATTAGATTAGCAGACAGAAATTAATTCAAAATGTGTCCGGAAAGTACGTCTATGGAGTAACAACAACTAAATGGATGCAGGAATATTCTAATGTACAAAAATGGTGGCGTCGAGCGAGTCTGGCGGGCGCACTTCAGTGTGGCGTAATTAACTGGCAGCGCTTCGCCGTCAAAGATTATTAAATTTGGCCCGCGGCTACAATAGTGGCGAGAGAGAAAGGCGAGCTTCCCGCAACACTGCGGCGCGGGTTGCCGCCAGCGCAGGCCAGTGTGCTGTGCCGTGTTGCGTTTCCCGAGCGCCCGCGGCCTCTGTGTACCCAGCCGCGCCCGTCATTAATGGCCGCATTGTTACTGGCCGTGTGGTTACCGAACGCAAAGCCATCACGCAGAGTTATTGAGTTAATAAGCAGCCACCTCTTGATTATTAACACGGTCTAATGTATGCCGCGCCACCGAAATTGCGCGCGATGCCCCGTGTTCCATTAGTGTCGGCGATTCCTGCGTGGCTATTTTTGTTTTATTTGGACTAATCCGAGCGCTTCAACCTTCCTCGGAATGTTCATTGGTTCGGAGCTGACAGATCGAGTAGGCAGCTGATGACACTGTAGTGTATAGAATGATTGCGTCGTCGTCAGGTCTGCACAAAGGATTATATGTCGTATATATATATATATATATATATCAGGTGATGCTGAAGGAATTAGATTAGGTAATGAAGCAATAAAGGAGGTAGATGAGTTTTGTTACTTGGGCAGTAAAATAACAAATGATGGTCGCAGTACAGAGGATATAAAATGCAGAATGGCAATGGGTAGAAAAGCGTTCTTGAAAAAGAGATGATGTTAACATCGAAAATTGATTTAAGCCTAAGGAAGTTCTTTCTGAAGGCATTTGTATGGATTGTTGCCTTCTATGGGAGTGAAACATGGACGATAAACAGTGTGGACAGGAAGAGGATTGAGGCTTTTGAAATGTGGTGTTACAGAAGAATGCTGGAGATTAGGTGGGTGGATTGCGTAACTAACTAGGAGGTACTGAACAGAATTGGGGAGAAAAGAAATTTCTGGCATACCTTGACTAAATGAATGGACAGATTGGTAGGACACATTCTTAGACATCAAAGAATTGTGAATTTAGCGTTGGAGGGAAGTGTGTGGGGTAAAAATCGCAGAGGAAGGCCAAGGGATGGATACAGTAAGCAGATTCAGACAGATGTAGGTTGCCGTTCTTATGTGGAGATGAAGAGACTTCTTCAGGATAGGGTATTGTGGAGAGCTGCATCAAACCAGTCTCCGGACTGAAGACCATATGTGTGTGTGTGTGTGTGTGTGTGTGTGTGTGTGTATGTTTGTGCTCATATTTCACTATGCAGTCAAAACTACGCCTCGCAAACGAATGGTGTTTATATGTTGTTGTAGGTATAAGTCACCCATTGTGCACTATGGGGGTACAGTATTGATAACGATAAGGGGGATATAGAAGTTGAAATTTACAGACATATAAAATTCTACATATGGCTGTCAATATTTAGCTCTTCAGCAAAAACTACACGATGGAGACGAACGGTCTTTCCGGTTGTTGTAGCACAGAGTCTCCCGTTGTTCACCATAGCAGTTCCCTGTCGGTAGCTATAATAGGGTGGAAGATATAGAGGTTGAAAGTCGTCAGCGTATATAAAATTCTGACAGAAGACCAGCGATAACTTTTGACACTGTGATAGCAAAGTAGTTATATACAGCGAAACGTGATCCAAATTCTTGAGTTTTTTTTTTCTCCAACAAGCGTACGAATAAAGAAAACCTACCAAGAAAAATGCCAAAGCGTAAGAACCAAATTTCGTGTTCTCAGCCCGTTTCTAAAACACAGAAAAAGGTGAATGTACAGACGAAAACTTGAAATTTGTAGATGTTGGTTATCTTCGACTGTAGGCATCAGCGATATTTCGATATTCTCATCCCTAAGGGGGTGAAATAGAGGATGAACGGTTTTTTGAAACTACGTTGATATTCAGGCTGGTTTGAAGCAAGAAATACAAAACTTCCGATTTAGATTTTTGATAGGAATTTTAAAAATACGCGTTCCGATAGTTTTGGAAGTTCAACTAGTGAGTGGGTGAAATAAGGGAAAATCTTTTAAGGTTACTACTAACAACAAACAGAAATACACCAAAATCGTATGAGAGATAATGTAAAGATCCCTTATTGCACTAGTGGTACTCCCGCATCTGCGAAACTCTGCAGTCGCTCATTAGAGGCCTCTGCCTGTGCCATGCCGCATTGCACTTTGACCTGTCGGTACGCCAGTAGTGACGGTGGAGTGGGCCTCTGAAATTGCGCATTGTGACATTATTTGTGTAGTGAAGTAGTGATGGGTCGGCGATTGGTAATCAATCCTGCTAATGTATTGCAATTGGTTGAGATGAAATTCCGAAGAGCCCTTCTTCGTGAATACGGTCTTGGTGTAGAAGAAAAATCAGTTACATTTTTCTGGTATCTATTATAGTGCAGAAATACGAGCATAGATTAGAAACACTGTAATAGATAATAGGTAACATGCGAATGATTCATCTTCTACACCAATACCATCTACACGAAGAAGGTTTCTTCGTAATTCATCTCAACCAGTCATACTATATTAGCAGGACTGATTACCAATCGCCAACCCATTCGACACTTCACCACAAAAATAACGTCACAAAACGCAACTTCAGACGCACACTGCACCGTCACTACTGGCGTACCGGCAGGTCAAAGTGCAATGCGGCATGCCACACGCAGAGGCCTCTAACGGACGACTGCAGAGTTTTGCAGATGCGGGAGTATCGCTAGTGCAATAAGAGACCTTTACATTATCTATCATACGATTTTGGTGTATTTCTGTTTGTTCGAGCCTAAGTACTTTCCTTGTAAGATTGTTTTGATGCTAGAAATACGAGAATTTTGATTTGGAACCATAAGCAGAATTAAAAAAAAAAAAAAAAAAAAAAAAAAAAAAAAAAAAAAAAAAAAAAAATTGAAAGAAAAAGAAAAATTCATGTTTTTCACGATGTCTTGAACTCCGTAATCAAGGGTGAAATAGGGGGTGGCAAGTTGTATCAAAATATTTGATTAAGGAAGCATTTTAACGCTAAATCTATGAAAATTTATATTTAGAAGTAGAATCAACCAATGCAGACCATTTAGTCTACACGTACGTAGTAGCGGGAATTAAGCTAGTATATGTATTGACACTTTTGACTGACGGAGGCTGTGGCCGATAGCTTTGTGACGAAAATGTTCAAACGTTTGTTGAGCTTATGGGACTTAACGGGGTCATCAGTCCCTAAACTTACAAACTACTTATGAACTAGCTAATCCTAAGGACGGCACAAATATCCATGCCCGGGGGGGGGGATTGGAACCCCCGACCGCAGTGGCCGTGCAGACCGTGACTGGAGCGCCTCAGTCCCCTCGGCCACCGCGGCCGGCCATTTGTAAACATTGCACTGATTACAAAACCACATTCGTTATCAATGCTAACCAGTTGATGCTACGTACTGATGTGTTTGATGCTAGTACTGTAGAGCAATGAGTCGCATGTCAACACAAGCACTGAATTCAACATTACCTTCCTTCAATTGGGCCAACTGGCGGTGAATCGAGAAAGTACAGTACATAGTAACGAAACAGTTGGGTATTTTGACAGTTGTCTGCACGAATTATTTCAATTTCCATTTAAAGAAAAATAATAAAATGAGCTCTAACATGGAAATTAAGCGTTTCCGGACACATGTCCACATTACATATTTTCTTTCTTTGTGTGTGAAGAATATTTCCTGAAACTTTGGCCGTACCTTTTTGTAACACCCTGCATATGAAAGACAGCTTTACAGAAAGACAACAAATAAATAAGGGTAACAAAGTGAGAACAAATGAAAAAGCAAATGCATCCCTTTGAATAAGACCATATATGTTCCAAAAAGGTGACATCTGAACGACACACGTGGATATGATCTGAAGGTACATCCCGTAAAACATAGCTACATAAAAACTGACTAATCTAGGAATCTGCACAGATGTGACTATTTATTTTCGGAGGTACTAATTTGCCCAGCACCACCACCAAAATCTCAGGTTGGGGCTTTCAGACTAAAAAACAACTGAACATCTGGAGAAGATGTAGTTGCGTAACTCTGGAAGAACCAAGACTCACTTCAGAAAGATACAGAAATATGCACACACATGTGATAAAAGGAATTCTATAAACGTAACACCTGTCTGGAGGCTGGAAATGTACACTTATCTACCCAGCACATGAAAAAGGTGACAAGTTCGATGTTAATAACTACAGTGCAATTTTACTGGTTTAGGTCCTTTCCAAGACCTTGTCAACGAGTTGTAACGACAGACAGTGTCAATGAGGAGCGTGACTGGAAAATGGTTTTAAAATGAAGACACTTAAACAATGTACTTAATTGCCATAGTCGCTATATTACTTACAACAATTACAAGTACTTCTGTATTGCTAGAGTCAATTTTTGTCCTCTACAAAATACCTCTTCACAAAATTAAACCAAATAACTGACTCTGTACAAATAAATGTGATTATATAAAATAAATATATTAAAAATAAAATATTATTTCTAACACAATGGATTCCTACAACAGGTTGTTACATTAACCCTGTAATAAAGGAACAGGTCAGGACTGAATTATTATAAAATTTGTTACTCTCAACACTTGTTTCTTCTCTTGACTGGAAATCTGTTTGTTCTCATGACAGGTTGCATTTGACACTCCTGAAGCAGAAGTACTTGAAACTGGCAACATAGCATCCTTGATATTAGTTGTAAAAAATAAAGAAATGTCATAAGTAATATAGTTACTATGGCATAAGTACATTGTTTAAATGTCTTCTTTAAAAGATAATAATACCAAGTGGACTTCCGACCAGAACGATCCCGATCAGAGCAAATATTCAATGTGAATTAAGAAAATATATAGCAACCCGAGATACCAGATAGATTTTATAATGGTAAGACATAGATTTCGGAACCAGGTTTTACAGTGTAAGACGTACCCAGGGGCAGATATAGACTCTGACCATAACTTGTTGGTTATGAACTATAGACTGAAACTGAAGAAAAGGTAGGAAAATAAGGAGATGGGACCTGGATAAATTAAAGGAACCTGAGGTTCTTAAGAATTTCAGAGGGAGCTTTAGGCAACAATTGACAGAAACAGGGGAAAATAAAACAGTAGAGGAGGAATGGGTAAAATTGAGAGATGAAATAGTGAAGGTAGCAGATGACAAAATACGTAGGAAGGTAAGACCTACAAAAAATCCTTGGATATCACAGGAGTTACTAAATTTAATCGATGAAAGGAGAAAATATAAAAATGCAGTAAATGAAACAGGCAAAATGGAGTACAGACGACTAAGAAATGAGATTGACAGGAAGTGCAAAATGGCTAAGCAGGAGTGGCTAGAAGGCAAATGCAAGGATGTAGAAGAATGTATAAATAGGGGAAAAATAGATACAGCCTACAGGAAAATAAAAGAAACATTTGGAAATAAGAAAAACAGCTCTAGGAATATCAAGGACACTGATGGAAAACCAGTTCTCAGCAAAGAAGGGAAAGCTGAAAGATGGAAAGAGTATATAGAGGGGCTCTACAAAGGAAATGAACTTAGAGACGATGTTGTAGGAAGGGAAGAGGATGCAGATGAAGATGAAATAGGAGATACTGTACTGAGAGAAGAATTTGACAGAGCCCTGAAAGACCTAAGTCGAAACAAGGCCCCTGGAATAGATGATATTCCCTCAGAGCTACTGAAGTATCTGGGAGAACCAGCCATGACAAAATTGTTTCACCTGGTGTGTAAGATGTATGAGACAGTTGAAGTACTCTCAGACTTCAAGAAAAATGTTCTAATCCCCATTCCAAAGAAAGCAGGTGCAGACAGGTGTGAAAACTACAGAACCATCAGTTTAATAAGTCATGGTTGCAAAATATTAACACGAATTATATACAGAAGAATGGAAAAGCTGGTAGAAGCCGACCTCGGGGAAGATCAGTTTGGGTTCAGGAGAAATGTAGGAACACGGGAGTCAATACTCACTTATCCTAGAAAATAGATTAACAAAAGGCAAGCCTACATTTCTAGCTTTTGTAGATTTGGAGAAGGCTTTTGACAAAGTTGATTGGAATAAACTCTTTCAAGTTCTGAAGCAAGCAGGAGTAAAATATAGGGAGCGAAAGGTTATTTACAACTTATACAAAAACCAGACAGCGGTTGTCAGAGTTGAAGGGCATGAAAGGGATGCAGTGGTTGGAAAGGGAGTAAGACAGAGTTGTAGTCTTACTCCATTGTTATTCAATTTGTACATTGAGCAAGCTATAAAGGAAAGCAAGGAGAAATTTGGAGAAGGAATTAAAGTTCAGGGCGAAGAATTAAAAACATTGTGTTTTGTCGACGACATAGTAATTCTGTTAGATACAGCAAAGGACCTGGAAGAGCAGTTGAACGGAATGGACCGTGTGCTGAAAGGTGCATACTAGATGAACATTAACAAGAGCAAAATTAGGGTAATGGAGTGCAGTGTAAGAAAGTCAGGTGATGCTGAAGGAGTTAGATTGGGAAACGAAGAATTAAAGGAGGTAGATGAGTTTTGTTACTTGGGCAGTAAAATAACAAATGATGGTCGCAGTACAGAGGATATAAAATGCAGAATAGCAATGGGTGGAAAAGCGTTCTTGAAAAAGAGAAATTTGGTAACCTCGAATATTGATTAAAGCCTAAGGAAGTCCTTTCTGAAGGCATTTGTGTGGAGTGTTGCCTTGTATGGAAGTGAGACATGGAAGATAAACAGTGCGGACAGGAATAGGATTGAGGCTTTTGAAATATGGTGCTACAGAAGAATGCTGAAGATTAGGTGGGTGGATCGCGTAACTAATGAGGAGGTACTGAACAGAATTGGGGAGAAAAGAAATTTCTGGCATACCTTGACTAAAAGAAGGGATATATTGGTTGGACACATTCTTAGACTTCAAGGAATGGTGAATTTAGCGTTGGAGGGAAGAGTGTGGGGTAAAAACCGCAGAGGAAGACCAAGAGATGGATACAGTAAGCAGATTCAGACAGATGTAGGTTGCCGTTCTTATGTGGAGATTAAGAGACTTGCTCAGGATAGGGTATTGTGGAGAGCTGCATCAAACCAGTCTCCGGACTGAAGACCACAACAACAACAATATAGCAACCCGAAGCACTACTGGCCATTAAAATTTCTACACCAAGAAGAAATCCAGATAATGAACGGGTATTAATTGGACAAATATATTATACTGGAACTGACCTGTGATTATATTTTCACGCAGTTTGGTTGCTTTGAACCTGAGAAATCAGTACCGAGAACAACCACCTCTGGCCGTAATAACGGCCTTGATTCGTCTGGGCATTGAGTCAAACAGGGCTTTGATGGCGTGTAGACGTACAGATTCCCATGCATTTTCAATACTATACTACAGTGCATCAAGAGTAATGACTTGCGTATTGATATGAGCAAGTTGCTCGGCCACCATTGAGCAGACGTTTTCGATTGGTGGAGATCTGGAGAATGTGGCCAGGGCAGCAGTCGAACATTTTCCGGACCCAGAAAGGCCCGTACAGGTCCTGCAACAAGCGGTCGCGAATTATCCTGCTGAAATGTACTTTTTCGCAGGGATCGAATGAAGGGTCCAGCCACAGGTCGTAACAAATCTGAGATATAACGGCCACTGTTCAAAGTGCCGTCGATGCGAACAAGAGGTACCATCACGCCGAGTTATATACCAGTATGGGGATGACGAATACACGCTTCCAATGTGCGTTCACCGCGATGTCGCCATACACGGATGCGACCATTATTATGCTGCACGACCATTATTATGCTGCAGACAGAACCTGTATTCATCCGAAAAAAATTATTTTTTGCTATTCGTTGCGTAAGCCATCACAGGTGCTCCTGTCTTCAAGGGTAACCGCAGCCATGGTCTCCGAGCTGACACTTCATGCTGCTGGAAACGACGTCAAACTGTTCGTGCAGATGGTTGTTGCCTTGAAACCGTCCTGATCTGTTGACTAAGGGATTCGTTACAGCCATGCGGATAAGATGCCTGTCATCTCGAGTACTAGTGATACGCGGTCATTGAATCGCTACCAACGCGAGGAGCAATGTCACGATACGAAAAAACCACAATCGCGATAGCCTACAATCCAACCTTTATCAAAGTCGCAGACGTGATGGTACCCATTTCTCCTCCTTACACGAGGCATCACAACAACATTTCACCGGGCAACGCGGGTCAATTGATGTTTGTGTATGAGAAATCGGTTGGAAACTTTCCTCATGTCAGCAGGTTGTAGGTGTCAACCTTGTATGAATGCTCTGAAAAGCTAATCATTTGCATAAATGTCGGTTAAATTTCGCGTCTGTAGCACATCATGTTCGTGGTGTGGCGATTTTAATGGCCAGGAGTGTATATTTGTTGACTTAAAAATGCATATGATTTCCTTAATCAACAGTCCCTAGAACATCATAGTCTGCTTTGCGTCGTTAATTTAGCAAGCAACCACGTGCTAGTTTTATAATTTACAAAAAATGGAGCTTACAGGAAACAGATTACTACTAGTTTTGCAATAACCGTGGGCTGACAAAGAATGTTATGTGTCTATAGACTATGTTCCTCTCTTGATGTAGCGATATAGGAGGTATTCGTCAGAATTGTAGAATCAACGAAATTATGTTCTCAACACCAGGACGAAGGCTGGTTTTTTTTTTTTTTTTTTTTTTTTTTAAAAGATTCCTTGATGATTTTTTTTGTTTTAGCAAGAAACCGTACTGTTCCCTAGCCCTTGCTTGCGGACCTGTATAAAATGGCTACCAGCCTAGGGTTATTACGGTCTCACGATTATGAATGAAATTTTATTGGGGGTAAAAATCTTAACGACGCTATTATTATTCTGCCACGATACTAAATGTCTTTTAATATATCAATTTGACTAACATTATCTATTAAGGCTGTAATACGTATTATTTATCATTAATTCCATTTGGTGAATACTAGATTTAAAATTTTACTTAATATGATGACGACAACGGCTAGAAATAAGTGTAAGTACAACTTCATCGACAGTTCACCCATTACCTACGCACTTATTATTTTCATTATTATTATTATTAATATGATATTAATATGGAAAAGCAAAAATTGGAAACACCATTTTCAAATAATAATTACAAATGACCGTTAAGGAAAGATATATAATTCGAAAAATAATATTCTCATAGATGCCCTGAAAGCAAAATTCTTGTATATGTAACCATTAAGAGTTATAAAAGGAAGTAGTTACCTCCACATCTATTTCTGGTGTTTGATATCCTGCATTAATATTGCCAACTGTCATACGCGAAGTGCTGTCAATTCTGCCCTATGTAGCAATCAGTTCTTAGGGTAAAAATGTCACAGGTAAGTTATCAAATTTCATGGAATGGAATTAACTGGACGTTCATATTTCACTGGTTCGTTTTTAATAACACATGCATACTGAGTAGCTTCAAATCCTCAAATTCTAGGCTGTTGAAATTACCAGCGGTTGAAATCAAACCAATGAAATGACCAACCGTGTAAATAACGCTATTTATTTGTATTATTTCGTTAACGATGCGATCATTTTCAGTTGTTATTACGAACTGAAAGAAAGTTACTTCTTTTTAATGTCATTATTTTGAGTAGTAACATCGAGGGAAAGAGGAAATGATCAGACGGAGGAAGCGGACTGGAAGAGGAGGTTGGAGAAGATGAAGGGCGAACGAAGATGGTGGGGTCGAAGATGAATGAAGAGCAGGTGGTGAATTAAGAGTAGGGGTTCGAATTACAAAAAATGTAGAAAATCGTAGCTGTTGAAAGGTCAAACATCGCCAACTCCAAAGTCGGCAAACTGTGTGATCTGTATGTTTATATAGCGAGCTATTTGGTGCAGTGGTAACGCACAGGAGTCGCATTCGGGACGACGGCGGTTCAAATTCACGTCTGGCCATTCAAATTTCCTCTATCATGCAGATGGTTGCTTTTAAAGGGCGCAGCTGATTTCCTTCCCCATTCTTCCACAAACAATCCGAGGGGAGCTCCGTCTCTAATGACTGCGCTGTCGAGGGAGACATTAAATCCTAAGCTTGCTTTCCTTTTTCTATGATTATGCAGTAAACGGACAAACACTGTACAATAAAAAGTCTCTGTCCCCTGAATTAGAAAAATTCTTTTTTTCTATCTTTGATGATATCTACGTAGACACAGGAACTCAAAGCAACTCGATTGATGTGTTTTCTCGGTGATTCTGTATTTTAAATTTCCTGGACATTTTACATCAGATAGAGCCACTGGAAAGCATTATAATGAGTGCTGGAAGTGGTTATACAGGAAGCATTATTAGCCCAAGTTCTTTTAACACCTTCAGATTTTTATTGTATTTTATGAAATAACTAGCAGTTAAGAAGTAAACAGTAGATATGGAGCACACATTTGAACCCTTCAACTACAAGTTGTACTGAGTACCGCTGGGGCCAATATCACCTCGTGGAAATAACATGGGATATACTGAAAGTATTTTCATAAACTAACATAACAAATTACATTACAGCTATCCACCGTAACAGTCATCATTCTATTTTTATACATACTGCATTATATAAACAATTATGTAAATAGATTGGCGTCATAGTGACGCCACAGGCTCTGAGACGTATAATATCAAAAAATTTTAATGTTTCAAATATAAAAGTGACCGTAACATGAGTGTTTACCATTTACTCAGTCGTAAAAAGTCATATATTTTGAAAATCATTGTTGTCAATTCAACGAAGTCACATAATTCAAAAATGTTCAAATGTTTGTAGAACTTATGGGACTTAACTAAGGGGTTATCAGTCCCTAAGCTTACAAACTACTTATGAACTAGCTAAGACTAAGGACGGCACAAATATCCATGCCCGAGGGGGGGATTCGAAGCCCTGACCGTAGTGGCCGTGCAGACCGTGACTGGAGCGCCTCAATCCCCTCGGCCACCGCGGACGGCTCACATAATTCGAACGTGCTTCTGGAATGTTGCGTGATGGAGAGGACGTTTCAGTATTCCGTATCGTTATTGAACTACTATCTCCATGTACTCATAAAGTAGTAAATTTTTATGCTTGACACGATACTACAGGTATTACACTTGGATGTTTTAGTCTTGATGCTGATACTGTTGCGGGTTATGTTTCCTCGAAAATAATAACAGTAGCAACACCCAACGAACTTCGCACATATTTGCAAAGCTTTACGAAACTATTCCCTCCGACAACTCTCTCTCCACTCCCACCCCCCAATCTACAAACAACGCCACCCAACACATCCAATAAGATAAACGATGTTGAGAGAAAAAGAAGTTAATCGTTTACATATTCGCTGTGTTTTGTTTGAAACAGCTTATGATATTTTAATTTATGTCTTTTTACGTACCAACCCTATCTGCAATACTCTTAGCAATCTTTATCTTCATATGTTATTGAATGCACCTTCACCTCCAAATTTATATCACCATGGAGAACGTAGCGTGTGACATGTAAAAGACACTAAGACACCTTAAAATCTACCATCTTCCTATATCGGTGAGCCTGAAAAATGCATGCTGGAAAAACTGCATGGACATCCTCGTTTGGACCTTTATACATCTTTATATAATATAAAGCTTCTTCAAAACAATATTTCATTTATTTTCCATCACAAATTTTGAATAAAAGCACTTTTTCCTTGCAAAGTGCCATTTTATATGTTCCCTAGAACCAGTTTCACACCAGCTTCAGTTAAATCGTCAAATTCCGATTCTTTCAAGTCCCAGTATAAGCGGAGAGACGCCATAGCTGTGATCTCAGCGGGACTGTCGTCAGTGATGTGCCCCTATTACCAACTTCGGGAAACGCTCCAGACTGGTGGGTCACCAACATGTCTTTCTCTTCAGTTGTAATCATTTGGTTGTCAGTACATGTGCATTAAATTTACCGATTTCTTGTATGGAACGTTGTCTAGCACTTAGTGATAATCGAAACGAGCTCGATGTCGCTATCGAAAGTAACCCTACAGTCGATTTTGAATCAGATGAATTAGTAACTGCAACCTAAGACATTCGGATTAAGAAAGTAGCCATGTAAAAGTTGGTAAGCGGACGGACGTCAAGATCACTCTCTTGCCTTTACGTTTAGACGGAAGAATCCGTAGTGACATTCTTCATGGGAATGATGAAGGCAATGGAAGTCACTGCGTTAAGGGTTTTCAATGTGTATCTAAACAGCATGTGACCTGTCACTGCACAGTGGAACTAGAGTTACGGTTACATCTCCATCCGGATCTCTGAAAGGGGTGCCAACGGCGAAGTCACTATGAGATAAAGACTCAACGAAAGGATAATATTTTAAAAGTCTGATCATGCATCGTCAGAAGGTCGATCGTACTAGTAAAACCAAAATGAAAGTGAAAATACAACGGTTCAGTTCTAGATAGAGAGAAGAATTAGTGAAGTCAAATTGAAACAGTATTGGACGTTATATCGGGAGTTCGATACGGTACAAACAGGAACTTAGGGCAGAAAGAGAACTGCTAGGAACAGTTCAGTTTTAAGGTTGGTACTTGTGAGATTCAACAGCATAACAATGCCGGCAAAAAATTCTTCGACGTCTCAGAAAGAATAGGAGAAGATGGACAGAGTGTATAAAGTTGTAGAAACAGCAATTTGAGATTAAAAAGCGCTTGTATGGGAAGATATGGTTGTAGCGTACGATGAGGTTGGCAGTAAGACAGCCGGCCGCAGTGGCCGAGCGGTCTGCGGCGCGCCAGTCACGGTCTGCATGGCCGCTGCGGTCGGGAGCTAGAATTTCCCCTCGGGCATGGATGTTTGTGCCGTTCATAATATAAGATAGTTCATAAGTAATTTGTAATTTTAGGGTCTGATGACCACGTAGATAAGTCCCATAAGCTTTACAAACATTTGAACACCTTGACAGTAAGAGAGGAGAATAATTATAATAAATATCATATGGTAATTGCAATTACCGTGGTTAAGCATCACAATAGAAGAAGGTGTATCGGCAAAAGGCCTCAAACACGGGAAGATTCCAAGTGAACCACGTCGTGGCCGTGCTGACCGTGACTGGAGCGCCTCAGTCACCTCGGCCACCACGGCCGGCTCACATATACCCATACATATATAAATTCCTATAGTAATTTAGCACTGACGAAGAGTTGAAAAAACACACGGTCGCATTGAGATCAAAAATGTCGCGTCTGACATTCGCTATGGCTACAACGTTATAGGAACCGCAAGAATAAGTTCAGTCCAAGATGATTTGGACCTCTCTGGAAATTACAGTTGTAGTTAGTGCATAGATATAGGTTCAAGGAAGGTAACTGCGAAGGAACCTTGAGTTACAGAAGAACAGTTGATATGTGGCAGATGGACATAAAACGTCTCTTTGGAAGACATCAATATAGCAGAATAAACCCTTTAGAAATGATACAAAATATCAAACGAAGGAAGGCAAGGTGAAATGCCTGCAGAAATAAAGAAATTATCATTGGAAAGAAATCAAAAAGTATAAAACCAGAGAAACCTCAAGTGAAGCGAAACACAAGTACTAGAACATTAAGAGTTCATTGAGAAGTCTACTGTTAAGGCAAAGGAGTGAGTGGACAGGTAATAACAGTATAACGATTAACTTTATGAGGAAGAGAGGAAGAATTGGTAGGTGAATATGGATTGGGGAAAAGGAATGGAAGAGGAGGTCGCCTGATTTAAGCAGCATGAGAGAAGTAATGGATAGCTGGAAGAGACCACAACAGACCGGAAGGTACTAAATTGACTTATAATAACTAGCGACAAAGTAGATACCGCCTACAGGAAAATAAAAGAGACTTTTGCACGTAAGAGCAGTAGGTACATGAATATCAAGAGCTCTAGACGCTAAATCAGTACTAAACAAAGAGGGTAAAGCTGGAAGGTAGAAGGAATACATGGACTGATTATACAAGGGAAATGAATACGAAGGCGGTATTCCAGATATGCTAGAGGAAGTAGATGAAAATGTGATACGAAATACGATACTGCGAGACAAATCTTTCAGAGTACTGAAATATTTGAGACGAAAGAAGGCCAGTGATGTAGATATTCACTCTGATTCAAATGTTCCAATGTTTGTAAACCTATCGGATCAAATTGGGTGGTCATGAGTCCGTAGCTTACAAACTACTTAAACTAAGGTAAACTAACCTACGAACAACACACACATCCATGCCCTAGGGAGGACTCGAACTTCCGACGGCGAGCAACCTCGCGCTCCACAGCGAGGCGCCTTAGACCGCTCGGCTACTCCACCACGGCATTCACTCTGATCTGGTGACACCGTTGTAAGAGTTAAAGAGCCAGTTATGAAGAAACTGTTCTTACGTGTCTGCGAAATATATTATGGGAGCTACCCTCCAAAATATTATTCCAAATTCCAAAGAAAACAAATGGAGACAAGTGTGAAAATTCTATAACTATCAGTTTAATAAGTCATGGCTGCAAAATACTAACACGAGGAAAAATCTGATATAATCATATTTCTTTGAAGATTAGTTCGCATTTAAATGAAATGTAGTAACACGCGAGGCAATACCCATGTAACACTTCCCTTTGAAGATGGGTTAAGATGAAATATACCTACATTTTTGGCTGATGTACATTTAGAGAAAGCCTTTGATGATTTTGACTGGAATAGACCCATTCAAATTCTGGTGGTAGCAGAGGTAAAATATAGGGAACGAATAGTTATACACAACTTGCGCAAAACTCATTTGAAGTAGTCGAAGGGAATGAAAGAGCCGTAGTGAATGGGAAGGAAGTGAGACATGGTTGTAGCTTTTCCGAGTGTTATTCGATTAGTGCAATGAACAAACTATGAAGCATTGTAAAGAGAAATTTGTGAAAGGAATTAAAGTTCAGGGAGAAGAATTAAAAAGCTTTGCGGCCTGCCTATGACATTGTGAATGCATTGTAAAAACATTGTGAACGCATTACAGCTTCTGAAGTTAATTTTAAGTACATTCAGTGGTATTTGGGGACATTACATGCTGAAAAGAGTTATTAAAGCAGAATCAATAAATTACTGTATTGCGCCGCTGAAAGCCTTAATTGCAATGCATTATGAGTGGATGCGTATTCAGCGAGAAACGTCGTTTCATTTATCACCTTTTAGACGCTTTAGTGCTCCAAATGTTTTGTAAGGGCTTGCAAAAAGTTGAAAATTTAATTCACAGGCGGGCTCCTAGTTTTATTGCAGCTAAGTTCAATCAATGTGCGAGTGTTACGGAGGTGCTTTGGCAACTCAAATGGGAATCCCTTAAGGAAAGACGGCGTCCCTTTAGAGCAATACATTTGACGAAAATTACAGTGCTAGAATATGAAGGCGACTGCAGAACTGTCGCCAACTTTTATTTCGAGAAATATAACTAAGGGCTCGTACGAAGGCATACAGTCATCAGTTTCTCCCTTGTTCTATTTCTGGGTGGAACAGAAGAGGAAAAGACTAGTAGCGCTTCGAGGTACTCTCCGCCATGCACCTTGCGGTGGATTTCGCAGTATACATTTGTTTGTAGATGTTGATTGAGAAATTACATCGGATGCGTCCAGTTTGTCCCTTTATGATGGCTTGAACTCTGTTGGGACATTTTCAATAAGATGCCTGAAAGTTTTGGTGCGAACCGTTATTCCACAAAAGCCGAAACTAGAGAAAATAGTAATAATTAACGCTGGCGTCTATGTTCTAACCCAAGGTATTCCACTTCATTCAGATCATGATTCTGCACACTTAAATCCGATCTAGGAATTACCCAAATTACGTGCTACTATACTGGACGTAGTAAACAATACTGCAGATAATTTACCGTAATGAGCGATTACTTCAGCAGAGTAAGGAGCAAATTCCTTAACAACGGATCACGTTCGCTTACAACTGCTCTCCTCGCTTTCGCTCTTGATTCTTGATGTGGTGTAAATATGACTAGGCATTCGGCCATACACACTGGAAAGTCACAATTTATTTTCATTAATTGCGTGTGTGTGTGTGTGTGAGTGTGTGTGTGTGTGTGTGTGTGTGTGTGTGTGTGTGTGTGTGTATGTTTTCCATGGGCTCAAAGACGGCTGGAACAATTCTGATGATATCTTCACATTAGATTGGTGTATGATCCTGTGAATTTTGGTAGCGATCCGATCAAGTCATTTATACCATACGTAAAAGGTTACATCTTGCACTAGGAACGTCATTAGCTGAGAAAGAGCAAATATTTCGTATCATGTCATTGTTCTGGAACTGCAGTGCTACAGCTTTGAGCGTTAGCGTCGCTTCCTTAACTGTGTTAGGGCCAATAGGATTTCTTAATTCTCCGCTACGGACGCTGCTGTCGTTCTGAAATGCCAGTCGTAAACTTTTACACGTACATTAAACCAAAGTTTTGCTAACTTTTCGTAATTGCTACAACCTTGTAAATAATATATATATGACAACCTTTCACTAATAGTAATTAAGAGATATGAAATTTTAACAAATGAAAATTAAATGAAATATTACTATTGTGGTACATTTCTAAGTACAATAAACTCTAAACGAAGAGTAGGCTGGTTTGTACTTTCTCCTACAAGCTTTCCCTTATATAGTGTAGATCACAATATTGGTTCTTCATTGACAACCTGTTTCAAGAGTACTTGCAGCTCTTGCGCCACACCACACTAGGAGAAAAATCTCTGAAGATGGCCTAACATTAAGTTGAAACCGGTTGGCAGCAAAGAACCAATTCACCGCTATAGGCTGTTCTTATATCTTAAATTGTCATAAGAGCACTCTTACCCAAGGGAAGCAAATCGTTCCCAAAAATAATGTTTATACTTTTCATATACAGATGTTGATACATTCTTGGAACAACTATGCGTCACTTCAGGGTGTCTCGACACCCAATTTGAAAAGCTCTGTGTTAGACTGTGATATTACAATGTAAATATATATTAACACGCTGAGGATTGTATAAGCCTGGTAATCATTGTGTTTAATCATATTAGACAGAATATAGCATCGGATAAGATACATACACACATCGATTATTATTGATGTACAAAATAAATTCCACCCTTGCTAAACCGGACGAGTCGCATGTTGGCCATACAATACGTTCATTTATTCTGGCTTCATGCCTATCATGACATCTACTGCTCGTATCAGCATTATATCAGAGTATTCCGATCCTTTTGATGATCAGTAACGTATTATAGCTGTATTTAGATTCTCCTCGAACAATATTACCTCCTACACTACCTAAATTGGTGGTAATTTTACCAGTTCCAATATTGAACAGCTCAACAGATTACGCGCTGTACTGCTCTGTCGTGGCACAACAGCCCAACTGCTGGCTCCATTTACGATCGGCATTGGACAGTGTGGCTCAGTTGAGTACACACTTAACCACGAGTATACAACCTTCATCAAAGCACAGGATGAAACGTGTTTACAATCAGAGAAACTGGATTTTCTACATACCTTCGAAGCCATTGTTGACATTTGTAGCAGTTTCGAGTAGCGGTCACTCTCCCCTGGTACTGTATTTCCCAGTACGAGCCGTGCCACTAATTAAGTAATTACGGTAGACGAATCCGAGGTCGTTGGTGCAGAGGCAAAGCAGAAGTGGCACAGGCGTGTAACACGGTCCGGCGTACGCAGAGCACTGTGTGCCTTGCAGACGGGCGTCGACTGGTCAGGCTGCGGATATTGCGGCTTCCTGGTGTGGACAGAGCGTCCGGCGCAGGAAGCGCTGCGGTTTGTTCCGCCACTCGCTCGTGTCCTCTGCCACGACAGAATTAGTGTTTGTCTGCTTTGCTGCGTGATTGCAACATTTCAAGGCGATTACATGTGTTTGAAAGCTGACCTACGTAATGTAACAATATGAGCCTCCATCTAATGTAGTTTACGATCTCTCTTAACTGAAACCCAGGATACCCTTCTTTCCTTATAGTGTAGTTTAGCATACCATTCCTTATATTCTGATGCTCCGGAAACCTTTCTATCCTGTAGTAAAGTTTGTGTTACCACCCATATACATTTCTACATTACAACAACTACATTATTTATGTCACTAAGTATTTACCTCATTTTATTTCCATTAATAAAATCCATTAATTTCAAAGTGATTACAGCTTTTATGCTAATTACTAAATTTCTATAAATTCGTAATTACCATTACCATATTTTCCCATTACAAACCTCATTAATTTCATAATGCTCTATTCATCTACATAGATACTCTGCAAATCAAATTCAAGTGCCTGGCAGAGGGTTTATAACCACTTTCATAACTTTTCTCCACCGTTCCATTCTCTAATAGCGCGCGGAAAGAAAGAACACATAAATCGTTCCGTTTTCGATCTGTTTTCTCTTATTTTATTGGGATGGTCATATCTCCCTAAGTAGGTGGGTGCTAGCAAAATATTTTCACATTCAGAACTAAACGACGGTGATTGAAACTTCGCAAACAGATCATGCCGTAATGAATAAAGTATTTCTTTTAATGATTTCCACAACAATTCGTGCAACATTTCCGTGACGCTTCCCCTCCCCCCCGTAACGTGATAGAACAAAACGAGCTGCCCTTCTCTGAACCTTCTCAATGTCTTCCGTCAATCCCACCTGGTGGGGGTCCCACAAGGGGGCACCAGTACTCCAGGAGAGGACGCACAAGTGTGATGTAAGCAGTCTCTTTCGTGGAGCTGGTGCATCTTCGAAGCGTTCTGCCGATGAAACGTAACCTTTGGTTCGCCTTCCCCACAATATTTTCTATGTGTTCTCTCCAGTCAAAGTTGTTCGTAATTGTAACTCCTAGGTATTCGGTAGAATCTACGACCTTAAGGTTTGACTGATTTATCGCATAATTAAAGTTCAGCGTATTTCTTTTAGTGGTCATGTGTATTACTTCACACTTTTCTTTACTTAGTGTCAATTGCCAATTTTCGCACCATGCAGAAATTTTGTCTAAATCGCTTTGTAGTTGCTTTTGATCCTATGTTGACTTCACTAATCGATAAACGACGGCATCATCCGCGAACAATCTAAGGGAACTATTCAGATTGTCTGCTAAATCGTTTATAAACACAGGAAGAGTAGGGGACCTATAACGCTTCCCTGTGGAACGCCAGCTATCACTTCAGTTTTACTCGATGACTTACCGTCAATTACAACGAACTGTGTTCTTTCTTACCATTGTTCCCATTATTAAACCCCAGTAATTTCATAGTATTTATTTTGCAACATTTATTTCCTTTCATTTCCTTTATTAAAATTAGATTAATTTTCATAATATTTTTTGCTTGACGAAATTCCAGTACAAATTGTAATTTAAAGTTGTTGTTACATCTAATTATTATTGCTAATTGTCAGACATTGTAGTTCATTGTAAATCAAATTATTTAACTTCAACCAAGCAATAGGATTCACTTCATTTATAAAATATTAAAACTATTTAATCAGTTATTTGTTATACTAATACATTGACATTGTATAATAAATATACATTATATGAATTTGTAGTTTATCAAAGAACCGATTCATAAATTATCATTGTGATAATTATGCATCACTTAACATTGTTAATAATGTTATAAATACATGTAATGCGCAGGAATTGGCAGTCAGTCAGTCAGTTGTTGTAATTCAGTATTAGAGTTCAGTTGTATCTTGTCTTTAGCAATAAATGGAAGTGGATAACAAAGACGTATTCGTTCTTTTTGAAAAACACCCGTTCACAATTAATATTTATCGTCAAGTTCAAATTTTATTAATCATTAAATATGGAATCACCTTATTCAAAAAATGATCGTCATACTTCGCAGGAGAGATCAGTATGTTACGGGGATGGCAAAATAATTTTAGTATGTCAATTGTATGGATTCAGATCAGCATATTTATTTATTTGACTGTCGCCTGTTAAAATTGCAATTTTTCACGCTGTTGTTGTTTCCCTTTGCATCATAATAATAAACATTCCAATATATGACGGTTGGATGTGGCTCAAACTATTTATTTTTGTGACGGATAAGAATGAAGGCAAATCCAAAACTGGTTTGCAACCATAATAAAACAAAATTTGTATCTGTTGCGGACAATCTACATCTACATCTACATCGATACTCTGCAAATCACATTTAAGTGCCTGGCAGAGGGTTCATTAACCACCTTCATACCTTTTCTCTACCGTTCCATTCTCTAATAGCGCGCGGGAAGAAAGAACACCTAAATCGTTCCGTTTTCGATCTGATTTCTCTTATTTTATTGGGATGGTCATGTCTCCCTAAGTAGGTGGGTGCTAGCAAAATATTTTCACATTCAGAACTAAAAGTCGGTGATTGAAACTTCGCAAACAGATCACGCCGCAATGAATAACGTCTTTCTTTTAATGATTTCCACCCCAATTCGTGCAACATTTCCGTGACGCTCCCCCCCCCCCCCCCCGTAACGTGATAAAACAAAACGAGCAGCCCTTCTCTGAACCTTCTCAATATCTTCCGTCAGTCCCACCTGGTGAGGGTCCCACAAGGGGCAACAGTACTCCAAGAGAGGACGCACAAGTGTGATGTAGGCAGTCTCTTTGGTGGAGCTGGTGCATCGTCTAAGCGTTCTGCCAATGAAACGTAACCTTTGGTTCGCCTTCCCCACAATATTTTCTATGTGTTCTCTCCAGTCAAAGTTGTTCGTAATTGTAACTCCTAGGTATTTGGTAGAATTTACGACCTTAAGGTTTGACTGATTTATCGCGTAATTGAAGTTCAGCGGATTTCTTTTAGTAGTCATGTGTATTACTTCACACTTTTCTTTATTTAGTGTCAATTGCCAATTTTCGCACCAAGTAGAAATTTTGTCTAAATCGCTTTGCAGTTGCTTTTGATCCTCTGTTGACTTCACTAACCGATAAACGACAGCATCATCCGCGAACAGTCTAAGGGAGCTATTCAGATTATCTCCTAAATCGTTTATAAACACGAGGAAGAGTAGGGGACCAATAACGCTTCCCTGTGGAACGTCAGATATCACTTCTGTTTTACTCGATGACTTACCGTCGATTACAACGAACTGTGTCCTTTCTGATAGGAAATCGTGAATCCAATCGCACAATTGGGGAGATATTCCATAAGCACGCAATTTCATTAGAAGCCGCTTGTGGGGTACAGTATCAAAAGCCTTCCGGAAATCCAGAAATATGGAATCGATTTGAGATCCCTTGTCGATGGCACTTAACACTTCATGTGAATAAAGGGCAAGCTGTGTTTCGCAAGAGCGATACTTTCTGAAACCGTGCTGACTATTGGTTAATAGGTCGTTCTCTTTGAGGTAGTACATAATATTCGAACAAAGTATATGTTCCAAAATCCTACTGCAAATCGACGTCAATGAGATAGGCCTGTAATTTTGGGGATCACTCCTATTGCTTTTCTTGAATATTGGAGTAATTTGGGCAACTTTCCAGTCTTTGGGTACGGATCTTTCGCTGAGTGATCGGTTGTAAATTATAGCTAAGTACGGAGCTATTTCATCAGCATACTCTGAGAGGAATCTAGTTGGTATACATTCTGGCCTGGAGGATTTATTTTTGTTTAGTGACTTAAGTTGTTTTACTACTCCAGGAACATCTACTTCTAAGTTTCGCATGCTGGCAGCTGTTCTTGGATTGAATACTGGAGTGTTCACTTCTTCTTCTTTGGTGAAAGAATTTCGGAAAGCTGTGTTTAGTAATTCTGCCTTAGCAGTACTGTCGTCGGTAGTATTACCATTGCTATCGCGTAGTGAAGGTATTGTTTGTGTTTTGCCGCTAGTGTACTTCACATATGACCAGAATTTCTTTGGATTTTCTGCAAGATTACGAGACAGGATTTCGTTGTGGAAACAACTATAAGATTCTCGCATTGAAGTCCGCGCTAGGTTGCGAGTTTCAGTAAAAGATTGCCAGTCTTGCGGATTCTGTGTCTTTTTAAATTTTGCATGCGTTTTTCTTTGTTTCTGCAACAGTGATCTGACCTGTTTTGTGTACCACGGGGGATCAGCCCACTCTTTTATTAATTTATTTGGTATAAATCTCTCGATTGCTACTGATATTATGTCTTTGAATGTAAGCCACAACTGATCTACACTCGCATTTTTAGTTTTGAATGACTGGAGACTATCACTCAGGAAAGCGTGAAGCGAATTTTTATCTACTTTATTGAATAGATATATTTTTCGTTTATTTTTGGTGCATTTGGGAATTTCGATATTCAGTCTCGCTACTACAACTCGATGTTCGCTAATCCCTGTATCTGTTTTGATGCTCTTTACTATCTCGGTATTATTTGTTGCTAGGAGATCAAGAGTATTTTCGCAACCACGTACTATTCTAGTGGGTTCATGAACTAACTGTTCGAAGTAGTTCTCAGAAAAAGCATTCAGAACTAGTTCGGACGATGTTTTATATTTGCCTCCGGTTTTGAATACGTAATTATGCCAACATATCGAGGGTAAATTAAAGTCGCCACCGATTATAACAGTATGTTTCGGATACCTATTTGAAATATGATTCAAGCTTTCTTTGAACATTTCTGCAACCGCATCGTCTGAGTCAGGGGGCCGATAAAAAGATCCAATTATTAATTTATTTCGGTGGTCAGGTATAACCTCTACCCAGACCAATTCACAGGAAGTATCTGCCTCAATTTCGTTGCAGAATAAACCATTTGTAACAGCAATAAACACGCCACCCCCTGTTTTATTTATTCTATCCTTTCTGAAGACCATTTGGCCCTTTGAAAAAATTTCGGCCGAATTTATCTCAGGCGTCAGCCAGATTTCAGAACCTATAACGATTTGTGCCTCAGTACTTTCTATCAGCGCTTGGAGCTCTGGAATTTTCCCAACACAGCTACGACAATTTACAACTGTTACACCAATGGTTTTTAATTCTACTTTCTTCCCGTGTCTGACCTGCCCCCTTTGAGACTGAAACCCATTTTGTGTATTCCCGAGGCCATCTAACCTAAAAAACCGCCCAGTCCACGCCACACAGCCCCCGCTACCCGTGTAGCCGCTTCCTGAGGCGAACAACATTTTCGCGGGTCCTCACACGGATTACGACATGTACATATATACCGTTTATACTGGCTCCTTGAACCCAGAATTCAAATTTTTAACATAATGTTTAAAAATTGACACAAAAGATTAGTCCACCGACATACGAACTTTAGATTATTAAACTACAGTTTCTTTATTGATACTTTAACATGCAGTACACATTGTTTGTGACGTATTAAATATTTGTTTTTCTGTTCTATTTGTGCTGAAGTTAACTTTCAGCGAAGCTGAGCTAAAGTTGTAGATTTTTATTTAGTGCACCTGTATATGCATGTGTGTGTGTGTTACACCAAGAAGAAACGCAGATGATAAAACGGGTATATTATACTAGGACATGTGATTACAGGTTCACGCAATTTGGGTGAATAGATCCTGAGAAATCAGTACCCCGGACAACCACCTCTGGCAGTAATAACCGCCTTGATACGCCTGGGCATTGAGTCAAAAGGAGCTTGGATGGCGTGTAAAGGTAAAGATGCCCATGCAGCTTCAACACGATACCACAGTGAATCAAAAGTAATGACTTGCGTATTGCGATGAGCCAGTTGCTCGCCCACCATTGACTAGACAGCAGTCGAACATTTACCGTATCCAGAAAGGCCAGTACAGGACCTGCAACATGCGGTCGTGCATTATCCTGCTGAAATGTAGGATTTCGCTGGGATCGAATGAAGGTAGAGCCACGGGTCGTAACACATCTGATATGTAGCGGCCACTGTTCAAAGTGCCGTCGATGACGAATACACGGTTCCAATGTTCGTTCACCGCGATGTCGCCAAACACGGATGCGACCATCAGGATGCTGTAAACAGAACCTGGATTTATCCGAAAGAACGACGTTTTGCCATTCGTGGACTCAGATTCGTCGTTGCGTACACCATCGCAGGAGCTCCCGTCTGTTATGCAGCGTCAAGGAAAACCGCAGCCATGGTTTCCGAGCTGATAGTCCATGCTGCTGCAAACGCCGTCGAACTGTTCGTGCAGATGGTTGTTTTTACAGCCATGTGAATAAGATGGCTGTCATCTCCACTGCTAGTGATACGAGGTCGTTGGGATCCAGCACGGCATTCCGTATTGCCCTGCTGAAGCCACCGATTGCATATTCTGCTAACAGTCATTGTATCACGACCAACGCTAGCAGGAATGTCGCGATACGATAAACCGCAATCGCGATAGGCTACAATGCATCCTTTATCAAAAGTGGGAAACGTGATGCTACGAATTTCTCCTCCTTACAGGAGACATCACAGTAACGTTTCACCAGGCAACGCCAGTCAAATGCTGTTTGTGTGTGAGAAATCGCTTGGAAACTTTCCTCGTGTTAGCACGTTGTATGTGTCGCCACCGTCCCCCAATCCTCTGTGAATGCTCTGAAAGCTAATCATTTGCATAACACAGCATCTTCTTCCTGCCGGTTAAAATTCGCGTCTGTAGCTCGTCATCTTCTTGGTGTAGCATTTTTAATATAAAGAGGTAAATGAATGAAATTTTAGTTTTTTATGTCTTTCTTGAAAGCTGAGGATGCAGCATTTGATAAACGACAATTACGTCATTGCAGTGTTGTTATTGATCTGAACATCATTTTGTACTTAAAGAAATTGGCTTACCACATCAAACCAAAAGTGAAGTTAGATAGCATCACGGTACGGATTGCACGTGCATTGTGATACCAAACATACATATCTATGTACACCACATGGTATATTTCATTGTTACACTTTTTTGCCTGTGTATTAAGGAATGAATAACATTTCTTATTTGGGGCGATTATTTAAAGTACTGTGACCGCAGATATGTGATATATTACAAGGAGCCGTTTCTACATCCTATGAAACGCCTCACTGAAATCGTATGGTAGGAGTGTTCCGCTAAATGGAGTTATACTTGTTTTTACTAGTGACTTTCACACTAAATGGTTCTGTCACACATGGGTAACTGAGGCGTCAACCCAATAAACAACCAAAGAACAGGCTGCCCTGCAACCATTGGAAGACTCAGAGCCAAAGTTTATAAATTTTAGGTTTTCTTACTGATTTAAAAACTTCTTATGCTGGGTACCTCTTTACAATTTATATATAACGTGAAAAGATTATTAGTTTCCAACATGAATACCTCTACTTAATGATACAGGTTCTACGATTCACAACTGGAGACCACAGGAGAATATTGAGGACGGGAAGAAATTTCAAATAAAGTTGCACTGACATGAACAATATGTTGTAACGAACACGTAGAAATATGTTGCCAATTCCTCATTTGCCAAAATGGGGTTGAGTTCCTGGAAAACCTCGGGTAAGGTGGCAAGTCGTAGTAACGCCTGTGGGAACACTTACTGGTTTAAAGTGTTGACACTAAAGGACGGCAGGCTCAATACGACAGAATTAAATGTAGAAGCTGCAGCTAACCATGTTGTGTCTCAGTCTGATTCTTTCGAACATAAACGCACCGATAAAACACGTCGCTGAAATCAAAACAATTCTTAACGTTGCTGTGGCTATGTAGAACGTAAGGGCAGCTAAATATAAAGGTTACTGTTTGCCAATTAGCTGAATAAATGTAAATAAAAATAAGGACTACCGATACTGAAACATGGAACGTAAACAATAGTTTCTATCAATCTACCCCCAATCTCTGTCCATCTCCTCCGTGTATGTATATTTCCTCTTATTAAGGCAAATTTAGACGGCAATACACAACGCCATTTTTAGACTTAACTCCTACCATCTTTTGATTTCCACTGCTGCATCAACCTGGAAATGGTGGCATTGCTCGTGCCCGCTGTGTATGTGCTGCTACAAGTGAAACATTATAACATGAATGTGCCTAGAATAAAATTTCACGAAGAGTTATTAGTTTATGTGTCATGTAATGTACCAACTATCGGCTCATACAGCAACAGTGGTACCACAAATATATTTCTATATATTTTATTACCGTTATTAAGACAATCGGAAATTTTTATGTCTGCTAAGAAATGCGACGTAAGAGATGGATGTATGCCACCTTCCTATTGGTACTCACCAATAAGAATTGGGCAATACCTAACACAGGGTACTAAAAAGATTATGACTCGTTGTCTTTGTTCATTGGGGTGAGTTATGTATGTCAGCATCTATGCCCTAAACAGCTACCCAGTTTGTTTAAACAAGATCGATAAATAATCTGTAGTTTAGCCAGTCTATTAATCTGCATATGATGACGTGAAAATATATCTAAACAAGCATAAATTAAACCTCTGAATAACCAACAAAATGGATTCTAAGATAAAGTGAGTCACTCACGAAGTAATTCTTTATAAACAGTTTACTTCTCTTTCTGGACATGAAAATGCGGAGGTGGTAAATAACTGAATATTTCCCCAATTATTGCTCATGAGAGGCATTATAAGTATCACACGCACTCGTGAGTAAAAGTTCCAAATTATCACTCGTAAATTAGTGTAGTCCATCGAACATGGCAGTTCCAAATTAATCCGTGATTAAAGTATTTGTTATAACGCACAGTTTGTAATCACACGACTAGACAATTGTGAATTATCACAGTTTCACGGCCCTACTACCGTGCACAATTAATCACTTTTCAAGCTGAGAGTAAGTTCTGCAGTCACAGTCCCATAAGTCAACACATGCCTCTCTCTTCAAATCACACGTTCGTAACGCGGCTTCAGATCGCCCAGCGTCACAACCTTTCACCACCACGTCCAAGTTACGAGTCCATTCCCCAGCGTTGGAAAGCATGCTCTCCCTGCTCACAAATTTGTATCCTTCCGCGCATCCTAACCACTCACCTTTAAAATCCAATTTCCCTTCCAAATTATTATATATTTGAATATCACAGAATTAAATGCTTTGACTACCTCCCTACAAATGTTGTTTACATTTATTAAACCAATATATATTTAACAATACCAAAAAACGGTTGAGACTGAAGCTATTTACTCAGATAGCCATTAAGTTTGGCGTCTCACGGTTCAAATATACTGCCGCCATCAAAATGTGGTTACTCAATTGATAGTTAATTTTTCATGACTTTTTATACAAATATATTCAGTTCTTGCTCACACATATTTATAATTGTTTATATATAAATTATCTGCTGCATATCTACTATATTTAGTCGGAAATGAAATATTTAAATGGCAGTCTACAACATAAAAAAAAACCAACGTTACTAAGAATAATACTAAAGATAATAAAAGAAGCGGTTCTGTAGCACAGTGAGAGAGTACCAGGCTACAAATCCAAAGCTCACGGGTGCAATCGACGCCAGATGCTAGGATTTTTATCTGTCACTGTCCACGTCTTTCACCTCTGGCAGTGTTGCTGATGTGAAAAAATACCGAGTAGCGCTGTGGTTCGGAACCCACATTAAACTGTAGGTACCCCTATAACTGTCTGGATAAGTCAGTTCGAAGGTCGGAGGAAGGCAACGGCACACCAACTCCAAACACGTCCATGCCTAGTAACGCACTATGGTGTTCAAACCAATCTTCGGATTGTTGACTGCCTTATATTACATTTACATATATAAATGTAATGCACTTTGTTGGGTTTATGTTTTGTGTTTCTGTGGTCGAATCTATTTTCTGCCACAAGAATATTATTACCTCACCGAAAAGCAGAACAAGAGAGTAACATAAAGTTTGTTGAAAGAATAGGGAAATAACACGGTTCGTCTTTTAAGATAGGTAGCGTGGTGCAATGCTACCCATTTGATTCTTAATCAGGTACTGAGAAACACTATGTTTCAATAATTGTAAATATAAGTCTTATAATATTGTTATTATAGTACTGAGATTTATCGGCTTTTTATCTGTAAGGGATATTTAAATTGTAATTACGGTGTCTGATTCTCCTAAGTCTCTTGAATCTATTTATATAATTAAATTTGCCGTTTGATCATTCCCTGATTTTATATGGATTTTTAGAATAATGTTTGTGCCTATATTATATTTCAGTTGCTATCTGGAACAGCCGCCATCGCTCATTCAAGACAGTCGCTTTCTGTTTATGAGCACATTAGGGAAACCCAGACTACCTGTATCACATTAAATAGGTCCAAACTGTTAACCAGCCGGCTGGGGAACCTAACAGCCTGGTAAAACGTTCCTTTCACATGGAAACAATCAGCTTACTACTGTATCTGTAATGTCACATGTACATTATTTTAATTCAGTTTCATGATCATGATTTCTGCCCTCTCCCATTGTCTAGTATCACATCAATATTATAATATATCCTAAATCTTCTATTATGCAGATATTTTTATATTTCGATGTTCGACTTGAGAATGTCCAAAACACGATCAAGAATGACAATTATATAAAGCCATTTTCTTGTAGGGAATGTTTACAGCTGTGACTTATACCTTTTTCGTTGACTTTTTAAGGGGGTCAATGGAGCTCTAAAATGTTTGTAAATCTATCAGAATCAACTGTGTGGTTATTAGTCCGTTTATAAACTAAGGTAAACTAACTTGAGGACAACACAAACATCCATGCCCATGGGGTGACTCGAACCCTCGACGGCGAACAGTTGCGCGCAAAGAAATTGAAAGTGGGCACCGAAAGCGCCACCTGGTGACAGAGTTATTGAGGAAGAAACGCCGTGTTGTGATATGGCGGGCGTTGTTTCTTGGTGAATGAGACTTAGCGAATGGCGGTGGATGAGTAACTTTTGTAACGTAAATTACGCATGGTGTGTGTTGACCACTCAGCATAAAGGGATTGTGACGAGTTGATTTACCATTGTAAACTGTGCTATAAAAATAAGGATCAGATTCTTCGCCTCAACTGCGCCGCCGATATTTTGATTAAACTATCGAATATTGAAATGCATGATGTTGACAATGTGACTTATGTAGTACTAAGTGAACTCTAAACTTTTAGGACTGTAAGCCAACGCTGTGAATATTTAACTATTTGTGGCATATGGAAGATATATGGTCTTTCTACCAGAGAAACCTAAAGTTAGTCTGGGAAGAACTTTGACCTATGACTGGTACAGCTGAATAATAGCTCTGTAAGAATGTAATCCTGTTGAAACAGCTCCTGCAAAATTCTACCGATCAGTTTTATTCATTAGGCAGGTTCATAACAAAATTAAATATTAGTTGCTTCGATAACAATTATACAAACGGAAATGAAGGGGAGTGTTTAACTTCCTTTCGTAACTAACTAGTGGAAAACCCGACGTGGTGTTTATTTATTCCATACTCTTACAGTCCTACTCCCATCCAATCCTCTCTTCCTCTCTGACCATCTCTTCCTCTTTCTCTGCTCATTTCTCCTGCCCTCCCATTCCACCCTCCAACTCCTCGTACTCTCTCTGTCCATTCTGCCTGTTCTGTTCACATTCTCCTCCCAATACAAAATGCATATACATTTGTTACCTTTCGTGGTGATCAAAATACATTGCTAACTTTCTGTTTATAAACATCCTTTCCATGAAAATATTCATAAGCAATGTTTATTTTAGGAAACCATGACAAAGGCTATTTTTAGTAATCCCCTTTTTTGATTGTCAAGTGTGAAAAATTTCATCAAGATCGGAACAAAACTTCAGATTTGAATCAATGCCAAACAAACACACAAACGGAAACTCTGCTCTATATATAAGAGATTAAAAATCGGTACTTTTATTTCCGTGGTCATGTATTCCTATAATGATGAATGAAAGAAGTAGCAGTGTGCCCTCTTTTTTTCCCTACGGCTGCAGCTTCCGTTCAGTTGTGTACGGCGAACTGCCGTTAGAGGTCATAATAGGTGTCATTACTTTTTTTCAGCTGTTTCTTTGTGTTTCCCATATTATATTCCTTCTTTTAAATATCTTTATCTTTTTATCAGACCTCTCCCGTATTAAGGCAAACAAAAAAAAATTATTAAAACCGGCCCAGCCAGTTCTGAATTTTGGCAAGCCTAACGCATAGCCATTCATTTTCGTGTTCACGTGTTAGCATTATGAGGCTTCAAAGGAATAGCAGTGTGCTCTGTTTTCTTCATACAGCTTATAACGTAACGAGTAATCCAACACGAAATATAAGAACCTGATACCATCAAATTCCATTGAATTGTTCGATACCAGTAACTTAAATCTCGGAATACTTCAATTTAGCTTGTGAAAGATTTTCTCTCAGTAATGGAAATGTTTTGAGATTTGTTCCAAAGTATTAGAAGAACCCCTGATATATGATAATACATTATTTACGATTCTTTGTCACTTTGTAGATACGGAAATTTGCTGTTAACAACTTGTAGAGTATAATAATTCCAAGTAATATTCGTTATTTCGTAAAAGCATTTGAAGTCTATTAAGTTACTTTAGATGGATTATTTCTGTTTTCGATTTTTATTTGATGGAATCTATATCCAATTTCATTTATTTTAGCTTTATAAATTTTTTCGAAATCCAAACAACTGTTGATAAGAAATGTCATAACACACAAATTAATTTTGTCATTCACGCTATTTTGTTTATATATAAATGTTACTGTTTATGTCTTTATGTTTAAAAGCTTCTAAGATTTATGCCTGGTAATTCGATTTTAAAATTAAGTATTTATATTTCTTACGTTGGCAAAAATCCAAAGGTGAACCAAAACATTTTGGTAGTTCTATAAAACCAGAACGCTTAATCAGTCGAAGTTTATGAATGCTGCTGATAAGACGCTGTTTTGTGTTCGTAAATATTGTGTGCAAAGAGATTCCGATGATGAGGATAGGATTCTAAGATGGCAAGATTGTGGCATAGGTGTTTCTAAATGTATTCCTTAATTTGTGATGTGCCAATGAAAGTTAATAAAGTACATTAGTTTAAAATTCAACGATGTTTTCTTTTAGTGCAGCATTTTCACCAAAATCTGCAGATCTTCCCTGGTAACATAGAGACAAAATGTGAAGCAGTTAATTATCTCTCAATAGGATATTGCAGAGATTTTTTGCTTTCCTACTGCTAAAGTTAGTCGATGTGCCATCTTCGATAGTGGTTATGCCAAAACAAGCATTCTAATGAGCTGTTTGGAATATTCTGCAGCAATATCGACCGGCTACGAATGTGGATGTAGCCTGGAAGATTGGCAGTATAGGGAATGCCACAGGCTGCAGCTCTCAAACAATTGTAAAAATATATCCCAGAATAAACATTTTTTTTCGATTTTACAGTTGTTACTTCCGGTTCTTCTTATCCTTTTTCACTTCCTAAACCACCCCTATATTGAAGGGAAAAATTAAAAGAAAATTGTTCAAGCCCATGAAACCCTTTATTAATTTTAGTGTGACTAACTGACACCAATTGATATTTAGATTATAATAAGAAGTTAAAAATAAGTAATTCACTTTCTGGGTATTCAGAAGATTCTCCAGTTGTTTGGTAATGTATAGCACCAAGGCTTATAACCTACAGGGTGTCCAAAAAGAAGGCACTGATTTTAACTTTTAATAATATCGAGACAAATGTGACAAGGTAACTGACGTAATCATCATGGTCTAGAGCTCCATAAAAAATTCGCTAGATGTCGCAACGAGCGCTAACCTGGAGCGTGCAGCCAGTCACGGGCAATAAGGCATATTGTGTTTTCGAATTTGGTCGTTCAGCGGGCGTTTCATATTCGATATCGGGGCTCGAAAATCCTTATGAAACAATTGAACACGAACGTGATTCACCAAAACTGAAAGTTTTTTGTGCTATTTCGCAAAGCAAGGTTGATGGACCCTACTTTTTTGAGGATGAAACCGTAACAGGACAGTATATCTGGCAATGCTACGGAGCTGGTTATTCGCAAGACCCTGACAATTTCATCAATCATCAAGATGTAGATTCACCGCACTGGCACAACAATACCAACGTGCCTCAAACTTAACACCACATGATTTCCTCCTGTCAGGATATGTTAAACAATGTGTTTACGTCCTTCCCTTACCTCGTGAAACTAATGAACTAAAAACCAGACAGAAGACGCTCTAGCCGCGGTGGAGGTGCCGAGCGGTCTAAAGCGTCTCGCTGCGGAGCGCGCGGTTGCTCGCCATGGAGGTTCGAGTCCTCCCTGGGGCATGGGTGAGTGTGTTTGTCCTTAGGTTAGTTTACCTAGGTTTAAATAGTTTGTAAGCTACGGACTGATGACCACGCAGTTTGTTCCGATAGATTTACATACATTTGAACATTTGAAGACACTCTACGCTCAGTTTGGGATGAATTCGGCTATCGGGTAGATGTCATCCGTGGAGACAATGGAGGACATATTGAACACTGGTGATGAATTTTTATCCACTTCCGTCTTTTGTAAATAATTTACTATGGAATTTGTTGGTAGTATGACCTTCTTCCTAATAAATAACTGTAAAATAAAGTAAAGGAAAAAACACACACACCCTATTGCATCATTGATGGCAGAATTAAAAACATCCCAAACATATATATTTTTTTTAATTCTATATGTTCGTATTTCTAGCATCAAATAGTCTTATTAGCACCTTCAAAAGATTTTCCCTTATTTCTCCCGAATTAAATAATAAAAGAATCTATTCAAGACATCCTGAATTGCACAGAAAAATAATCAGCCTAAATGACTCACCCTAATAAAAAGGTATGTCTTGAATATACTTGCTAGATACACTTTCCAGTTCACTTAAAACTGTCCATTACGTCAGCGTCACGTCACGGCACCGTTACGTCAAGCTGTATCCACACTCTTCGTCACGTCAATTCGCGTATCACAATATCCGATGTTGAAAGTGAGGCTATGAGTGGCGATCTCTTAGGTAGAAAGTCATAGTTTAAAACTGTAATTGACGAGACAACAACACTGAATGTTACTGACGTTCAAAATCAACTTTTCAATGTATGTTTTAGCCCAATTAGTGTGGTAAAGTGCTGATAAGTGAAACAACATTTCAAGACATGGTCATCTATTTAAAAGCGAAAAAATAAACATTAGAACACATACAACGATATTTATAAGAGCCTAAATATAGCCTTTTTACTTTATACATTGTGATTTGCCCGCTGACATTTTTAATACGTCGTACACAATTTTTGTCCCTCATTAGCAATGACGTTTCGTTTGAAAAGTTATTTAGTGAAAATTGCGTCTTAAAATTTCAGTCTTATTCAAATAAACATAAACCATTTTCGGTCTCAGGTATTCGACCTCGCTTTTGGAGGACACTGAATTGCGAAAAATATATAAGTCGTCAGGAACATTTGTAATGTACCACTATAACTAACTATAACAATAAATTAAAGATTAATAAGACACATCCGCATGTAAACCGTGTAATCGTCGACTACAACATGAAAATCGCGTAACTAAAGTAAGTTAACTTCCGATGTTAGCAGACGACTGTTCCGTCAAAGTATTCTTCTCGAGAAAGCTTGACGTGACGTTGACGTGACGATACGATGACAGACAATGTTAATGCCGCCATTAGAAATACAATGTGGAATGTTGTGACAGACAGTGTCAACATGTGATTGACTGTGAATAGCCTTAATAGTTGAATTTCCAACTATGTAGAAACACGTGTTGTCAAAATTCCACTCAAAAATCTAAATCCGACGTTTTGTATATCTTGCTTCAAAATTGCGTTAGTAAAAATGTATCTAAGAAATAAATAAATTAATTAACTTATAAAAAAACGTTCATGCCCTATTTAACCTCCTCCAGGGATGGGAATATCGAAAAATCGCTGATGCCTACAGTGTAACATAAACAACGTCTACAACTTACAACTTTCTACAGTCTGCAGATTCACTTTTCATCGCCGTTTCCTGTCTTTCAGACATGGATCGAAAACGCGAAATTTCTTTCTTATGCTTTGACATCTTTCTTGGTAGGTTTACTTTTCAGGCAGCAATATGCACTTATTTTTCTTTATTCGTATACTTGTTGCAGAAAAACAACTGAAGAATGTGCATCACATTTCGCTGTGTATAACCTCTTTGTTATTATAGTGTCAAAAGTCATCGCTGTTCGTCAGAGCGAATTTTATATAAGCTGACAATTTTCAACGACTATATCTTCCACCCTCTTATAGCTATCGACACGGAACTGCTATGGTAGACAACGGGAGACTTTGTACTACAACAACACAGAGAGATCATTCCTGTCTACTGTGTAGTTTTGCTGAAGAGCAAAATATTGACACCCCCACGTAGAACTCTATATGTCGGTAACTTTCAACTCTCATATCTTCCACCCCCTTGTCGTTATCAACCCTATACCACCATAGTTCAGAATGGGAGACTGATACCTACTACCACATGCTAACTCAATTCGTTTGCGATGTGCTCTATTTTGCTGCAGAGTGAAATATAGGGACAAACACGTCAATTTGTATATACATCTACATCTACATTGGATACTCTGCAAATCACATTTAAGTGCCTGGTGGTTCATCGAACCACCATTATGCTATTTACCTCCCATTCCATTCTCTAATAGCACGCGGGATGAAAGAACAATTGAATCTCTCCGTTCGAGATCTGATTTATCGTGTTTTATTTTGATGGTCATTTCTACCTATGTAAGTGGGAGTCAACAAAATATTTTTCGCATTCGGAGGAGAATGTTAGCAATTGGAGTTTCGTAAGTAGCCCAAGCCACAGCGATAAGCACCATTGTTGTAATGATTCCCATCCCAGATTCTGTATCATTTCCGTATCGCTTCTCCCCTGTATCGTGACAACACGAAACGAGCTGCCCATCTTTGGGTTCTTTCGATGTCCTCCGTCAAACCCACCTGAGCAGCAATACTCCAAAAATGGACGGACAAGCGTAGTTTATGCAGTTTCTTTTGTAGTTCTGTTTCATATTTTAAGGGTTCTGCTAATAAAACGCAGTCTCTGGTTCGCCTTTCCCACGACATTATCTACGTGTTCTTTCCAGTTTACGTCTGAAGTAATACTAATTCCTAGGTATTTTGTGGAGTTTACGGCCTTCACTTTTGATTGATCTATCTTGTGAACAAAGTTTAACGGATTTCTTTTCGTACTCATATTGACGACTTCACACTTCTCATTACTTAGAGTCAATTGCCAATTTGTACCCCATAGTGATATCTCATTCAGATCGTTCGTACTTCTGTTTTAGTCGATGCCTTACCATCCATTACTATGAACTGAGTAACCTCTGTCAGAAAATTCCCTATCCAGTCGCAAATTTGGGTACAGTGTCAAAAAACTTCTGGAAATCAAGAAATACGAAATTGATTTCCGAACCCTTGTCGATAGCATCCATCACTTCTCATTACTTAGAGTCAATTACCAATTTGTACACCATAGTGGTATCTCATTCATATCGTTCAGCAGTTGGTTTTGATCTTCAGATGATTTTACTAGACGGTACATGACGGCGTCATCTTACTTAGATTTTCCCCTAAATCGTTTATGTAAATAAGGAACAGCAGAGGACCAATAACACTACCCTGTGGAACGCACGATATTACTTCTGTTTTAGTCGATGCCTTACCATCGATTACTACGAACTGTGTCCTCTCTGACATATATTTTAAGATTCGAACAAAAATGCAGGTGAACTGGCATTAAACTGTAGTAAATATTAAGCAGCAATTCCGCCGTGTGGAGCAGCGCGAGAGACGTGACCCACTGCCACGACTGCCCCGCTGTCTGTCGGGAGCGAACGGCAGTTCTGAAGAAGAGTGGCCGGCGGCGGAAGGCTAAACGAACCTGTCTTTGAAATTCCGATGGCCCGCCCCGGCGCGGGCATCGGCGGGGCGCATTTAGATGCAGAGGCGAGAATAATATTTCCCGGGCGCAAACGCCGTAAACCACATTTCCGTTCGGCCGGGGCGGCCCTTTTTTCCGGCCAAATAGCGTACGTGTTCCACATGGGGCGGAAGTAACGCCGGCCGACGGGCAATCTCGCGCGCCTACGTGCGCCGACTGCCCGCCGCCGCCGCCGCCGCACCCCGTCCTGGAGACAGATGACTGCCGCACGGTGGCCGCGCTTCATCGCGCGGGAGAGCTGCGCCAGTCTCTCAACGTACTCTCCCTTGTCGTAGGTCACTTATACAACGAGGCGGCAGTAGTCTTGCGATACCACTACGGTCGGAGGTTCGAATCCCCCCTCGGGCATGGATATTTCAAATGTTCAAATGTTTGTATAGTCTATGGGACTTAACTACGGAGTCATCAGTTCCTAAACTTACAAACTACTTATGAACTAGCTAATACTAAGGACGGCACAAATATCCATGCCCGAGGGGGGATTCGAACCCCCGGCCGTAGTGGCCGTGCAGACCGTGACTGGAGCGCCTTAGTCTCCTCGGCCACCGCGGCCGGCCATGGTATAGTATTAGCTAGTTCATAAGTAGTTTGTCAGTTTAGGGACTGATGACCCCGTTTTTAAGTCCCATAAGCTATATAAACATTTAAACATTTGATTTGCAGTGTTGCGATAGCGACACGTGCCGGCGCAGATGGCGGTGGATCGGTGGAGCTGCCACTTGTAATCTGGTAACACTGATCAACAGCATTTTTGTTCTACGTCAAATCGGTAATCGGGTCGATGCCAGATATGCAGATAGTCAGTGACCATAATGGAGTTGAACCAGAGGATGTAACACGAAAGGTCGTAATATCAAATGTCTTCTTTTTTTTCCAAATCTGTTTTACATAGAAAAATTGTACGGTAGTTACGCCTCAAATAAAGGTTTGTTAATCTTATGGAACTTAACTACGGGGTCATCAGTCCCTAAACTTACAAACTACTTATAAACTACCTTTACTAAAGACGGCACAAATATCCATGCCCGAGGGGGGATTCGAACCCCCGACCGTAGTGGCCAGTTACTCCTCTAACCCTCTCATGCACGAATTATCAACACGATAATGAACAAAATTTCTGATACATTATTTGCCAACTTAAGTCCTTTCTTACACAGAATTCATCACAATTTTTCTAAAAGATAATATAGACCAATAGGGAGGTGTCCTCAAATAAGGGCAGTGAGCACATGTGACATGTATTAATAATATCAATGAATACAATGAAATTGTTTCAGCCGCGGTGGAGTAGCCGAGCGGTCTAAGGCGCCTCGCTGCGGAGCGCGCGGTTGCTGCCGTCGGAGGAACGAGTCCTCCCTTGGGCATGGGTGTGTGTGTTTGTCCTTAGGTTAATAAGTTTGTAAGCTTCGGATTGATGACCTGTTTTGGTCCGATAGGTTTACAAATATTTGAACATTTTTTTGAAATTGTTTCAGGCACTCAGGGCACAAATCAGGTTTACACTTTTTTCATATGTAAAGTGTTAGCCTACGGCAGTCCCGACCATGACACCTCTTGGTTTTGAGATCACCTGACTTGGCCGGCCAGTGTTATACCCCAGCGAAGCGTAATTCGTTAGTTATTGAATGACAGGCTTTTTTTTCTTTTTCCGATGTACAGACAGTAATGTGCTTTCATCTGAAGATTGTTATTAGTAAGCGGCATACCCGGACGATCACCTATACAATTACTGAACGCCACTGACGGGGCTTAACTTCGGTGATTTGACGGAAAATGATGTATTCACATCGGCACAGCAGTTTTACTCTGATAACTCAAGACCACGTGTTTTTCATATTATCTTAGGTCAGTACAGATGGGCTCCGACATTGTCCTAGGTAGAACGTACTCGAGATACCTTACCCAGTAATGTGCTTTCATCTTGTAATCTATCCTCTTTCTCGAAATCTCTACTTTCCATTTCTTTGTTTGTCCTAACACTAACACTGCCGTGAAGGAGACATTCTAGCATTCATTATTAGTCCTTATATGAGGTACCTCTACTTTTTCGGTCATTTCAGATGTAAAAGATGACAGAATCGAGACGATATTTAAGGGCCCTGATTTGAGGACGAGACGCATGACAGGACTACACCATCACACGAACGACCAAATGAGAGATATTGCAATAAGTGTCAGATATAGAAAAGAAACTGCAAATCGCACAACAGAGAAGAGGCTGCTGGACATGACTGGATACTAAATCCGTTTTCACGGGGTATACGAAGGATCTTGCCCCCTATCTAGCAGCAGTCAACTGAAAGTCTCTATAGGGACGAACCATTCATAAGGATTTTAAGAGGTGCAGGTCATTCTCGTTTACAAGAAGGGTCTTCGACCAGCTGCTCAAAACTATACGCCTCTCTCTTACACTTGCAAAAATTAGAGTACATATTATGCCAGAGTACTTTATTTCTCGAGATGGGAATCTCCTTTGTAAGAATCAACATGGGTTGCGAGTGAAGCACAACTCGCGCTATCATTCACTAGATCCAGAGGACAGTAGATACTGGATCCCAATTAGACGCCGAGTTTCTTTACTTCCGCTAGGCGTTCAATACCGTTCCGCACCGTCGCCTGATGACGTGCGATAATAATGAATATTATGTGGGACTGGACTGAGACGTTTCTAGATAAAAGAACGCAGCATGTCCTCCTCAGTGGAAATAAGTCTTCAGGCGTGATCTTAGGCTTGTCCCAGGGGAGTGCTATAGGACCGTTGCATTTTTTTTTACATCATACGTATAACTGACATCGTAGATAACATTGACCGTTAAATGAGGCTTTTAGCGGTTGTAATTTATCGCAAGACTGGAATAAAGGTAGCAAAAATCAAGAGGATCTGCAGCGTTTTGTCGCATGGTTTAGAGAATGGCGATTGGGCCTCGACATAAACAAATGTAAAGTGCTGTGTTTCCAAAGAAAGAAAGATCTTTTATTACATAACTATGCGATAACAGGACAACCACTGGAAGCTGTTAGGTCCACAAAAAGTATGGAACTACACAAAAGGGACGATTTAAAATGGAATCACCATATAAAATCGATCTTGGATAAGGCGATACATTGGAATATGAATTTTTTAGAAGTCTACATTATTGTCTTGAAGTTAATTTCCTTTGTATATACTGACAAGAGTAGGGTCAGACTTACCATGCCGAAAGTTGTATTGATTTTTTAGCACTGGGAGTTAACGTTGAAGGAACTCTGTATGCAGAATGTTACCTGCTGACATGATCTGGAAGTCACCTAAAAGACTCCTGAAAATGGCTGTTTTTCCTTGGCGCTTGCGGTGACGGCTGGCCACCCCTGGAAATGGCGTGTCGCAAGCTGTTGTTATGGTGAGCGTTGTGCGCATGGTCAAGAGGTAGGGCCGTCTTATCGTGGCGTTCACTAAAGAGGACTATCGTTGCACGGTTTTGGTGGAAAGGGGAAACGAATATTCGTTTCTGTGGCATGCACTTCCTTTTCATTTTTGGTACGTATTTCAAAACATACCATCCTGAAACTGGTTAGAGATGTGTAAGATATTCTGTACAACTACATCTATACTCGGCAAGCCACTTTACGGTGAACATTCAATCTCTCCTCACAGGTGATGACAAACCCTGTGCCGCGGTGGAATAGCCGAGCGGTTGTCCAGTCTGCGCAGCGGTGAGGACGGACTGTTTACGTCCCGCCGCAGTGTCTCGCGCGTGAGCGGTTGTTTACTTCTCGTAGTCTTCGCGAGTGTTACTTCATATAGACATAGAATGGCTCATTCGTACCGACAGTCTACAATCAAGATCAGCTTTAATAATGAATTTGCACGACCGAAAGCATTCGAAGTGGAAAGATTCATCCGTGAAGAGATTAAAATTGATCCACGAGAGATGATTGGAATACACTTCTCCATTATAAGTAGTGTGGTCTACGTAAAACTGATCAACGACATGGTATGTGACAAGATTGTGCGAGAGAACAAAGACGGACTAAAATTCAAACATTCTGACGGAAATGTCGGAGCAGTGACAATCGATCATGCAGGGCTGGGACTAAGAACCGTCAGAGTTTTCGAACTACCTTTCGAGGTATCGGCTGACATGGTGACAAAAGCGCTGCAACCCTATGGTAGAGTGCTAAGCCACATAGCAGAAAAATGGACAACCTTTACGACGTACCCTGTTCTTAACGGCGTACGACAAATAAGGATCGAACTGACAAAACACGTGCCGTCTTATCTCACGATTGGAGGCTGCAGAGCAATTGTAATCTACGATGGCCAACCAAAAACATTTTCACGCTGTGGTAAGGAAGGTCATGTCCGTTCAGAATGTCTTCAACGGAGAATTGTTCAGGTACCAACAGGAGAACATGTACAAACATCTACGGCCACGACCCTCCCTCTCACATATGCAGAGGTGTTCACGAAGAACGTTCACTCAAACAATGACATGACCCAACAACTAGAACATTCTGCCGAAGACACCTTCAAGGAAGAATTAGCGTCTCTCCCCACAGAGATGCCGCGAACGATCTCTCCACCAGAGATACTCGAACAGATCATGGAAGTCGACAGTAGGGTAGTGCCAACAGCCGCCTTCGTCCCCGTCAGCTAAGAGGACAGCGATGCACAACCAAATTCGGATACGGAAGCCCATGTCCGTAAGCAACGATCTCCAAAACGACACAAGAAACGGCGATTCACCCCGTCAGACGACTGCTTACAACGTACGACCGGAGACAGTGAACACGTTGAGGGGGGCGGTGACCACGCAGAGGTTACCGTGATCTCTCATCAAGAAGGTCAACATCCCGATAAAAAGAAAAGTCACGAGCGACCTGCAGAGTATGACAACGAAGAACTGCCTGCAGCCCACTACCAGTCTGCTACAGTGGAAAAGACGACACAACAGGAAGGGGTGGAGAAGACTAAGATGACGACGATATATTCACAAGGCGATTGGTCAGAGGACACTGGAGATGACCCGATGACGGCCGCAACAGGCGACGGGGCAGCGACGGCGCCCCTGCAAAGTTAAACACGCAGTTAACGCCAGCGGATATGACGAGGCCCCACGACGTGTCAGTATAACATCAGATGACATAAGCTCCCATGGGCGACACACACATTGCGGAACGAAGACAAGCATACCGACTAGCCTCCATAAATATAAACACATAAAAATATAAACGCGCATTAAAATGACCTTACTCAAGGAGATGCTGATCGCGGCGGACATCGATATAGTCCTACTTCAGGAGGTGTACGTTCAAGATTTTCCGATCATCTACGGGTACGACACCTACATCTCACATGCCTCCGAAACAGGCAGCGGCGTGGCAATACTTCTTAGAGAAGGCATAGAAGCCGAGGATGTTCTACACCTACCTTCAGCAAGGGGATCAGCGATGACGGTGCTTGGTGTCAGACGCACCATCCGGAACAGACAAGAGACGAGATCGTTCCCGCTTCTTTTCCGAGGAAATTGCACCGCTCTTTCAAGGACGACACGACTGTTTCATCCTCGGCGGTGACTTTAATTGTGTACTTGCCCCGAAAGATCAAATTCCTGGATACACAACGTGCCCGGAACTAAGGACGATAGTGCGTGATATGCATTTAGTTGACACATGGGAGCATGTGCATGGCCTACGTCAAGGCTTCACCCATATGACGAGTCATTCCGCTAGTGGCCTCGATCGAGTTTACGCAACAAATGCTCTCAGAACTGATATCGTGGATGCAGAACTGTGGCCTGCAGCCTTCACCGACCACACGGCATTTATATGTACCATCTCTCTCGGGAGACAACAGGTGTGGCGGAGCCGCGGTCCTTGGAAACAGAACGTCGCCCACCTTGACAACCCAGACTGTCGCAGTGCCATCGAAGATACATGGAAATTATGCCTAAGACGTCTCCAGGCGTATCCCACAACACTACGTTGGTGGCTGGATTGTGCCAAACCAGCGATACGCCGTACCTTCATTCGCTACGGTCGTGAACAGGCAGCGTGGCGACGGCAAACGATGAACTTTTACTTCACCGTTCTACGTGACTGCAATAACCAGGCACCTTCTCCGGAGAGACAGACGACAGTACAACAAGCCAAGGCCAAGATTATAACCATCATGAGAAGCCACCTCGAAGGAGTAGCAGTCAGGGCAAGGGCACTCGACCGAGTCATGGGAGAACAACCATCCATGTATCATATCATCAACGAACGTAAGCGTCGAAGAAGAGGCCTGATACACGTACTGGACACTGAAGATGGCAGACATCTAACTACGCAACAAGAAATAAGCACTGCCTTTGTCGCATACTACACTCAACTATATACAGCGGTGGATTCTGACATGGCGATAGTTGACGAAGTTTCTCAGACAATCCTTGGCACCATTGATCTGGCAGCAGCAGCACAGCTGACGGAGGATATAACTGAAGAAGAAGTAGTGGAGGCTATTGGTAAGGGAGCGGTGAATTAATCGCCTGGACCAGATGGACTCTCACTGGAATTTTATCGGGCATTCCGACGTATGATAACACCCATATGGACTAATATTTGCCGTAAATTGATGTCTCCAGATGTGCCCTTACCACCGTCCTTCGTGGAGGGACTTATCATCCCGTTACACAAGCCATCAGGTTGCTCAAGGATATGGGACTACCGACCATTGACGCTTCTGAATTGTGACTTTAAAATATTCACCAGACTCTTAGCTTCGCGCTTCCGAAGTATATTGCGCCAAGTGATATCGCTGGATCAAACGTCGCTTGGTGGAGATGCCAACATTCAGACAGCACTCGGCGAATATCGCGATGTAATCGCACTGGCCAAGACCTGCCGCCTTCGCGGAGCCCTTGCGTCGATTGATTTCGATCGGGCCTATCTGGCAGCAGTCATGAAGCACATGCGATTTCCACAGCCCTTTATCAGTGTTGTGATGCGGCTATTAAATAACGCCTCCTCCAAGGTGCTCATCAACGGACGAACGACAGCACCCCTCACCATATCAAGATCGGTTCGACAAGTATGTCCACTTTCGACAATTTTATACGCCATAGCCCTTGAACCACTACTCTGTGGCCTACGTCAACGATTGACAGGGTTGACAATGAGAGGGTACACATTCAAATGTAAAGCGTACGCAGACGACCTGGTGCTCATGGTACGGACTGACAACGACATGCAAGAGGCTTTAACTTGGATCAACAAATATGGAATGGCTACAGGCAGCCGCATCAATGTGGACAAGTCAATGGCCATGAGTATCGGTGACGGGGTACCAGAAGGACATGTAGCGCCCTTACAACTCAAGGATACCTTAAAATGCTTAGGTGTTGTCTTTACCAACGACGTGCGTCACACAGCAGCTTACAACTACAATAGACTTCTACAGTCAATCCGGACAGCAGTTAGAGAGAATACTATACGGTCTTTGGACATTATCCAGCGTGTCAATTATGTTAACACATACATGGCGTCACGAATTCCTCACCTTGCACAAGTCCTTCCGATGCCGACGATGACAGCACGGCGTATATTGGCTGCGTTCGGTAGCTTCGTCAGTGCGGGACTACTCTTCAAAGTTAGATATGAAACCCTCACCCTCCCTCCCGGTAGAGGAGGTTTAGGTCTTGCACATGTTCATGATCGAGCAGTGGCACTATACATCAACACCATGTTGAAGTTGTGGAGACGACATCAGACATCTCTGACAGGTATCTTAATAGAAGAACTAGCACCGAGGTCAAAAACAGCACCGGTGGCGGTGCAGCACATCTCACAGTCACTCCACCACATCAGACCTGCGACGGCTCGCGACATCTATCGAATCTTAACGGCCACAAGAACTGGCAATGTTATTGAGAAGAAGTATCCAAATGTTGACTGGCCGGTGATATGGCGATCGATACACCACGTTTCCTTGGATACGGAAACACGTGCCATGTGGTACCTGACAGTTAATGGTAAACACGCAACACGATCTAGACTCCACTCTATACATCTGATGGATTCACCATTATGCCATCAGTGCCGAGTCCTGGACGACGACGAACACCGGTTAACATGTGGCCCAGCAGCAGAAGTCTGGCGTTTAGGACAACAGATAATAGCTTTCTTTCTTCGAGTGGGGCCACAAGACATCAGACCACGTTCCGTGTTATTCCCTGACAGGACATACTATCCACGAACTAAAACGAATGCAGTAACATGGATTCGAGCACAACTTGTGCTCTATTTATTCAGAGATACCCCAAAGAATGTATTAGCCTTTTGGATCTACGTAGAAGAACGACATAGAAAGATCGTACATAATCCTAAGTATAGACAGTATTTTTCTAATTTTTTATGGAGTGCGTTTCAGGACCCGCCGCACAGCTGGAACGTCCCGGGTAGGAGAAGTTAAAATATTAAATCGACGAAGAATGAACGGAAGATATGAAAACGGCAACTAATCCTAATGTACGAGAAGACGTACCCGGGCGCTGGAGCGGCGATGGAATTGGAATAACACTCTACACCGTGCTGCGTGTACGTTTATTTATGAAATGCGAGAAGGCAGTTAAGTTTCTGTAAGGGTTGTGCGCACGGTGAACAGATTTACCATTACATTAAAAAGAAATTGAATAACATAAATTAAAAATTATAAATCTCTATAAGAAGCTTTATGTTGTCTACACTGAATAAAAGTCAAACCTGCCCTAGTCTCTCCTAATAAATTTACACCTGTTTCTTTTCTTTCATAAAAAAAAAAAAAAGAAAAAAGGTTGTCTAAAGTGCCTACATAGTAAGTAGGAGGTCCCGCGTTCGGATCCCGGCCACAGCACAAATTTTAATTCAATATCTCTTCTTATGTTTAATAACTTTGGAATAACGAGACAATGTAGTCACAAGCAAAAAAAAAAAAAAAAAAAAAAAAAAAAAAAAAAAAAGCGGTCTAAAGCGTCTTGCTGCGCAGCGCGCGGTTGCCCGCTGTGGCTGTGGAGGTTCGAGTCCTCCCTGGGGCATGGGTGTGTTTGTTTGTCCTTAGGTTAATTTACCTTGGTTTAAGTTGTTTGTAAGCTACGGACTGATTACTACGCAGTTTGGTCCGATAGATTTACAAACATTTGAACATTTTGAGCAAACCCTGTAAATAATTTGCTACTTGCCATAGAGATATACCACAGACGCCAAATGAATCAGTCAACAGAAAACACGCGTGAAGACTATATTATATGCGACATGGTAGTTAAACGTCTAGACGAGCATGTAATTAGCGCAGACACGTGGCTAGAAATGACTGGCACATTCGATTTTGCAGACTGTGAATCTACAGACGGCGAAGAAACGGAAGAAAGTTGCACACATGAAGACTCTTCGAGTGATAATGCCACGAACCATCATCAATTTTCTCCGAAAGCAACACCAGCAACTACAATTACATTATCAGACAAAGAAAAAGCGGTGAAGTATTGGTTGAACTAAAGTGGTAAGAAACGCCTACGTGTCAGTACTGTTCAAATAGGTATCGCATTGTCAGTTATGAACGTGAATTGTATAGATGAAAAAAGGAAGTCGCTGGACGACGTAAGAGTCGACTGGAAATTGCGACGCAGATAAATGCGCGACTTTTTTTAGCAATTTACCGATGCTAGACGACAATCATTGAGTGTCAGCGAGACGGCCGCGGTGGCCGAATGGACTGAGGCGCTTTAGTCACGGTCTGCATGGCCACTACGGTCGGGGGTTCGAATCCTCCCTCGGGCATGGATATTTGTGCCGTCCTAGTTGTAAGTAGTTCATAAGTAGTTTGTAAGTTTAGGGACTGCTGACCCCGTAGTTAAGTCCCATCAGCTGTACAAACATTTGAACATTTCAGTGTCAGCCACATAACTTTGCGTGATTGGGCGTTAGAGATTACCAACGCGATAGGCACTAAGGAATTTACAGCTTGTCAAAGCTGGATTAGCCGCTTCAAAATATCACATAAAATCGTGGCACGAAAAATAACATAGTTTGTATCGAGAAACAGGTCGGAGAATGAAATGACTCAAATGGAACTGATAGAAGCTTTTCTTACGACTGCAAAAAATAAAATCGCCAGTTTTAGTGAAACTTACGTTTACAATCAGATCAGTCAGGTTTTCAAAAAGAAATGTGTGCGAAAAGAACACTGTCATACAAAGGGGAAAAACATATTGAGGCAATTGCGCAGTCCACGACTGCACTCACCCATTCATACACTATAATGCCCATAATTAGTCTGGATAGTTCATTGCTGTCTAAACTATATGTGTGTGTCTTAGAAACAACTGGACGTTTTGGACGACGTATCAAACAAACAATGTTGTACGCAGACAATCTTATGGTAGACGCATCGAAGTCTGGAAAAATGGGAGATGATAATGTTACACTTTTCAAGCGTCATGTTCTGAACGAACAAATCTCTTCTCCTTCTAGATTCGTGGTCAGGTCATAAAAGTTTTGATTCATTAAAAGCGTATTTCGAGCTCACCCTGACAAAGAAGTAGAGATACTTCAGTTTCCACCCGGCACGACGAACGTAATTCAACCGTTAGACAGAGAATTTTCGCCAGTGGAAGGCATTTTACAGAAAGCTAAGAGAGAAAATTATTGTGTGCACTGCAGTTTCCTGTCTATCACCGTGACAATATTCTAAAGTTTCAATCAGTCGTACATCATCAGTTTTCCTCCCCACGGTTTCAAAATGTGATTAAATATGCGTGGCACGCCTTGAAATATACTGATATTAGGGCTGATTCCTTCCTAACACCGGTCGAGTTTTGTCTACGGACGTCTAATAAGATCTGTGACTCGCAGTGCTGCCATATGCCGTCTTTGCTTGTATGTTCGTGGTGCACAAAAAAACTGTGTTTTGAGCATTTTATCAATATTACGCATTTTTAGTAAAAATTAAAAGAAATAAAAGTTTGGCATGTTGTAAACCGTATATCTATTTGTGTCTATTTCATAGCTATTTGGAAAGAATGTTGTACATGGCATATCACTTACATTTGTCAACGAATTTATTATTATCGTATTTATTAATTATCGTACGATCGTTTTCACTTGGCTGTGGCAGGAGAGCGGCGCGTAGTTAACGCCACCTTGTCCCTAGATGGCGTTGGTATAACGTAGGGAGAGACTTCAGGGTTGTACAACAGACAGTTATAAGCACGGAATCCATGCGACAATAATGTAATACTTCATAAAAGTTTTTACGGACTTCCAGGTCATGTCAGCAGCTAACAGTCTGCATACGGACTTCCTTCAATGTTAACTCACAGTGGTAAAAGTAGCAACACAGGTTTCGAGATGACAAGTCTTACCATTCCCTTGTGACTCCACCTTTCAGATTTCCCTTATTTGCTCGGATATGGTTTCCATCTGTTCTTGATAGTCATGTAGCTGCTTTTCTTGTGTCCAGATGGCTCTTCTATTTTCCCATAGGCAGTATATATTATTCTTCTACGGACTTGCATTTGCCCTCTAACCCCTCCTGCTTAGACAGTCTGCACTTCCTGTGAATGTCATTTTACCGGTTTCAGTTATTGCATTTTTATATTTTCTCCTTTCGTCAAATGCTTTCAGTATTTTTCAGTGACAGACAAAGATTTTTGTTGGACTGGCTTTCTATTTGATCCTCTGTTGCCTTCAATATTTCATGTCTCAAGCTACCCTTTCATCTTCTGCTGTCTTATTTCCCCCTTTTCCTAAAGCTCCGTCTGTAACTCTCAAGAACCTCAGGTTCCTTCCATTTATCCAGGTCCATTTCTCTACTTTCTTACCTTTATGTAGTTTCTTCACTCTGCAAATCATAACAAATAATATATGGCCACAGTCTAAATCTTCCCAGGGAGATTACATTTTAAAACCTAGTTCTGAAATATATGTCTTACCATTATTAAAATCTATCTGCTTGCATTCCTCCTCCTCTCTTTGCATACAAACAAATTATGTTCGGTGCAAAGTTAGGTGGCTGTCTAATTCATTCTTTTTACCCAGTCCATATTCACCCACTATTTCTCCTTTCCCTCCTTTTACTACTATCGAATATGCCCCGCATCACTCTCAAATTTTACGATCCCTTGATTCTCGATTAAGTAATGTACCATTACATTCTTCGATCCGTAGAATGCTAGTGTTGTGTTACCTGAAGACGACAACCTCCTGAGTAGTCCCCACCCGGAGATCCAAATTTTACCCGAGAGGATACCACAATTATTCTTACATTAGCGCTGCATCTCCTCGTTAAAAGTAACAGCTGCAGCTTACCCTTCTTTCATACGTTGCAGTGACTGTATGGCATAGCCAAGTTGGCTTATATTATAAGGTCAGCTCAATAACCACCCCGACTGTTGCCCCTGCAACTACTAAAATGGCTGCTACCACTCTGCAGGAACACACGTTTTTCTGGCCTCTCCACAGATAACCTCCATTATGGTTGCACCTACGGCCCACCTATCGGTTTCGTTGACGTACTGGTACATTTTCTCAGTCGAATTAGTTATGTCTTGATATTTAATGGCGAAATAGGATGAAATTATGTTATGTCCATCGCACAAACTCACAGCTTTTCTATGAAGGCAGTTATTGTTATTTGGTTAAATTGATTACTGTGACTTTCAATCAGAGTACTTCGGGGGATCTAAAGTTCTCGCTGCCTGAAGATTGCACTCCAAGCGCCCGCCTGATGATTTGCTTCAGTCTGCGTCAATGTTTGAGAAATCCCAATCCCCCGCTTATGACCAAGGGTTTCGGGAAACTTTCCTTAGTTGCAAGGCGTCTCCCACTTACTCCCAATTGGGACCCCCTCTGTCTCACTATCAGGTTGTCTGATATTGGCTGAATACAACCGCCACTCTTTATGGGCCGGAACTCAAACAACCCACTCTACTCCTCAGAATGGAGAATGAAAAGAAGACAGGTCATGTCCATGATATTAGCTAAATCCGTCTAAATGATAAATAATAAGACTAGAGCTATGAGAATAACGAAGAGATGCGTATCCGTTACTCAAGGAAGCATTACCCGTTACAAACGTATCGTCACTCATTACTCTCGTTACCAGTGCCACCCACAAATACGGTCGATTCATTGTCTTTGAAACCGTGAAAAAATTTTAACTATTACGGTTAATACTACTGTAACGTTTTATTTGCCTGTAGGTACTTTATGACTGCGTTTTGAGGTAACTATAGTACTCAGGAAAGGAGCAGTTCACTCCATTTCCTCGTGATTATGAGCTGAACAAGTTATCAGTATTCGCATTGTGGCTGACTGATAGTATGAAATATGCTATTGTTTAGCCACTGCACAAAAAAGGGGATACGTCTGATGTCAACAACTACTGCCCAATCTCACTTCTGCAGCGTTATCCAAAATTCTTGAAAAAGTAATGTATTGTAGAGTAGTTTCACACACACATAGGTAAAAATAAAGCTCTAACAAAATGTCAGTTTGGTTTACGGAAAGGCTTTTCCAACAGAAAATGCTATATATACTTTCGGCAATAAAATTTTAAATGCTCTGAATAACCGGACATCACCCAATAGGATTTTTTGTGATCTAATTATGGAATTCTTCTAGATAAAATAAAGTATTGTGGTATGAATGGGATTAGGTACAAACCGTTTATATCATACCTAACAGGAAGAGTACAGAAAGTTGACTTAAGTAATTCACATAATATGAAAAAAACATCTTATTCGTCAAACTGGGAAACAATCAAAAATGGGGTGAGAGAAGGTTCGGTTTTGCTGTTCTTAAGGTATATTAATGACTTGCCAGTCTATATGCACTAAGATGCAGAGCTAGTTCTTTTTGCTGATGATACAAGTATCGTTATCAAACCTGACAGATAAAAACTAACTGAAGATATTGTAAACGACGTCTTTCAGAAACTTATTAAGGGATTCTCAGCAAATGGACTATCAATAAATTTTGATAAAACACAGTACATACAGTTCCATACAGTAAATGAAATGACACCATTAATAAATATAGACTTTGATCAGAAATCTGTAGCAAAGGTAGACTATTCAAAAACTTTATGTGATTGCATTGATGAGGGGTTGAAAGAAAAAAAAAAAAAAAAAAAAAAAAAAAAAAAAAAAAAAAAAACACACATTGAAGATCTGCTGAAACGTTTGAGTTCAGCTACTTATGCTGTTTAGGTAATTGCAAATTTTGGTGATATACATGTCAGTAAATTATCTTACTATGCCTATTTTCATTCTCTTCTTTCGTATGACATCATTTTCTGGGGTAATTCATCACCGTGTAAAAAATATTCATTGCACAAAAGCGTGTAATCAGATTAATTGCTGGAGCCAATCCAAGATCATCCTGCAGACATTTATAGAACTAGGTATCTTCACTATAGTTCATAGTATATATATTCACTTATGAAATTTGTCATTACCACTCCCACCTAATACAAAAGCGATAGCAGTGTACATAATTACAACTCCAGGAGAAAGAATGATCTTCAATTTTCAAGGTTAAATCTAGCTTTGAACAGAAAGGGGTGAATTATGCTGCCACAAAAGTCTTTGGTCACTAACATTTGGACACTAGCATTTGAAATAGAAATTAAAAGAATTTCTGAATGGCAACTCCTTCTACACTATAGATGTATTTTAATATATAAATTAGTAAATCTAAAAAATAAATGAATAAGTAATAAAAAATAGTACAAAATAATAATTTGTAAAGACACCTTTCATTAACCTGACACGTTCTACAACATTACGTAGTGTGGTATTCATGATCTATGGAACAATTACTAATCTCATCTAATCTAATTGCATCCTTGGTCTGTAAGTCTTTCCTCTTTGTTTGTTGTATTTTCAGTGATACATTTATGAACTGCTTGAAGTTTTTGATTGATTTCAGTTTTGCGAAAATTCTGTTTCAAATATTATTAATTCTATAACTATGTATTATTAAATTATAGTAAATTCAACGCTACAGTTAAGCTTTTACTCACTGAAGTTCGGTATTCATGAAGTTTTTCGGTCTGTTCAATTATAATTGACATTTCGATTTGAATCTAAGCGTAACAATAATTTAATCCCATTGGAAGTTTTATAGGTGTGTGTGTTGGGGGGGGGGGGGAGAGGAGAAACAAATTTGATGCTATTTCAGTAAAGTGTGGTTGTTCTTTATAGGGTATTCAATCGATTTTATCCCATCCGAGCCCTTAGGAAGTTTGTACATTCATTAATACAGCGAACTGCTGAATCTTCAAGTAATATATTCACTGGATGCTGTCGTAGCATACACTGTAATATTAGTTCACAACACCTAAACAGACAGATACGTTAATGACCGTACCGCCAGTTCATAATTTTTAAAAAAGAAATTGAGCATTCGGGGAAACGTAGGTAACGAGCTGCTTAGAACAAGACTGAGATATCATGGTTATGACGCGGTGGACCATTTTATTTGCACGGTGGTGGATATCTTGAAACTGGACCGTTCACGTTTTTTCTTTCATAGTTCAGCACGACATCTTGCTTTCATACTTGATCTGTGTTTACTTTTCAGCAGGTTATGACTCGGTTATGTCACCATTAGAATTAACGGAGCGGCGCCCAGTTTTCCCTGCGAGTTATTTCTGTATCTGAAGCCGATAACGGTAGCGAACAGTAAATTTAAACATTTTAGTTTGCTAATTTATCGATTCCTAACATTACAGCCATGTGAAACTTCCTGGCAGATTAAAATTGTGTGCCGGAACTGGGACTCGAACCTGGGACCTTTGACTTTCGCGGGCAAGCGCACTACCGCCTGTGCTATCCCGACACGACTCACGATGCCGCTTCACAACTTCACTTCCGCCAGTACCTCGCCTCCTACTTTCCAAACTTCACAGAAGTTCTCCTGCGAAACTTCCAAGACTAGCACTCCTGGAAGAAAGGATATGGTGGAGACATGGCTTAGCCACAGCGCCTAAGGGATGTTTCCAGAATGAAACTTTCACTCTGCAGCGGAGTGTGAGCTGCTATGAAACTTCCTGGAAGATTAAAATTATGTGCCGGAACCGGGACTCGAACCTGGGACCTTTGACTTTCGCGGGCAAGCGCACTACCGACTGTGCTATCCCAACACGACTCACGATGCCCCTTCACAACTTCACTTCCGCCAGTACCTCGCCTCCTACTTTCCAAACTTCACAGAAGTTCTCCTGCGAAACTTGCAAGACTAGCACTCCTGGAAGAAAGGATATGGTGGGGACATGGCTTAGCCACAGCCTAAGGGATGTTTCCAGATTGAAACTTTCACTCTGCAGCGGAGTGTGCGCTGATATGAAACTTCCTGGCAGATTAAAATTGTGTGCCGGAACCGGGACTCGAACCTGGGACCTTTGACTTTCGCGGGCAAGCGCAGTACCGACTGTGCTATCCCGACACGACTCACGATGCCGCCTCACAACTTCACTTGCGCCAGTACCTCGCCTCCTACTTTCCAAACTTCACAGAAGTTCTCCTGCGAAACTTGCAGGACTAGCACTTCTGGAAGAAAGGATATGGTGGAGACATGGCTTAGCCTCAGCCCAAGGGATGTTTCCAGAATGAAACTTTCACTCTGCAGCGGAGTGTGCGCTGCTATGAAACTTCCTGGCAGATTAAAATTGTGTGCCGGAACCGGGACTCGAACCTGGGACCTTTGCCTTTCGCGAGCAAGCGCACTACCGACTGTGCTATCCCGACACGACTCATGATGCCGCCTCACAACTTCACTTCCGCCATTACCTCGCCTCCTACTTTCCAAACTTCACAGAAGTTCTCCTGCGAAACTTGCAACACTAGCACTCCTGGAAGAAAGGATATGGTGGGGACATGGCTTAGCCATGGCCTAAGGGATGTTTCCAGAATGAAACTTTCACTCTGCAGCGGAGTGTGCGCTGGTATGAAACTTCCTGGCAGATTAAAATTGTGTGCCGAACCGGGACACGAACCTGGGACCTTTGCCTTTCGCGGGCAAGCGCACTACCGGACTGCCCCCAAGATGTAAGGAAATCGTATATTGCAGGAAAAGACTCCACAAAACACTACACTTAGCGTAGGTTCGTTACGCCACTCGACAATGCAGTCTAATACATTCGTTCACCACAACGATAATCGGTGTCATTTCAACTAGATGTCTCGCAACTTCTTTATACACAATGCCATTGCATGTTGCCACACAACACGCCAGTGTCGGCAAAGTAATTAGGGTGAGCAAAAAGTGAGACGTTGTAAATCGTACCTAACCAACTATTTGTTGGACTTCCCCTGCAGTTGGAAAGAAGTAATTGTATGGACAGTTGCTATTTACTAACGGGATTTAACGAGGAAACATGGTAGCCCTGCACCTTAGAGACAAAGCTGTAGATAATCTTTCACCTTCAGGATATATAACAGTGTTACACTAACAAACAGTAAAATTCTTCTGGTTGTCATCCACCTTCCCGTTGCTTTCATCCTTATACTCGTATATTCATCTCTTACTATCTATTAAATGAAGTATCCTCTGTAACACTACCCTTTTATGTTGTAGTCAGTAGCTACGTAAGCAATTATTCGCTCACGGCTGCTGGTACCAATAGAAACAAAGCTGTAAATAGAACGGAGTATATATATTCCATCACTGTTGTTAATACTAACAGTCCATTCTATTTATGTTTCATAATTCAATAAACTGTCCATCATTTGTTGGTCATGATATGGAAGTCTAGTGTTTTTTTTTTTTTTTCTAATTGTTCTCTAGAAGATTTGTAAATAGGTTTTCTCCGGCATCAGACAAATTGATCACCTTCCGATAACGATTTTTGTTAGAAACTTGCCGGAGAAGTAATACCTGAATAAATTTCCACTCATAACTAAACAAAATCATTTTTCGTGACCAGTAATAATTTTAGAGTACGTACACTAAAATATAAGTGATGCACTCTTCAGGTACAGTTTCGCATGACACTTTTTCAACTCTAGGAACCTGAGACCTTGGCCACTTACAAAACATTATTTAGAAAAAGTTTCTTCACGTTCGCTTTGAATTATAGTAGAATATTTAGTTTGTGATAGGACTTTTCTTAAACTTTGCACAAACACTCTCACCGGGTGGTACACGAGATATGAAATGTAAATTTGTATTTGGGACAACATAGCCGTCGGGCATCCAACTCTAGTAAAGTACAAGCTTCAGCAGTTTATTAGAATTTCCACAACAAATTAAAAGTGAAATATTTCCAAAGAGTATTGAGATATGACGTTCGTATGAATTATTGTATAGTTGCAATGTAAATAATGAACGCAATCTGACCATGAAGAATAGTCATAAATCAACAGAAATAATTGCTACACTACACTAGATTTAATCCGTTTTATACGCACGAAAAAGAATTTTCAAATTCAGTGGCACGTGTAACTAGTTTACCACATCAAAATGTGATTTACGCTGTGTCATAGATAACATCCAACAAACAAATAACTTCAGAACTGCTCGTGCTCTGTATTTCTCTGTAATTCTCCAATTACAATATTTTCTCGCGTTTGTGTATGTGTTATGTGTGTGTGTGTGTGTGTGTGGTTTTTTTTTTTTTTTTTTTTTTTTTTTTTTTTTTTTTTTTTTTTTTTTTGTGCTAGAGAGAGAGAGAGAGAGAGAGAGAATGAGAGAGTATGTGAGCGTAGGGTAGAAATTACGAGAAGCAAGTCGCTGAAACAGAAAGCGGCAGCACATGTTCACGAAGTTGGCAGCCCCGTGCAGAATCTGCATCTACATCCACCAGCACTCAAAAGGCATAACATTTCCGTTTATTACCGTCGCTTGGCTAAGATGTGCATAAGCGACACTAAGTTTCATGTGCTGGAAGGCGGAAGACACAACAAAGATTTGGAGAATGAGTATGCTGATCACTGAATTATACACATAAAAGATGTATTCACAGTTAAGACTTCTTAAACGTTTACATCATTTCCTCTAAATATTATTTGGCGAGCAGATTCGTATCTCTTTAGGGAAAAATATATTTCTCAGAAATATGACATGCAATCCTGACCCTGTGAGAAAATATGTAACGTTAGATCAGTGACACTGTTGAGAAGCTGAGCTGTTTTGCATTATAGGAGTAGTGGCAACAAAATGTAATGGAATCTACTATTGTCGCTGATAGTACACGTTGTTGACATACCTACCTTGACTGACGACCAAGCAGTTTAGTCCCCTCTAAACAACAACGACATACCTACCTTACCTTCGAGCAAATGGACTCGCCCATCCCACGTCACCGGCGTTCGCACAATCGAAAAAAAAGTTCAAATATTTGTAGAGCTTATGGGACTTAACTACGGGTTTATCAGTCCCTCGCGTACAGTCGAGGGAAACGCAGTACTTTGTGAACGAACGGTCTAACGTAACGGTGTCACTATCTTTGCGAAACAGGAACAACGGAATTGGATGAAGATTGAATGAACCAGAGGTCGTTCAGCACGACAGTGTCATCAAGGTCTTAAAGAGGCGTGCGGGGAATCGGCATTGTCGTACAGAAGAGTGGCACGTTGAGTAAAACCTTCAACGAAGGTCGGCAAACTGTAACAGACAGTCATCCGGGGAGGTCGTCCTAGCGTCTCCGAAGAAGAAGTGCATACTTTTGCCTCGTTAGTGGACTGTGATGGACGCCAGATGATTCGCGAGCTTGCCCACGAAACCGAATTAGCGCATACGACTGTGCGTCGCACCCGAAAGAACTCCTGGGCATCCGAAAAGTTGCATCACTATGGGTTCCGCATGAAATGACGGAAATGAAGAAATGGATGCGTAACGGCACTGCTCAGACGTACTTAGGGTTCTACACAACGCTGATGATTACTTTGGAGGTTAGTGACAGGTGTAAACACGTAATGTTGTTGTTTCAGTTTTGAATAAATAGTTGCCACTATTTATGTTCCAACCAAAAAAATATTCAAATGTTTGTAGAACTTATGGGACTTAACTACGGGGTCATCAGTCCCTAAGCTTACAAACTACTTATGAACTAGCTAAGACTAAGGACGGCACAAATATCCATGCCCAGGGAGGATTCGAACCCCCGACCGTAGTGGTCGTGCAGACCGTGACTGAAACGCCTCAGTCTCCTCGGTCACCGCGGCCGGCACGTTCCAACCCTCATGATGAGTAAGAATTTCGGATGTGAAAAGGCAAGAGGGGACAGTTAATCATAAAACATATGAGTGGTAACATCAGCATCAGTGATTGATTTGAAAGGTGTCCTATTTGTAAATGAGAAACAGTTTACTCCATCTCTTGAGGATTTAAACTTCATGAAACTAATGAACACTGTTTGAGCTCACGTACCTGCATAACATGACTACACGAGAGAAAATGAACTGAAACGGAATGTAGAGGAACTCTGCTAACCCTAAGTGACGGGAAGCATTAATATGAAATGGAACGATGACCTTTACGTCGTAGAATGTCGACCGGCGAAATAGTGTCAGACAAAACCGGTGATTCTAAAGTTCACTAATAATAAAACAGCATTTTGTATCTTCCCATATCTAATCACTATGTGGGAACAATTAATAAACATTTTAAAATGTTGGAAGAAAATTTTGTACTTTCACACTACTGGCAAATGACTGGCAATAAAATAAAGAAGTACAAGTATTTTACTGAAAATATCATTTCTCAGATATTTCGAAGGCCTCTTACAATCGGCCGCTTCAACAGAACACCAATAAGAGCAGTTGGCTCACTCACCGAAGAGAAACAACGGTGGTGTGTCGACTCACACATGTAGCATCAGACCGGCGAACAGGCTGGTTTCGTTCGCACCGAAAAACTTCACGCTGGACACCCTAAATAGGCACAAAAATATTAACTGTTGCATTCTGTAATTCTAGTTCCTCGCATAGTTACACTTATGTAGCTTTACATGTTTATAGTTTGAATGAATCACACAAACTTGCACCTTAAGTATTGTGGAAATGGTAAGTGCTATTGATGTGCAGTTTTGACAAAATAGATTCGTAATTAGGGAATCATATTGTTAGCTAATAGATTTTGACAATATACAGGAAACGTATTTTGTGTAAACATACACTATTTTAAATCAAACAGTGGCTATTGCCACTAAAGAACCAAAAATAGGGTAAATTATAAAGTCATTGGTATTTGTTCTGGGATATCGTATTGCGAGAACTTTGCAATCGGACTCTTGCTTTCCCATGCAACCTGCTTAGCTGCTTGGTAAGATACTCTTATATTTGCTTACATCCCGCTGGTGTGTTCATAGTGTGCACCGCGACTTGCTCGTCAGTTAATACGTGACAGTCAAAGCAGTAGATTTCTGAGTGGACGATGGAACATAACAATGGAGAAAGGTCCGGATATGCTCATAGCGAATGAATAATGTAGTTTGCTTGTAAGGTTTGTGCGAAAATGTATTCCAATAGATGTCATCCATCACGACAATCATTTATCAACCACTTCAACCACTACGTGAATCTACGATCTTGTGCAACGCTTAACGTAACATAAGGATACAAGTAATAATTTTCGTTACTGTAGTAGCAGATCAGCAAATTAAATCCCGCGCAATTGAATGAGGAATTGAAACGAGTGGCCTGCATTTTCTCCATCGATATCGCTTCTACCCGTATCACATCTCTCTCCATCAAAAGATGCATGATAATGATTATAAAAATGATAAAAATAATAGTCCAGTTCACAAAATTATTTTTACAATTTATTAATATAGGTGACCGGTTTAGATCTAGGTTTAGATCATCTTCAGACCTTTGAAAATAGAAAAAAAGAGACGATATGCTATATAGGGAAACAGGTACACTGTTAGTCGCTACAATAAATTTACAAACAGGATTAAAAAATTACTTAAAACAGTATATCTCGCTATAGATGTTCAGGCGGTGAGCGTGCGGCGACTGCTAACCAGCGAGAGACTGCTGTGTGTTATGACGGAAAATCCCTGCCCACCGCCTGAAGCATCAGCACATCTTAAACCATTGAGGAACGTCATACAGTAAGAAATAAGATAAGAGATGTTGTAATGAGTATAAAATGCATTTTGTTAACAATAAAACATAGTTGCCATGTCTATAATAAAGAATAATTGAAGCATTAGACAATAAAAAGAAGTTTTCTGTCTAGGAAATATCTGCCATCTATTGGCAGTTGATAATAATAACTTTCAAATCGAAGACAGTCTGGGTCAAAGATAAATTATAGCGACGCCGATGGTTGCCGTGGATACGGCGTCGTGGAAACATCGATAAGTAGTCGTGCCAGTAGTGCAGTAGACGACGTGCCATAGATGTAGCTGCCAAGGACACGGTCGGTCACCATGGAAACAGGCCGCGATAGCAGAGGCGACCGGTGTTAGCACGCACAGCAGCGAAGCAGACGACGCGCCAGAGATGTAACGGCCAGGGGACGCCGTCCGTCACCGTGGAGACAGGCCATGATAGCGGCGAGGATCGGTGTTAGCACGTACAACGGGAAAATGCCCCAAAAGTCGTCGATGCTATATGTAGCGGTGATAATAGTTTTTAATGTAATTGATTGGTTACCAATCAAACAGTAAATAAACAAGGTGTTAAAATATATACTGTACAACAAATTCTAATATTTTGAACTGTCACGAAGGACATGTCAAACATAAAATGACTAAGAACAAGTGTAAGACAAAGTGTAGCAAAAGAGCAGATATATGTTGCATCAGTCAAGATTTGTTACAATAGCAACAAGTCAACTATAAAATAACATATAAAAATTGTAAAAGGAAAAGTAGCACAAGAGACAACGTGCGTTATAGCAGGTCGTGAAAAAGATCGTAAAAATGTTTCTCTCCAAAATCAAATTGCTCATTCAATACCCAAGTCATTGGTTGTTTTTTATGATGCGAAAAAAATTTCAATTTGTTCAAGGGCATTTAATAAGAGACCTTTAGGTGCCTTGTATAAGACCTTAAGATTCGTTTGTATGGGACCTTCAGAGTGTTTATTTTGCAATAGGTGTTGGCCAAACACAGATTTAGTAGCTGATACTCCAGTTGTGTGTTCTTTAAATCGAATGAGAAAATTGCGACCTATCTGACCGATGTATTGTTTATTACAGTCATTGCATTGGGCCTCGTAGACACCAGAATTAAGAAATTTGCCTTCATTACTAGGAATAGTATGCCTAAGCTTATTCTGAAGGAGGTTGCTTGTGGTGAATGCCAGGGTTACATCAGTATTTTTGAATAATTTGTTGATTTTGTCAGATAAGTTACCCATGTATGTCATTTTAATAAATTTCTTGTCAGACGATATGGGCGGGGCTTTTCCTTTATAACACACAGCAGTCTCTCGCTGGTTAGCAGTCGTCGTACGCTCACCGCCTGGACATCTATAGCGAGGTATATTGTTTTAAGTAATTTTTTAATCATGTTCGTAAATTTATTGTAGCGACTAATAGTGTACCTGTTTTCCTCTATAGCATATCGTCCTTTTCTTCTATTTTCAAAGGTCTGAAGATGATCTAAACCTAGATCGAAACCGGTCACCTATATTAATAAATTGTAAAAATAATTTTGCGAACTGGACTGTTATTTTTATCATTAAATAATAAGTTCGCTGTTTCTTCCAAATAAGAAAACAATGTTTTCCAAACTGATTGATTATAAAAATCATGTTACCCTCCGTACACGAGCATTACGACACGGTACTCCAGCCGCACAACGCATCGTATTTAGTGATGAAGCGACATTCACTAATCATAGCCAGGTCAACCGCCCAAACGTACATCATTGGCTAGTTGACAATCCCCGCCGGTTTCGTCAGGTGAAACGTCAGCGTCCATAGAACGTAAATGTGTGGTACGCGATAGTTAAACATCAGCTCACAGGTCCCTGTTTCAAATGCGTTACATTAAACGCGCTAAGTATCACAAAGTGGCAGACTATCTATCACGGTTCTTAGAAGATGTCCCTCTGCCGACTACTGGTAACCTGTGGTACCACCATTATGGCTCTGCAGCCCATAGTGTACTGATTACTACATCATGTCTACATGAACTGTTTCGAAATAGTTGCATTGGACGCAAGTGATCTGTGCTTTTGCCGGCGTTCGCCGGGATTGAGTCCTGTAGACTTTTTATCTGTCGCGGAAGCACACAGACGTTGACCGCAAAGACATACCAACTGCACTGTATGCAACAACGAATAACTGCAGCTTGCTCAGATATCACATTTCACGAAATCTTATTTTAATATGACACAGTGCAGTAGTTATCTGGAGGGCAAATGACTCCTTGCGACTTAACATTGTGTGAACCTGGTGTAACGACTAGTCTTGCTTACCTTATGCGGTCTACACAGTGCACTTACAACATAAACAACTCTTTATGCATTCTTCTCGCAAAAGGAGTAACTTTAATCTTCCTGAATGGCATGATAGCTTTGACAAAAATGCGCAAAATCAGTAAGGTTAATTCTAGGACTTTTAGTAACAATATTTCTTTGACACGGAAAGCTCAAAACAAGCTAGGTCAGTTTAACCCTCCCCCTTCTTATGTACATATTTCCAGCTATGACGTTGCCGACTGTACTTCTATCGTAATACTGAAGGTCTTAGGACAAAAAATTGGCAAACAGAGTTACTTTTTCAAACTTGACAACTAAATTTTGGGATATCAAGTACTTAATGTTACTATATGATGTGGAAACTGTTTTACTTTGAGAAATAAAAACCAAAATTTCAATTTCAGGCATTAATTCATAATAGGCTGGTATCTAAATATAGAAGCAATGAAGAAACGTGACCAATGTAACAAATCCGCATTTTTATTTTTTGATTTTTTTTTATTTTTTATTTTTTATTTTTTTTTTTTTTTTTGTATTCAGCTTATAATATGTATATAAAATTTCTGTTACAATAACTTGACCATGTAAGCAATTATGAAATACACACTTGTGTCATGCTCAAACTCTGCACCTTAAAATTTCATTACACTTTGATTCATCCCGAAAATTTGCTTAAGCATAAGCGCATTCGTCACTATTTACTAGTACCCTGGGAATTGAATCTGTATGTAGCACTCCTATCTCTTCTACTTTTCTAAAGAGTGTTTATACAACAACACCATTTTTTATGTGTTAGCAAATTCATATGGCCGTTGTAGAAGACTCATTTCTCTAGTCACTCAGCACCGTAAAGCTAATGAGAGATACTCTGGTAAGATGGCTTTTCTTATAGCTGGCTTCCACACAGTGCGTTGAATTGTATCCTTCTCTGTAGTCAGTTTCTCTAGCTAACTTTAAAAATGTGCCTTGATACCTCACCTCTCCTACGATACACGTATTCAGTCTGTCTCGTATTGAGTTATGTAGCAGACGGAGAAATTTAGTTTTAGCTGAAAAGGCCAAAAAATAAAATATGTTGTACCTTGCCTTAATCTTGCGTAAACTGACTATTTTCTCATAAAACTGTAGATCCGGCTGTACAAGTGTGGATCATCAGTTAATGCATCACATCAGCGAAATCAATTTTGATGCTGAAGCTGAAGTTCCACTCTGCTCGTTATTAATCAGAGATTTCACAAAATAAACGTTCCTCTCTTACACTGGACGGAATCCATTCAGTATAAATTATTGTTAAAAACTTAGTCTTTAGCCGATGACATTATAATTCTGTTGGAGACAACAACGAACTTGGAATGAAATACACTGAGTATTGGACAGGTAATAAAGATAACTAATAACAAAACGATTGTAGTCTATTCAGATTAACTTCAATAAATGTAATCAGGCAAGGCAGTGTAATCAGATTATGAAGGAAACAGGAAAAGTAGTAGACCTGTTTTGTTATTACATGTGCATCTACATAGATACTCTTCAAGTCATATTGAAATGCATGGCAGAGACTTCATTGAACCGGTTTTATAATATTTCATTACAGTTCCATTCTCCAATAGCACGCGGGATAAACAACACCTAAATCTCTCTGATTTCAAAAAATGTTCAAATGTTTGTTAAGCTTATGGGACTTAACTACGGGGTCATCAGTCCCTAAACTTACAAACTACTTATGAACTACTTACAAACTAGGACGGCACAAATATCCATGCCCGAGGGGGGATTCGAACCCCCGACCGTAGTGGCCGTACTGACCGTGACTGGAGCGCCTCAGTCACCTCGGCCACCGCGGCCGGCTCTCTGATTTCGACTGGATTTTTTTTTTTTTTTTTTTTTTATTAAATTGTATTACGGGGATCATGCAGGTGGGTCCTAATTTTCGCATTCTGAAGAGAAAATTGGTGAAAGAAATTTAACAAACATTTCTTGACGCGACTAGTAACGCCTATATTTTAATGATTTTCGCCGAAGTCTTGCATCATTTGCTTGATACTTCCTCCCCTATATCGAGATAATACAAAACGAACTACCCTTCGCAGAACTTTCTCTAAATCTTCCGTCAGTACCAACTGGTGTGGATCCTACAGTGCGCAGCAATAATCCAAAATAGGTCGCACAAGTGTATACAGTTTCTATAGTAACGCAGTAATATGAATTATATTGGCTGGATTAAAGAGGATGTAAAATAGAAAGAAACTTTATCAAGTAAAGGAAAAATTAGCACATGGAACATTAGTTTTAGTGGCTCTTCCGTAAGTGTGCGAAAAAATTTAACAAGGCATAAAGAATGCCGTGTTGAACAATTTGAGATGGGGAAACTGGCATTCGGAGAGCTGGCTGCAGGGGATATGGAAGTAAACTAGTTAACCGCTTTGCGTCGTTTTACTGTTTTCCAGCTTATTTACGACTAACATGGCTACACGGTTACTCGATCTATGCTGTATATACTTGTACATTCATTATTTCCCACAAATGGAATAGGTCATTATCCCTTTATAGGTAAGCACTATGAAAGTCCAAAATTAAACTTGAAATATTTTTTATTTCATATCCCTTACAAGAGGTTAATCGTATAACATGTTTTTTTTCTCGATTTTTTGAATGCATTGCGTCCTATGCGGTGGAAACAATATTTACCAGAGAACATATGTGATACTGGATTTTATATAATGTTCTCTGGTCAGACATTATAAGGCCTACAACAAAACGGAACTGTTGACTAAGAAATAATACCACATACAAACACTGGGAGAACAAGATATTTTATGTGATACCTCAATTAACAAATTTAGAAAACTTTCACATTTGTCATTGAAATCGTTGTAACCTTACTTTGGGTGAACTGTGTATGACTATAACGCTGTAACATCATAGCCGATATTCATTAAACATCCCGAGAAATCACAGTTCAAAAGTGAACAAGTTTCGGGTATTCTTTCTACCTTGCTCAAAGCGTCAGTTAATTTTCGTAACAAATATTTCAGGGTTCAAGTATTTCATATATATCACAATATATGCAGAATTATTCCTTTGCCATGGAATGCACTTGTCTCAAGCGTTTATGACTCGCACAACAACTTATTGTCTACTGTGTAATGTTCTAAACAATATTACATCGCCGGCCGCGGTGGCCGAGGGGATTGAGGCACTCCAGTCACGGTCCGCACGGCCACTACGGTCGGGGGTTCGAATCCCCCTCGGGCATGGATATTTGTGCCGTCCTTAGTTGTAAGTAGTTCATGAGTAGTTTGTAAGTTTAGGGACTGATGACCCCGTAGTTAAGTCCCACAGACTCTACAAACATTTGAACATTTTTTTGAATATTACATCCAGAGACTCCCAATAGAATTTCTACATAAACAGATTTTCTTGTATAAATAACCGGACGGTAAGTATACTTACCAATACCCTATAAAGGGATGCAGGTACCCTGGTCGCTGGATTGGAAGATGAGGTCATACTCCTTACGCATAAATAGTGTAAGCATATAATTACATCTTCTGTGTTCTGCTAATAAAACGTAGCCTCTGGTTCGCCTTCCCTACAATATTTTCAATGTGTTCTTTCCCATTTAAGTTATTCGAAATTATTACTCCTAGGTTTTTAGTATAATTTCGGGCGTATAGATTTAATTGATTCAGGGGATTGAGGCTTTTGAAATGTGGTGCTACAGAAGTATTAGGTGGGTGGATCTCGTAACTAATGAGGAGATACTGAACAGAATTGGGGAGAAAAGAAATTTCTGGCATACCTTGATTAAAAGAAAGGATAGATTGGTAGGACACATTCTTAGACATCAAGGAATGGTGAATTTAGCGTTCGTGAGAAGTGTGTGGGGTAAAAACCGCAGAGGAAGACCAAGAGATGGATACAGTAAGCAGATTCAGACAGATGTAGGTTGCCGTTCTTATGTGGAGATGAAGAGGCTTGCTCAGGATAGGATATTGTTTATTTATTTATTATTTAACGTACCCCATTACATAGTAATATTACATGTTTGATGGTTAGATTCAGGCGATTACATCAAATATTTTTACAAACACAAGTGCAGTATATAAGTTGACAGGGTTTACAAAGGAACAAACAATTTTATTTTAAATATTATTGAAGTACAAAAATTGTAAAAGTCTGTAGTGAATTTATGTAATAAGTCATATTTACTGACGGGCGATCCTCCTCCTTTGGCAGCTATTTTTTTCCTGAGATGGTCCCTCTCTTTCAGTAAATTGCAGCAGTCAAAATGCACGTGGTCAATAGTTTGGACAGCACTGTTACATGTGTACGTTCCCTCTTCAATTATTTTGAACCGCTGATAGTAGGCTTTCAGTTACCCATGACCTGTTAACATAGCTGTAAAATTCTGAGATATTGGACGTTTAATCAGTAAACATTGTCGGATCGTAGGAAAATACGGTTTAGTGCTTCCCCCGTTTTTTGTGCTGTGCCACTCAATGTCCCATTTGTTCCTAAACTCTTCTCGAAGTTTCTTCTTTCCGGCACTTGTAGGTATTTTGTTGTAGCGTATTGATTGTCGTGATCGAACTGCTCTTTTAACAAGGTTGTCCGCTAGTTCATTCTGGAGAGCTGCATCAAACCAGTCTCCGGACTGAAGACCACAACAACAACACAACATATCTTCATGGAACTGGAAGGTTGGTTTTGAATGTAAAAATTGTGTGATGGAGAGAGCCCTGCCTAATAAGAGAATAATATGGAGAACCGTTTTAAATCAGTCTTTTCCACCACAGATCCCTAATACACTATTCCCTTCACTTTGTTTTAAGAACAACAGTAGTCTTCATTACAGTGACGAAAACCATTAGAAAAACATTAGCATTACCGAAAGTGGTATAATACGTGATTTCGTAACGTGAAGGCGTTGTTGCTGAGGAAAAAATTCCCGTCTGGAAGCTGCGCCAGTTTGTGCGATAAGAGCGCAACCGCACCATCCTGCGGAAGTTTACAACGGGGCCGCTGCGGCGCTAACGCTAACCTGCGCAGAGAAATCGAAGCGGCTACGTGTGGCAGCAAGCGAACTGCCTAGTCAGCATACACTTAGGCCGCACAGTGCTACTGGCTGCGTGAGGCAGTGAAAACTCTCTCGTAAAATCTAACGCGGCGACAGAGTGCTTTTTAGTTTGGGGAGATGGAGACTATGGAAGTGAAAATCATTAAAGATGATGCGAGAAGTTCACTTTTACTCCATGTCGACTACCATATCGAAGTTGTAATTGTCAGTACCTACCATGTGTTTGTTAAAATATAACAAGGGCTCCTTCAACGTTAGTAACATTTTTATTTATTTATTTTTATTTATTTGTTTATTTAACCTGATCAGATTAGGGCCATCAGGCCCTCTCTTACATCGGGCCAGGGTTTTACACATACAGTATTTAATAATGATTATGCAGTCAAGATCGCATTTTTCATTTATTATGTGACCGGTTTCGGCGTACTCGACGCCATTCTCAGACCTGTCGTAACTTACATAATTTCACAGTTACAGTTACGACAGGTCTGAAGATGGCGTCGAGTACGCCGAAACCGGTCACATAATAAATGAAAAATGCGATCTTGGCTGCATAATCATTATTAAACAATTATAGATCACCCCATTTAAATATGACTTCCTTACATACAGTATTTCTTTACGTGTGAGTTACCTATAACATAATAATGATTTTTACAGATAAACAGTTAATAACATAATTTATACAGGTTGATTACATGTAAAAGGATGTAAATAAAAGGTATTAACTTAACTCTAAATAGGATTAATAGTAGCAGTACCACTGAGACACCTTCTGCTGGTGTAATAATAGAAGTAACAACATTGATATTAGCAGATACAAGATTTACTTTTGAATATATCGAGACTGATTAAGGCATGGCGAACTCTGACAGAAAGAAGTTAAGAATGCTGTACCTGGCGAGAACAATGGCAGTCGGAGGATATCTGGGAGGAGGAATGGATGTGACGTACCTGGACCATAGGGTAATAAAGACTGGCGTCATTACTGATTTAGTAGATAATCCATTACCTGACGTTTGAACCTCTCAGTGTTGTTCATTTCTCTGATATACTGAGGTACATTGTTCCAGAGCCTGCTTCCTGCTACTGAAAAGGATTTTGAGAAACCGGCTGAGTGATGGATAGGGACAGACAGGGTTTTGCTCTGATAGGAACGAGTAGTTATGTTATGTTGATCAGATAAGAGTGTTAAGGTCGAGGAAAGATATGAGGGAATGTATGGTGGGTTGATTACTTAATTGTTGTAAAGGAGGGAATGAATATAGTCCATACAGTACTCCATGGATACATGTAATTTTTTCCAGTGTCTGACTGATTCGATGATGTAAAGTACATATCTTGCTCTACGGACTGCTGGTACGAAGATTAGTGTTTAGATATCACGTCTGGATTCACCACCTAACTAAAGTGTAATAGTACAGCTCTGGTCGTTTCGTGGTAGTTACGTGGATATAGAAGGCCACATTAAGCTGTATTGTATCGGCAGTCATCGAGTTGGCAGTCCCTAAATTCCACAACCATTTCTATACTGTATTAAACCATTCTGACTATTGGTCCTTCGTACATATATCATGACACTCTGATCTGTGAATATGAACGTTATTTAACAAATACTAGGTATAACGCTTCTCCACTTTCATTACAAAAGATAGCCCATTGCTTATGATAGCACACTGCTTTCTTCATATGTTGAAATGAAGTTGATACGTTGTACTGTGTGGTGAAATGTATTGTAATACGCGATGTTTTCCCCTGGTTTATTACTTACATTATGCAATAAAACTTGGTCAGTGCTTGCCAGGAAAAATTAATTTGTTTATATCCTCTAGTGAGTTATATGACTTTTTGTTCTAATGAAGAGCTTCATTGAAAGATTCATTATGAGATAAAGATGGTAACACCCGCGGTGGAGTGGCCGAGCAGTAGAAGGCTCCTTTCTGCGGAGCGTGGGTGAAGTTCTCCCTCGGCCGACCGCGGTGGCCGAGGAGACTGAGGCGCTCCAGTCACGGTCTGCACGGCCACTACGATCGAGGGTTCGAATCCCCCCTCGGGCATGGATATTTGTGCCGTCCTAGTTCGTAAGTAGTTCATAAGTAGTTTGTAAGCTTAGGGACTGATGACCCCGTAGTTAAGTCCCATAAACTATACAAACATTTGAACATTTGAAGTTCTCCCTCGGGGTAAGGTGTGTGTGTTGCCTTAGTGTAAGTTAAAGTACAAATACCATCAATGCAGTTTGGATCTATAACCTGTTTCTTTTTCTGATAAAGCTTTTACAGCAATAGGGCGCAGTATGTCATTGATTACAGTACGAAAGAATTTATAGGAATGAGAAAAATTATTGAAACTTCATGGCAGATTAAGCACGAAACACAGTATACAAACACTTTGAAGCTGCCTCTGGTCTGTCGTGCCTGTTTGGACATGGTGCGTGTGTATAGCAAGATAAATTACATCTGAACAGAAAACGCGAGCAAACACGCTATCGGCGACACGCGGCTACGTTATATGAACGCACTCTACTGAAGGTGAAGTGGTTGAAAGTCGGATTCATTATACTAAATCACGGTGGATTCTTATGTTGCAGTCTGTTAGAAATCGAGCTAGGTACTGGTTTTATAAGAGAAGTGGCGTGAACTCAGGCGTCTAGCTGCATATCCTGGAATTCGGAACTCGGACCCACGTGGTTCCGAAAGCCGATAAAATCGAATAAATTCAGTTTGCGAAAAATAAAGAAAATTAACTACACCATGCAACCCACAGAAATGCTTAGAATAATACAAGAAAGCGAATGAAATACCGCTACACGCGATAGTGGGCGATTACAGAGACGGATGAAGTCCAGTCTCAAAAAACGTTGGATCGAACATTTTTTTCAAATCACTTGAAAACTATTTTTTCAAAGCTTGCAACAATTTCTTGATAAATAATCCAGGAAGGAAAATAAACCGTCTTCAGTTTGGAAAACTATTGAATTCGGCGTGGGCTAAATCATCCACCGTCCAAAATGGTACAAGTGGCTTCATGGCATGCCGAATAATTCCACTGAGTATGTCTGCAATCCCCGACTATGCTTTTTGTCGGAAGTTGAGTCAGTGCCAACAAATATAGGACCTGAATCTAGCACTCAAGCCAACCAACCAGTTCACAGCCCAGGAACAAACCTAGCGACCCCAAGAACGTCAAAAGAGTTTAGATTCTCCGCCGACACTAAGTCAAGCAACACTACTACGAAATCTGAGACTTCCACGATTACCACATCAAAACGAACCACTCCGATGTCTAAATAAACACCGACAAAGCTTTTGGAAGAACTATCACGTGTTCCTTATATTGACAAAATACCGATTTTTAACAGAAACAGAAGTGTCTCCAAAGTGCTAAACTCTGCTGAAAATATGAAGAGTGCAAAAGGAAAGAGGGATGAAAAAAGGAATGCAACAGAAAAAGGGAAAAAACTACCAACAAAGCAGAACACTAGGGAGGAGAAAAAGAGACCCAAGAAACGACAAAAGAGAACTGCTGCGAACAGTCCACCATGTTCATCAGATGCAGAAAGCTGCAATACTGAAGACTTTGTAGAAGATGCTGAAAATAGCTTTGACGAATGGGATGAAGATGAATGTGTGGGGTGTGGTGAAATCTATTACGAAACCAACAAAAAAGACGATTGGCTTCAGTGTATTTCCTGTTCACGATAGTCACATGAATGTTGTTCATCATTTGCTAATAAGTGTAATAGCTGTGGAAGGAGAAAAATATCCTAAAGTTTGCACACAATCTGCAAATCAATGAAAATCCATTGTTCGCTTACTATTTACGAAAACCTGATAAAATTGCTTTGGTTTGATATGTCTTACTGTATTCATTTATGCATATTCCAATAAAATATGTGATTTCCACTCTGTCCTTCGTCTGTAGCAATTATTTACGCGGTCCATCTCTCCCACTACACTAGTCAATCTCACCCATACACCTGCGGGTGAGATAGACTCGTGATGTTTTTTTTTTTTTTTTTTTTTTTTTTTTTTATATATATTTTTTTTTTATTTCGTTGTGTTACTTGCACTTTGAGTGGGAGGGCCTCAATAATGTACTGTATGTAAGTTTATATGACAATCAATAGCAAAATGCTGCCAGAAGTAAAACAAAAATTAAAAAGCGATGAATTTCACCCTAAAGAAAAAAAGTGGTGCTACTCTCCCTGAGTTACCCTATCCACTAGGTGTGTTTTAGTTTCTATGTTTCCTGTGATAGTTTCCATCATCAGCTGATTTTGTAGATGCTGTTCTTACTTTTAATGTTAGTTATTCTGGAAGACTACACATTCTGGAATGTCTTGGAATTCATAAAGTTTACAACACCATTACAAGTATGATGGACGTTGACCAACTGTGAATCATGAAGGCAGACAAACAATATGTCAAAAGAAGCCAGATCAAAGTGAATGATGGCAGCACTGGGTGAGAAGGAAGAAGGAGGAGATGAGGACCACCATCCACAAGGATTCTAAAATATTTTTTATGTGTCAGTTGACTGTATATTGTTTATTTTTTTTAACCCAATTTTCTCAAAATGACAATTTTCAGCATAATAGATCTTTTTTTTCTAAGAAACTTCTTAATCTACATCAATGAATTATTTACCATATAATATAGTAGAATGATGTTATAGCTCTACATTAGAAATATTTACTGTTATAGTTGAAATTCAAGAAATTGAAATTATGAAAATTTACACCAAAAAATTATATGTTTAGGGGAAAAATTCATAACTTTTTCCAGATGTTATTTTAAAGTGATTGTAGAGCAATATAGTAACAAAATATACAAGAACATGTGATAAGAAGACCACATCTCGCCGGCCGCGGTGGCGGAGCGGTCTGCGGCGCGCCAGTCACAGTCTGCATGGCCACTACAGTCCGGGGATCGAATCCCCCATCGGGCATGGATATTTGTGCCGTCACCGGGAATCAGGTAGTTCATAAGTAGTTTGAAAGTTTAGGGACTGATGACCCCTAGTTAAGTCCCATAAGCTCTACAAACATTTCAACACCACATTTGTATACTTAGCAGTTCCTGAGAAAACGGGGCAATTTTTATTACCAGTTTAATATTGTCGAGGTACGGCGGAAGAGGATGATGTCTCACTATTTGCACTTAAAGTGGCAAGCAATAAATATACAATAAAACAGTCTACGATCCTCACATTACTTATCTTTCGGAGTGCACAAATGCTAACATCGCTTCTGCTGTTTGACCGTGTCAGACAATAAATGAAATAAATTGCAATTTGCGATGTTATGGCATCACTGTATTAGGTTTAGATGGAATACCAAACTGTGGCGAATGAAAATTTGTGCCCGGCCGGGATTCGAACCCGGGATCTCCTGCTTACTAGGCAGACGCGTTGACCACTCCGCCACCGAGGACACACTGGCCAGTCCGACTGCAGATGACTCTTCCCTGCACGTCTCCCGCCACACACAAATCTCCATTCGCCACGCTGTCTCTTTCCTATAGCATAGCCTATTTATTCTATAATGCTCGCAGCAATAATACTGTATTCCCGCATCAGGGAGAACAGACCATGGGGTATCGAGACACAATTAATTGTCGTCAGGATAATATTCACAGAATATATGACATCAACTGCGATTGGGCAAAGCTGAGAATGCGTACCCAGCCGGGATTCGAAACCGGGTCTCCTGCTTGCCCGGCTTGGTACACATTTTCAGCTTTGCCCAATCGCAGTTGATGTCATATATTCTATGAATAATAAATAATAACAACTGCAGGATCAGAAGTAACGTCTATTCTTTCGGAACAGACGCCACATATATATATATATATATATATATATATATATATATATATAATATGCCGGTGACGGGCAATGATCCTATCGTTAGTGGGGAGGGGTGGGCAAGTTTGAAGCCCTTACTTTCACGGAAATTAGTTTCATAACTACGAGTTTGAGTACTGTGGGCAGGGCGAAACTGGGAATTTGTATCTGACGGGAGCCGTGGTTAGGTAGTCCTTGCAGGTGCGGTGACCACTGTGTCCCCAGTGCATAGTTCGGCTTCAGCTGCCAACGCGAACGGACCTGCCCGCTGCTGCTCCGTATACGTTAGCGCTCGCGCCGGTGTATTTGTTTACGTTCAGTGTTCCTGTTCTTTCTGTGTTCGTACACGTACTTGAAGTGCTGTATAGTGGTGTTTACGTGTTTCGTTTGTGAACGTCTCGTCATTTGGCGGGATTTCGGTGTTCACCGTGATTTCTACACCGCTGAAGAAAATGGCTGATTCTGCCCGAAAAAATAATCTGGTTTTCTCTTTCAAGAGGGAAACTCGTCCTGTTCAACCGTCTGCTCTGGAAGTACACGACTGGCTGTTTGAGGTAATGGACCTTAATTCTGATTCTGTACATACCACTCAATTAGACGCTGATCAATACTGTGCGTTTGTAAAGTTTTTTAGTCCGGTGGCGGTCGACAAATTTCTGACAAAGTGGGGTAATGCTGTAGAATTTGAACATAGAGATGGATCTAAAAGTATAGTCTCAGTACGGAAAGCTGATATCACGTATAAAACTGTGAGGGTTTTAAATATCCCTATTGAAATTGATAATCTGTTGATTAAGGAAGCACTTTCAAAATATGGGGACGTTATTTCAATTGTGAATGAACGGTGGTCCAAGCAGTACAAACTGCAATGTTATAATGGAATACGATCTGTAGAAATGGAAGTTAAAACTAATATTCCCTCTTATATTACCGTAGAAGGTTATAAAGCTCACATTGTGTATTCTGGACAAGACCAAACTTGTCAAATTTGTAACGAATCTGGACACTTCCGACAGGACTGCCCACGTCGTGCCGTTGTTTTGAGAACCAATTTAATACAGCGGCAACGACTCACACTCAGTAACATTATGGCCTCTACTGAGCAACCCCCTCCTGTTAAGGTCGCCATGGAAGGTACTTCTGATGTGGTCACCATACCCGAAAAGGAGTTCCCACCCTTGAATCCAGTTACAAATAGCGGTTCTGCTGTGCGTGAAAGTGAGCAGCAACCCAAGAAAAGGCCCTTAGAAAAAACGGAAGATCAATCTGATGAAGATTCCTCTCCTGTACATTCCGCCCGCAAGCAGAAGCCGTGCGAAGCGGAAGAGCTAGAGGGAACAGGGAACGTAGACATGAAAGAACTACCTCCGGAGGACGAAACCGCGCTACAATCTCAGTCAGACAAAGAACAAGAAGTAATGCAAGAGACGGAATCTGATAAAATAGTGCCTGACACGTCGGCGAACAAGATGCTGCTCTCTGAGGAGCCGGACGTGTCTCAACACAAGCAGACCGAGGCAGCAGTCGACGAGCAACACGCCGCGTCAGACACACCGATGCAGGTCGCGCAAGACCGTCAACAGCGACGCGGAAGCGGACAACAGACTTCGCCTGATCGAAGTTGTAACACGGCAGACGAAAACAAGGAAAGTGAACAGGAAGCCACGGCGACTCAGGACTTGCTGCGCCACCGAGTCAAACCGCAACAAAATCTGAGAGTTACTCGGAAGCAAAGCAGACAACAGCCCGCCAGGGGCAATAAAAAGCCGCCAAATATCAAATATGAAATAGTCACTGAAGGTTCCTTGAAGGGAAATTCCAAAAATGTCTTACAAGGAACTTCCCCCTGTAATGAACCTACAGATATATCCCAGGGTTTGACATCTGAAGGCAACACTTAGCGGAAAAAAAGAGGGATTCAATCAGTTTTTTAACAAATATTTGCTGCATCTAAAAGACGTTCATGAAGTATCATAGCAATATGATGTTTTTTTTTCTTTTTATATTTCGTAAGTATTTTATTGCTGCTGTTGGCCATGGCATGCTTATTCGGATAACCTCCCAACTTTGTCAATTAATTCATTACATAGTCTCAAAAATGCTACAGGCCTATACAATAACGTCAATAAATATAAATAAGATTACGTCTAAAGTTAAAACCGAAGCCTTAAAACAATTTTGTACGAATCAGCAACAGACATTACTCTCTTGCAAGAGGTGCTAATGACAGATTTTACAATACCCGGATATGTTGTTCTAATTAATTCTGCACCTGAAATGAATGTTGGCACCGCAATTTTAATAAAAGACGGTATTCCTGTAAATGATGTAGAAATGCTTGAATCTGGAAGAGGAATAGGGGTGAGCATAATGGGTGTCACAATTATTAACCTTTACGCACCCTCTGGCAATACGCATAGTTCCGAAATACGCAATAGGCATAGTTTTTTAAAGAAGATATAATTTATCTACTTCGAAAGGACCCTCAAAACCTCATACTATCGGGTGATTTTAATTGTGTTCTGAACCGAAAAGTCCAGTTTCCCAATTTTAATTATTCAAACGAGCTTAACCGTCTTGTCAGAGAACTGAAACTGAGGGACGTTTGGGAAATTAAGTATCCGACACTGGTCCAGTTCACCTATATTACCAGTACATCCTCCAGTAGAATTGATAGGATCTATGTGTCGGACAACCTAGCGACCAATGTACTTAAAGCGGAAACAATTCCTGCAAGCTTTTCAGATCACAGCAGCATTTCTACCTGTATCAATTTAGATCAACAACCAACACGTTGGTACAGGGGCCAATGGTGTTTGAACGCTGTTCTTTTAATGGACAAGGAATTAGAAGAAGAACTTAATCGTGCATGGGAACTGTGTCTACGCTCAGTTAACAGCTATAATAGTGTTTTAGAGTGATGGACCACTAGAGCGAAGCCAAAGTTACGTAAAGTAATTATTTGTTATAGCATAGAGCGCTCTCGGGAAATCAAACAATCAATGGAATTCTATTACAGTGTATTAAGAGAGTTATATGATCAGGTAGACGGAATTACGACTGACTGCAAGATATTAAAAAGATAAAAGCAAAGTTAATAGCATTGAAGAGACAACAATTAGAAGGACTTAAGCTTAAATCTAAATCAAAATCAGTCAGTGAGGACGAATCTGCGGCTTTGTATCACTTAATAAAACACAACAAAAACCACCGAAGGACTTTCATGGATGAGCTCAAGCTGGTAGATGGTACTGTCCTCACCAAACAAAATGAAATAATTCGTGAAATACATCGGTACTACAGAGATATATATGAATCATGTGACTCTAATGAAGACTATTACGATGAACTGTTTGAAAACGTGACTTCTAAAATAACTAGAGAAGTCAATGAACAGTTGTCTTCAGCCTTTACTAATCAAGAAGTACTGGAAATTATACGCAGTTCTCCCACTAAGCAGTCACCAGGACCCGATGGTTTACCCATCGAGTTTTATAAAAGGTACTGGGATTTGATAGGAGATAAGATGACAGAAATTGTGAATGAAGTGTTTCAGGGTAAATGTGTCCCCTCAGAATTGAAAGAATGTAAAATTGTTCTGATCCCAAAAAACAAAGGATGCAATAAAATCAACAATCTTCGACCAATTTCCCTACTGAATTCTGACTACAAGATTATTGCAAGGGCAGTAAATAAACGTATCGTACCACTAACTGAGAAAATTATCTGTCATTATCAGACTTGTGCCTATGGAAGGACGATACTCCAAACTGCTGCGCAATATAGGGACATTGTTGCTTTAACATCTGTTAGCAATATTCACTGCGGTCTCCTCTTCGTCGATTTTTATAAAGCTTTCGACCAGGTCGAACACAAGTATCTTTTAGAAACCATGAAACGAATGGGATTTCTTCCGGGAACTATAAACATCGTCAAAAATGCCGCACTGGGGATCTCGGCTAAAGTTTCTGTTAACGGTCAACTGACGAAACAGATACAAATTAAACGAGGAGTACCTCAGGGAAGTCCTCTATCGATGTTACTTTTTGTAATATCACTGGAACCATTATTAAGGCAACTGCAAGCTAAACTGACAGGTCTTACAATCTATGAAAGGAAAATAGTGGTTGGCACCTACGCTGATGATGTAGGGATAATAGTAAGGAACAGAGAAGACGTGATGGCTCTAGAGAGACAACTAAATAAATATTGTCTAGCATCAGGAGCAAAAATGAACGAAAATAAAAGTAAATTTTTAAGTATACGAGGATTGCAAGACATCAGGCTCGACTGGGCTAAAAACGGCGTGGAACATAAAGCTCTTGGAACTATTCTGACAACCATCCCCTTACAGATGATGGCAAAAAATTGGAGGGATGTAGCGCAAAAAATCAAGGGAGCACTGCTTGAAAATAACTACCGAAGTTTGGATCAGTACCAGAGGGTTAAGTATGTAAATACGTACATCCTGTCAAAAGCGTATTACATAGCACAGTTATTTCCAATCCCTAAACTGGTAGCGAAGACAATAACGTCAAAGACGACATCATTTATATGGAAGGGTGAACTATTCAGAGTAGACTCTACAACTGTAACGCTAGACCCCACACACGCCGGACTGGGTTTGACTAATATAAGAAATAAAGCAACTGCGCTATATATTAAACGAATGACCAACCACATACACAGCAACCCTGACAGCCTTACTACGAAGCTGTTCGAAGCAGTCAAACCAGAAAGTACAGATTCACCGATAAATGTCCAAACAATAAGTTTTCAGTTAAAACATATCCGGGAGTACTATCTTGAGAGAAGTTATCTGAGCGAACGACTAAAAAATTACAAGAACTTCACTGCAAGAGACATTTTGGAATACAGAAGAAAACACGAAGGAAGGGGATAAAATAGAATCGAAGCACATTGGAGTCAACTGGGAAGCAGTGTGGCAGAATATTAACAGCTGCGTACTTCCTTCGAACGTTAAGTCAGCGCTATACAAAACGATAAACAACATCGTAAGCACCAATGAGAGGCTTTATGCAATTGGACTGAGTGACACAGAACGATGCCTGTAATCTAGTGGACACTATTCCACACAGATTCACGTGCGGAAACCGCGACCATCACTGGAAGTGGATTAGGCGACAGATAGCGCTTGTAACCAGGACCTCACCGGAATGTATAGAAACAAAACTATTGTATAGACCAGACAAAAAATACTATCCGCAATGGAAAAACAATACTGTGATGTGGCTACTTGGGCATTATACCAGTTACGTCGTTAATAAAATCGGTAGTGACAACCTTATAGGGTTTATGACATATATGGAAACGGAGTATGCGAGAACATGGAATTACGGGGACCATAAGAAGAAGTTTGAGAACGCACTTAAGATAATCTTTAAAAAGACAGGGATAGGCTAGAACTTCTGCTCTGAAAGAAGACGCAATTCTGCGACCGTTGCTCGTCGGCTGCTCACAGACCATCATTTGGGTGCAATGAGACACATATCAACGTCAATTTTATGTCTATATATTCAATCACTTGTACTTACGCTTTAGTTTCTTACTTTGAAAGAATATACATATAATGTATACATGAAGACATTTTAGTTTAAATGTGGAAATAATTTCACATTAAAGAACTAAACAGCCAATCAGTTCATTGCTGATGAATTTACAGAAAGAGAATATTATTTTTGTCGACATTACTTACATAGGAATCGGTTCATCAAAGAATAATTTTAACAACAAGTTCTTAAGTTTTGGAGAAGAAATTTAATTTTGTTACAACGATCGTTAGGAGAACGTGTGAGTTAATCTGAACACAAGTTTCATTTCCTTTCCAGAAACTTCACTTAAAACAAAAACAAGCTTACAGCAAACGAAGCTCGCCGTTTTGAAGGCATATCTGGAGAGCGCAAGGATGGGCTAGAAGGGGAGATGGGAGGCCCACAAAAGGAAAAAAAAAGTGGTGGAGGGGTCAGCGCAACTGCCTAGAAAGCAGGAGAGCCGGGTTCAAATCCCGGCTGAGTACACATTTTCAGCTTTGCCCAATCGCAGTTGATGTCATATATTCTGTGAATATTAAATAATAACAACTGCATGATCAGAAGTGATGTCTATTCTTTCGGATCAGACGCCACATGTATACAATTATATATATATATATATATATATATATATATATATATATATATATATATATATATTTCTGACGAATTACAAAAATGTTCAAATGTTTGTACAACTTATGGGACTTAACTACGCGGTCATCAATCCCTAAGCTTACAAACTAGCTAAGACTAAAGACGGCACAAATATGTATGCCCGAGGGGGGATTCGAACCCCCGACCGTAATGGCCGTGCTGACCGTGACTGAAGCGCCTCAGTCACCTCGGCCACCGTGGCCGGCGACGAATTACAGCGTTCAAATGAATGAAATAGATAGCAATTTGTGATGTTATGGCACCACTGTATTAGATTTAGATGGAATACCACAGTTTTGTGTTCCATCTAAACCTAATACAGTGATGCCATAACATCGCAAATTGCGACTTATTTCATTCATTTTGACGCCGTAATTCGTGAAAAATATATATAATTGTGATAACTTAATAAGTGTGGCTTAATACACGTTGGACTCACATACGTTTCACCCAGAACACGCGCCACACCATCAGGTGGTACACTGCTCAAGGGTGGTTAAAGCATTCGAGACTCTGAAATGGCCTGTTAGACACTGGGGACTAGCTCCTCCGCTACTGAAGCCAGTAAGTGCCCTGTAACGGTGATAGCTACAAGTATCGCATTAATCAGCTGCCAACTCCTGCTGCAACTCGTTACGGTTCCGATCGGAGTTCCACTGCAGCGCCGAGGCCCGGAATGAGAGAGGCTCATCGGCTCGGCTCGGTTCGCCCGGGGCGCCTCGCCCCCTCCGCAAGGGCGTTAAGCACAGCGAGTCGTGAAAAGAGTCATTTAAAACGCTAAACGGATCTCCGGTTGCCGAAGGACTCCGCAGCCGCCCTGCGGCTCAATCTGCGCCGGAATTGAATCTGCAGCTGCGGCCAGATGGGGAGGCTTCTCAGTCCCTGGGGCCAGGAGGGGCGGCCTGACGGACGGGCGCTCATGGAGGCCGTTGATCACGCAGGGGTGGGGGAGCGCCCGATACAGGGGGGGGGGGCTGGCGCCCACTTGTGGCCCTAGCCAGTACTGACCGATACAGCCCCCCCTCTCCCAAAACCTCTATTCTGTCCATCCATCACTGAGCACTGTACGGTGCCAGCATATAGTGCTTTCGTATCTCCTTCTGTTACGAGAGCCACACCTGACGCTGTGTACTGTTGGGGTTGAAATACGAGATGCAAAAATTGATTTAAAAATATGGTTCTGTTAACTCAAATTTCAAGCTATAACTACGAAACTTAAGATATGGATTCTTCATCAGGATTAAAAAGAAACAGCTGGTGCAGACCAACCAGCCTACGCATGCGAAGCAGCGGGGGTTCAGCTAGTATCTATACATAAATACATAGTTGTGGCATAAAGTCACGGAGAAGGCAGGCGACCATGATTAATAGTAAATGAAGTCTGCAATAGGCTGTATCGGTCGCAGTATTAATTAAAGTCATAAAATGGATAAAATTTGACTTTATTTTACTCGTTTCGGCCTGGGCCATCATCAGAATCCTGCATACATAGATTGCAAGTATGTCAGTACAAATGGATACATGTTGTTCTTGTATCATTATGAAACAGACTGCTCCATAATTTATGGAACAGACTCCTCCATAATGATACAAGAACAACATGTATCCATTTGCACTGACATACTTGCAATCTATGTATGCAGGATTCTGATGATGGCCCAGGCCGAAACGAGTAAAATAAAGTCAAATTTTATCCATTTTATGACTTTAATTAATACAGCGACCGATACAGCCTATTGCAGACTTCATTTACTATCTATACATAAATAATTTCTTTTGCTTTATGTAAGCTACAAAAACTAAATAAGTTCTGCACCGATTGAACTCAAAGATTGACCAAACGTTTCAGGGTTTTAGATAATTATTTGTTTAATGTATCATACATAACCCATAATAGGTGAAGTGAAATTCGCGCACTCGGGTTTCCTACCGCGATTATTCACGTGCCAGAAATAATAGTAGTTACAAAAATCACACTGGCATGTTTTACGCCGTACTTTAGATTTTCCTGCAGTTTTATGATTTTTTGCAAACATTTCGGACAGAATTAACAAAAATATAAGTAATAAAAATTGATGCACGATAAGATTACGACTCTGCTATTGTGATAATATATGTTGCACCCAACACGTAATATTCTTTCTGAATGTATTTTAAAACACAGCGAAAATTATTTGATGATTGCTTCCAGCATTGACAAATATACTCTGTTTTTGAACGTTTACCAGTTTAAACTACTATTTTAATATCTCTCCCACATTTTACTTATCACTTAATTTACTCATCTTAGAGAACGATATAATTGTATAAATAGCACAGATGTCAAGATCACAATCATGCCTGAATACTAGCGGTTCAGTAATACAAAAACGTATGCCTAATAAAAGTGAAACGTATTTTAGATAAAAATTGCGTGATTCCTTGTTGAATCGTTGGAATAGAACGATTGTTTTATAATAAATACGCCGTGTTAACAATGAATAACTGAAAGCCTGAAAATTGTTTTCAGGTACCACGCGACACAATAAGTAATTTTGAGAAACTCGATTGTTTAGAAACTGACTATACTGTTGAACAATGCTCAACGAGCGTAAATAGCAAGTGAGCTTTAGCTGCAGTTCGAAACTTCATTATGCAAAATATATCTTTCCGTTGGAATTCATGTAGCAATAGGTTGATCTCCATTCAGGAAAATAGTCTAATGCGATTGTAGAATTTTCGGCGTAGCCCATTAATGAAATCTTCTCGGGTAATCAGCCGAGTGATGGCGTCGTCGTGTCGCAACGTTTTCGATGAGATTCGTGCTCATAATCTTCTGGCGAAGTGACGGGATTTTTGTTTCCAAGGGAAAAAAAAAATATATATATATATATATAAAACAACAACCTGCGGCGGGCGCGTGACGGCATACAGTGTCCCGATTTTGTTTTCTTTTAATAATTACGTCAGCGTGCCGAGCACGCAACAATGGTGCTAGATATGCTTCGATTGTTTAATCACGCACCAAACTACACTACTGCGGCACCAATATACTCACCACAACAGCTGCGACTGACCTGTGGAGTGGACGACTGCACCGAGACGGCACTGCGTACCGCACGCGCCCGGTAATGTAAGTACATGTAGCCGTACCACTGTCGGATGTTTTGATGATTAGAAGCTTTGTTTTACAACTCTGTGGGTGTGTGATGATTTAGTTATTAGCATTGCTTTGGGATTAGAATTATTTTATTGTCTCCCAAGTTCGCACAAAGGAAAGGACTAACTACAGAAGAAATTGAGCGTCTTCTTCTGCAAGTCATCTGACGAAGAAGATTACGCTGATTTCTCTGACAGCGATGAGGAAGCAGGAAAAGTTGAAACTGCAGATCATTCTAGCGAATCTGAGCAGCCAGACAAGTCTTTTGTAAATTTGGACTACACTACAACAAAATGTGGAGTCGATACTGTGGATTATATGTGTGCATTCTATTCTACACCAAGGAATACAAGAAAATGGCCCTTAGCATTGTTTTTTCGTTTCTGGACATTGCTGGGATAAATTCCCAGGTCTTGTTCTTTGCAAACAATCCAGAGAAAAGATTCAGAACAAGAACCTATCTAACAAACCTGGCCTTGGCTCTAATGGACTGTCATTTGAAAGAAAGGGCTCAGCTCTATACTCTACCAAGAGATATTCAAGATTTTCTGTCACCTCATCGATCAATTCCCGCCAATCACGATGAGACTGTAAGAAGGTGTGGGAGGTGCCATCTTTGTGGTGGTAAAAAAAACTACTATTACTTTCAATAGCTGCAAAAGATTCGTTTGCAAGCAACATTGCCACAATGTTGTCACATGTAATGATTGCAGAGCTTCTCCGGAGGAAGAAAGTGTGTGATTCTTGATATGTATTTACTGACTGCCTTACTCTTTATATTATTACAAAGATTTTATTCATATTACTCTTTTTTGTAAAACTTGCTTTAAAAATGGTAAACAATCGAATCATATCTGTGGTTATAATTTATTTAGAAATTGTTATAAAAGTAGCATTTACGAAATATCCTGGAAATTTATGTCAGATATACTGTAACAATTTTAATTTTCCCATGCACCCTCTATATATGCATACAGATCATATTAAAAGTTGCTGTTAAGAATCTTATACACAATAAATAATTAATTCCACCCAAATTTTTAAAAAAAAGTAGCTGTTCTATGTATTTAAATGTAGGTGGCACTGAGTGCCGCACGCGCCCTCTGACGTAACAATCTTAAGCGCGCCTGCCGCAGGGTTAATAAAGACTATAGGGTGCCAATTATAGTAATATCTATACATAAATACATAGTTGTGGCATAAAGTCACGGAGAAGGCAGGCGACCATGATTAATAGTAAATGAAGTCTGCATTAGGCTGTATCGGTCGCTGTATTAATTAAAGTCATAAAATGGATAAAATTTGACTTTATTTTACGCGTTTCGGCCTGGGCCAACATCGGAATGCTGCATACATAGATTGCAAGTATGTCAGTACAAATAAATACATGTTGTTCTTGTAACATTATGGAGCAGACTGCCTATTGCAGACTTCATTTACTCTCTATACTTAAATAATTTATTTTGCTTTATGCAAGCTACAAAAACTAAATAAGTTCTGCACCGATTGAGCTCAAAGATTGACCAAACGTTGCAGGGTTTTAGATACTTATTTCATTAATGTATTATATGTAACCTATAAAAGGCTAAGCGAAATTCATGCACTCAGTTTTCAAAGCGCGATTCCTCACGTGCCAGCAATGATAATAATTTTAAAAATCGCACTGGCATATTTTACGGCCCACTTTAGATTTGCCTGTAGTTTTATGACTTTTTGCCAACATTTTGGACAGAAATAATATTAATATACATAATAAAAATTGATGTACGATACGATTACGACTCTACTATTGTGATAATATCTATGCACCAAACACTTAATATTCTTTCTGAAGGTGTTTTAACAAATAGCGAAAATTATTTGATGATTGCGTTGAGCTTTGACAAATATACTCGGGTTTTTCTTTATTTATTTATTTTTTTTTTTTTTTTAATTTTACCTCTTTAAACAATTATCTTAATATCTCTTCCACATTTTCATTATCACTTAATTCACTCATCTTAGAGAACGATCTTATCGTATAAATAGGACAGATGCCAAGATCACAAGCATGCCTGAATTCTAGCGGTTCCGTAATGCGGAATATATGCCTAAGAAAAGTGAAACGTATTTTAGATTATAATTCCGCGATTCCTTGTTGAGTCAGTTGAATAGAACAAGGATTGCCTTCTGCAGGGTTTTTTTTTTTTTGTTTTAGCCTAGAGTTCATAGCCAATAAGTTATGGTCAGAGTCAATATCTGCCCCTGGGTATGTCTTACAGTTTAAAACCTGGTTTCGGAATCTTTGTTTTAGCACTATAAAATCTACCTGATACCTTCCGGTGTCTCCTGGTCTCTTCCACATATACAACCTTCATTTGTGATTCTTAAACCAGGTGTTCGTTAAGAGTAAATCATGTTCAGTGCAAAATTCTGCCAGGCGACTTCCTTCTTCATTCCTTCAAAAATGTTCAGATGTTTGTAAAGCTTATGGGACTTAACTACGGGGTCATCAGTCCCTAAACTTACAAACTACTTACGAACTAGGACGGCACAAATATCCATGCCCGAGGGGGGATTCGAACCCCCGACCGTAGTGGCCGTGCTGACCGTGACTGGAGCGCCTCAGTCACCTCGGCCACCGCGGCCGGCTTTTCATTCCTTCTGCTCAGTCCATATTCACCTACTATTTTTCTTTCTCTTCCTTTTCCTACTACCGAATTCCAGTCTCCCATCACAATTAACTTTTCCTCTCCTTTAACTGTCTGAATAATTTCCTTTAATTCCTCATACATTTCTTCAATCTCCTCATCATCGGCAGAGATAGTTGGCATATAAACCTTTACTACTGTCGTCAGTGTTGACTTCGTACCTATCTTGACAACGATAATGCGATCACTGCGCTGCTCATGGTAGTTTTCCCGCATTCCTATTTTCTTATTTATTATCAGTCCTACTCCTGTGATACCCCAAACTGATTTTGTATTTATAATCCTGTACTCACCTGACCAGAAATCCTGTTCATCCAGCCACCGAACTTCACTAATTCCCACTATATCTAACTTCAACCTATCCATTTCCTTTTTTAAATTCTCTAATTTTCCTTCCCGATTAAGGGATCTAACTTTCCACGCTCCGATCCGTAGAATGCCAGTATTGTCTCTCCTGATGACAACATCCTCCTGAGTAGTCCCCGCCCGGAGATCAGAATGGGGGAATATTTTACCTCCGGAATATTTTACCCGAGAGGATGCCATCATCATACTTTCTTACAGTAGAGCTGCATGTCTTCGCGGAAAAGTAACGGCTGTAGTTTCCCCTTGCTTTCAGCCGTTCTCAGTAGCTGTGTTCTGTATACATTTTATATGGACATCAACCTCTGACTGAGCAGAGATTTAAACAATTTTGTATGAGGACATTCCAACTGATATTTCGAAAGATAGTGACATGAAGGGACAAAAAGAGTGTATTTTGTGTCAAACTTCCATGTGTACTGTCTATCAAGGAAGAAGATGGGGCTAGTATGACTATACCATGTCCAGTAACCGCAAGCGATTACAATAAATACATGGGTGGGGATCGGCCATGGAGGTAGATTACGATGAACTTATGGTCTTGACTGGCGATCAAAGAAATAGTGTCACCATCTCTTTTGGGAAGGGGCAAATGAAATTGCTTTTGTTAATGGTTATGAAATTGCTTTTGTCAATGGTAATGTCATTTTCAGTGATTTACATGGGGCACTGCCAATGCTGAAATTCAGGCGTGTTGTGGCACTAGGGCTAATGAATGAGCAAGTGCCAAATTTCAAAAATAGAAACTCTAATGAACATGAAATAACTGCCCCAATGAGAAGGAAATATAATGTTTCTGTTCCTAAAGATATCCTATTCAGCAACAGAGGAAACCATTTTGTAGTGTTCAGTTGTAAAAGAGGAATATGTGAAACGTGTGCAAAAAATAAAATTTAGTGGAGATCACATTGACAGTGTTGTGCATGTAAAGCGTATTTCTGTTGCAATGACAAAAGGAAATGTTTATTACAGTTTCATGAGATATCACTAAATATGTGTTAAGTATGTGAAAATTATATACTGTCAAAAAGTTTCAAAATTTAATGTGAAATCTACAGGAAAAAAACATAAATTTCATATTTTTTATAAGGAACACATTGTTGGGGCGATCTAGAATTGTTTAATAAGAGGTTTTCAGCCAAGTTCGGTTTCTTCTTTTAATTATATGACCGGTTTCAGCGTGCTAGACGCAATCTTCAGACATGTCGAAACTTTTTACATCACTGTGTCACGCGAAGAAAATATACATGCCAATAATAAAATGACACAATCCATCCTTCTCAAGGTTTACCTTAGAGGCAAACGTAAACGTAAACCCTGAGAAGGATGGATTCTGTCATTTTATTATTGACTTGTAAATTTTATTTGCGTGACACATCAATATGGATGCATACCAGTGTGCTATATTAGAAATTGTGTAAAAAATTACAACAGGTCTGAAGATCGCGTGTAGCACGCCGAAACCGTTCATATAATAAAAAGAAGAGAGCGATTTTGGCTGAAAACCTCTCATTAAATCATATTTTTTGTTAATTGATTTTCTAATGTAAATATGTTTAAATTTTATGTGGAATGACATAAGATTTACAAATTGGAACGATTTTCTGTGCATGTTGTGATTCTGTCCATGGAGCCTGACGGCGCTTATGAGTACCGTCAGGGAAAAAAGTTGAAAACAATAAAATAAAATGTTACTAAAAATCGCAGTGGTTTTTAAGGCTACAACAGCATAAATTCTAGAAGGAAAATGTAAAAAAGTAAAGTTTTTGTTACGTCAGGAAACAAAGGGATAATGGCCTTTTGGTAATCCAGGTAACAACTGACGCAACGAGGAGAGATGAGCCACTACATTCGCAATGCTCCCCGTCCGACCAGCCCCAGTACGTTCGTCTGCTAGGTGTCGCGGTGGACGCTGCGAGAGGCCACCGCTCGGTGGGCTGGAAAGGACGGACGCTGGGAGGCGGTGTGGGCTGTATCGCCTGCCGGCTGACGGCCGCGCTGTCGCCGGTGATTTAATTCCGGCGATACCGCAGCGTGGCGCGGCGCTGTGGCCTTCATTAACATGGCTCATCCTCCGGCGCGGCCGCTGGGACCTCGGCACTGTGCGCCGGATACGCGAGAGCCGAGCGGCGCGCTTCCAAAACGCATTAGCCGCGCAGATAAACCTCTCCAGGGAACGCGCCGCTCTGCGCAGGCGCGCCGCAGGCTTTTGTTCGCCGCAGGTAGCCGATAAAACAGCCCCCGTCACCGTCCAGTTCGCTTCCCGAGCTCACAGGCCTGTAGTGCCGACCCCGCGCGTCCACTGTTATTAGCCAGTGACGTACGCTCAGCAGATGCATGTCGAATGACGCTGGATGTAGGTGTTCCGAGATCCAGGTGTACTGGGAGTATCGTATCTGTATATTGCTTTCTGTTCTCATACAGTCCCCAAATCGTTTCCAATACTTCTGATATGCCAACACTGTTTTAACAACTATATACCTGTTACCGAGTCCTTAGTCACTCAAAGTCTATTATGTAATACACTGTTGTTGTTGCGGTCTTCAGTCCGGAGACTGGTTTGATGCAGCTCTCCACAATATCCTATCCTGAGCAAGCCTCTTCATCTCCCCATAAGAACGGCAACCTACATCTGTCTGAATCTGCTTACTGTATCCATCTCTTGGTCTTCCTCTGCGATTTTTACTCCACACACTTCCCTCTAATGCTAAATTCACAATTCCTTGATGTCTAAGAATGTGTCCCACCAATCTATCCCTTCTTTTAGTCAAGGTATGCCAGAAAATTCTTTTCTCCCCAATTCCGTTCAGTACCTCCTCATTAGTTACGCGATCCACCCACCTAATCTTCAGCATTCTTCTGTAGCATCATATTTCAAAAGCCCCAATCCTCTTCCTGTCCGCACTGTTTATCGTCCATGTCTCACTCCCATACAAGGCAACACTCCATACAAATGCCCTCAGAAAGGACTTCATTAGGCTTAAATCAATATTCGATGTTAACAAATTTCTCTTTTTCAAAAACGCTTTTCTACCCATTGCCATTCTGCATTTTATATCTTCTGTACTGCGACCATCATTTGTTATTTTACTGCCCAAGTAAGAAAACTCATCTACCTCCTTTATTGCTTCGTTTCACAATCTAATTCCTTCAGCAGCACCTGATTTTCTTACACTGCACTCCATTACCCTAGTTTTGCTCTTATTAATGTTCATCTTATATGCACCTTTCAGCACACTGTCCATTCCGTTCAATTGCTCTTCCAGGTCCTTTGCTGTATCTGACAGAATTACTATGTCGTCAGCAAAACGCAATGTTTTTAATTCTTCACCCTAAACTTTTATTTCTTCTCCAAATTTCTCCTTGCTTTCCTTTATAGCTTGTTCAATGTACAAATTGAATAACATTGGAGAAAGGCTACAACCCTGTCTCACTCCCTTCCCAAACACTGCATCCCTTTCATGTTTCATGCCCTTCAACTCTGACAACTGCTGTCTGGTTTTTGTACAAGTTGTAAATAACCTTACGCTCCCTATATTTTACTCCTGCTTGCTTCAGAACTTGAAAGAGTGTATTCCAATCAACATTGTCAAAAGCCTTCTCCAAATCTACAAAAGCTAGAAATGTAGGTTTGCCTTTTCTTAATCTATCTTCTAGGATAAGCCGTAAAGTGAGTATTGCCTCCCGAGTTCCTACATTTCTCCTGAACCCAAACTGATCTTCCCCGAGGTCGGCTTCTACCAGTTTTTCCATCCTTCTGTATATAATTCGTGTAAATATTTTGCATCCATGACTTATTAAACTGATGGTTCTATAGTTTTCACACCTGTCTGCACCTGCTTTCTTTGGAATGGGGATTATAACATTTTTCTTAAAGTCTGAGGGTACTTCGCCTGTCTCATACATCTTACACACCAGGTGAAACAGGTTTGTCATGGCTGGTTCTCCCAGAGACTTCAGTAGCTCTGAGGGAATATCATCTACTCCAGGGGCCTTGTTTCGACTTAGGTCTTTCAGGGCTCTGTCAAATTCTAATCTCAGTACAGTATCTCCTATTTCATCATCATCTACATCCTCTTCCCTTCCTACAATATTGTCTCGAAGTTCATTTCCTTTGTAGAGCCCCTCTATATACTCTTTCCACCTTTCAGCTTTCCCTTCTTTGCTGAGAACTGGTTTTCCATCAGTGTCCTTGATATTCATAGAGCTGTTTTTCTTATCTCCAAATGTTTCTTTTATTTTACTGTAGGCTGTATCTATTTTTCCCCTATTTATACATTCTTCTACATCCTTGCATTTGCCTTCTAGCCACTCCTGCTTAGCCATTTTACACTTCCTGTCAATCTCATTTCTTAGTCGTCTGTACTCCATTTTGCCTGTTTTATTTACTGCATTTTTATATTTTCTCCTTTCATCGATGACATTTAGTATCTCCTGTGATATCCAAGGATTTTTTGTAGGTCTTGTCTTCCTACCTATTTTGTCCTCTGCTACTTTCACTATTTCATCTCTCAATTTTACCCATTCCTCCTCTACTGTTTTATTTTCCCCTGTTTCTGTCAATTGTTGCCTAAAGCTCCCTCTGAAATTCTTAAGAACCTCAGGTTCCTTCAATTTATCCAGGCCCATCTCCTTATTTTCCTACCTTTCTGTAGTTTCTTCAGTTTCAGCCTACAGTTCATAACCAACAAGTTATGGTCAGAGTCTATATCTGCCCCTGGGTATGTCTTACACTGTAAAACCTGGTTCTGAAATCTATGTCTTACCATTATAAAATGGTATATAGTATATAGTAACACACTATATTGACAATAATACTGACTGTCTGAGGGCGACATTGACGGTTTGCCCAATGTATAATTAAAGATACCTAATGGGCATTTAACAGAAAAAGACTCTCGCTCAATGTACTGTGCAACCTCTTGTGCTGAGTTACAATCATACTACATAAATTACGCAGTTTTGTGTCGCTGTTGAAAGAAATGCAATTCGTTTTGATGCAAGCGATTTTAAATAACACAAAAAGTAACAAATAAAAAAACGGTCTGGGGGAGGCGTAGTAAAGCATCAGTGATATTCTGCGGAATGCAAATTCTGATATTTTAGGATATTTCAGATACATCGTCGACCACAATAGCAGAGGAAACACACTAATGGTAACAGACTGTAAGATAAACCTTTATTATACTTGATTCTGTTTGCAGAAATGATAGAGTCAGATCAGCTGTGCAGTGAATATAAATGTCTCTTTTTCATTTTGTTTTATTTTATTTATTTATTTTTATTTACACATCTACTAATTAGGAACATTACTATACTTTACATCAGCAAACTGCTATAACTATAAAATGGATGAGAGTATGAATGTATGTATGTTCCCTACGTAATCCAAGATAGCTGTATGAATTTTCATGAAATAGTCTGGATATGACATTACTGGTTGTTACAGTTAGTCACTGTACTGAACTTTCATTTAGTTCCTTCTTTACATATCGACTGTCATGTCTTCTTGTGACCATTTTCACGAACAGATAACTGTAGACATGCCAGATTGTTCAGTGTGCTGACAACTCCTAATGAGTATAGATCATGTTGCTATCTTCTATGTAGTTCAAGTTTGTACTGCGTTCTAAATTTATTCGCACTGGGCCTGCACAGCACAGATTTGTGGTAAG
>CM048744.1:392046658-392231658 GCA_026315105.1 Locusta migratoria
TACTTGATCGAGGGGAGTATGTGGCAGAAGGGCTGCGTCAACTCTCGGACACCTCTACCTACAAACCTATTCCTTATGACCCCATTCCCTCAGTCCAGGCTGAACTACAGAAAATTCTTAAAACCCTAGGTCCGTTACAAGGTCTCACCACTGCCTCCTTAGAACTTCTCTCTCCGCCTGAACCTCGCATGCCTACCTTTTACCTACTCCCTAAAATCCATAAAGAGAATCATCCTGGCCGTCCCATAGTAGCAGGTTTCAAAGCTCCAACAGAACGTGTCTCAGCTCTGGTAGACCAACACCTCCAACCTAAAACTTGCAGGCTCCCATCCTATATCAAAGATACAAACCACTTTCTGGAACGCCTCAAATCCATCCCTATGCCCCTCCCACGTGATAGCTTCCTTGTCACCATTGATGCTACATCCCTGTACACCAACATCCCTCACACCCATGGTCTATCAGCTCTGGAACACTATCTTTCCCAACGCCCACCTGAAAGCCTCCCAAAAACCTCATTCCTTGTCACACTTGCTAATTTCATACTCAACAATAATTACTTCACCTTTGAGGGCCAGACCTACAAACAAATCAGGGGGACAGCTATGGGTACCAGGATGGCCCCTTCCTATGCCAACCTCTTCATGGGCCGCATGGAAGAGGCATTCCTTAAGACACAGAAGTTGCCTCCCCTGGTTTGGTATAGATTCATAGATGATATATTTATGGTCTGGACTCACGGTGAAGAAACCCTTCTGAACTTCCTCCACGACCTTAACTCCTTCTCCAGCCTTAAATTCACCTGGTCCTTCTCCAAAACTCAAACCACCTTCCTTGATGTTGACCTTCACCTTGCTGAGTCTCACATCCACACCTCAGTCCATATTAAACCCACTAACAAACAACAGTACCTCCACTTTGACAGCTGCCATCCCTTCCATATTAAACGATCCCTTCCCTACAGCCTGGGCATCCGTGGGAAACGTATCTGTTCCAGTTCCGAATCCCTCACCAGCTACAGCAACAATCTATCCAATGCTTTCCTCTCCCGCAACTACCCTACAGACCTCATCCACAAACAGATCTCACGAGCTGTCCATTCCTCTCCCTCCAAAAACAATGTTCCTAACCCCAGACCACCCAGAAGCACTCCCTTAGTCACCCAGTACCATCCTGGCCTGGAATGCCTCAACAAATTCCTCAAACAGGGCTATGACTTTCTCAAGTCATGCCCTGAAATGAGACCATCACTCCAAACTGTTCTTCCCACACCACCCAGAGTAGCCTTCCGCCGTCCTCCCAACCTCCGCAACATCCTTGTCCAACCTTACAACATCCCAAAACCACCCTCCCTACCTAATGGTTCCTACCCCTGCAACCGATCCCGCTGCAAAACCTGTCCAATGCATCCTCCCACTACCACATACTCCAGCCCCACCACAGGAAAAACCTACCCAATTCAAGGCAGGGCCACATGTGAGACAACGCATGTCATATACCAGCTGACATGTGTCCACTGTTCAGCCTTTTATGTTGGTATGACTACCAACAAATTGGCTGAGCGGATGAATGGGCATAGACGAACTGTTCGCCTGGGGGACACCCAATATCCTGTGGCAGAACATGCCCTCCATCATAACTCCAGGGACCTGGGCACGTGTTACACCACACGTGCCATTTGGATAGTACCAACCAACACCAGTCCCTCAGAGCTACGGAGGTGGGAACTTGCCATCCAACATATCCTCTCCTCCCGCCACCCCCCTGGCCTAAATCTACGCTAACCCCTCCCCTTCCTCCATCCTCAGCTCACCTATTCATTATCCGTTCCTTACCCCCCCCCCCCTCTCTCTCTACCGCCCTCTCGCTCTCTCTGTCATTCTCTCTATCTCTCTCCGTGTGTGTGTGTGTGTGTGTGTGTGTGTGTGTGTGTGTGTGTGTGTGTGTGTGTGTGTATCCATCCATATTTCCCTGTTTATGAAAAACGTTTTAGACACCCCCCCCCCCCCCCCGCCCCTCCTACACCCCTCAGCATCATTAATTTCACTCTCTTCTCTTCTCTTTACTACTTGATCTTTCCTTTTTAGTTATATTTATCCTCTCTGGCTTGGCTCAGTAACTTCCGAAACACCACCTTCATGACCTAGGTCGTGAACCACCTTTCCCTTCTATTCCCATCCTTTATTCTTCCCTTCTCTCCCACCTGACGAAGGAACTCTGTTCCGAAAGCTTGTCCCTTTGTCCCTTTTTTTCTGTTTTTTCATTTTGTGTTACTATCGGCGGTACAGCACAATGGTAAGTACTGGCCAGCCATTCTATCTCATTTCAACAATATTTATTATTTATTTACTTTCTTGTCTTCATACAGAGCCCTATTAATGCATATTTAATCACCAATTCTATATCCTTAGAAGTAGTACTTTGGAAAATGCTTTCCCATTAGCTGACCAAGGTATATAATAAGTGTTAGCTTAATAGCTATGAAAGCCACAGAAATTTGTGTATATATTTCTAAGAAAAACTTCGAAATTGTGTTAATCCCACAGCAAGTTTTTCACCATAAAGTCTTCAAAAAATCTTACTGTATGTTTTGCCTGGGGGCAAAAAAATAAAATAAAAAATCGATGATGATCAGAACAACTTGGCCTGACAAGTGGAAGATGGTGTATTCTGAGAGTATGGGAATAGTGTAGACCCAGAAAAAAGCTAAAGTAAGACTGTGAAAAATTCCCATTTTTGTGTTTCTCAGTAGGGTCCAAATGCCATTAATTATAAATGTTAGGTTTGATATGTGTATACAAAGATGGTGATGATGAACTATAGCAGACCTTTTTTATGTGGGAGCAAGCATCTAGAATGGGTAGGCTTTAGATTACTTAGGAACATGAAAGATGACCATACAGGGTGGCTGGAACAAAAATAGGTATTGAGTCAGAGGTGTATTTCTGGGATTGTATGAGGGGTTTAGGGATTCTAAATGTTTCTGGGCTTCTGGGAAGGGATAACTATGACATAACTTTTATTTGGAAGTGTCATATAATGGCAGAGATGTTCTGCTGACTGACTACTGTGATTTATCAGCACAGTTGTGAAGCCTTTATCTGTAAGACAAATGTCCTTGTCAGTCTTAACATTTCCATTTTAATATGTACTACATGTGACTTCCCTGCTTATTTAAGCATGAATATGAAGGTGTCCTATTTCAATCTTTTTGCAGCCCCTGTTTCTTTTAGTCATTACTATCTCTTCCCTTCATTTTTTTTTTTTTTTTTTTCTTTTTTTCTTTTTTTTTTTTTTTCCCCTTTGCCTCCTCTCGTGAATAGTATTGCTAGCTGCTGTATCTATGGTCAGTTGGACAACTTTGAGACATGTGTCAGGAGTGTATATACCATCTACCTCAAGTGTGTGCACTATACAGAGCAGAAATAATACTGAATATTTTTTTATTAGTACGTGGCATCTATGAAGGAAGCAATGGGACTGTGGAAAAGTGTTCTCTAAATTTATATCCAGCACAATCTGGAAACAACATTTTCTTCATTTTTATTTCCATTGAACATTTGTGGATCTCTCTCTCTCTTACAACTTTGTATGGTATGAGCTATGATGATGTTTTAAGAAGTTTAGGCTTATTAGTGATATGATTAGCAGATTATTTGCACTTATTCAGAATCTTCCTAAATAGTATGTAATAAAATCACCTAGTACATTACAGATTTCACATGTGTGTCCCATTTGATGTCTGTTCATAGTGTTACACCTAAGTATTTATATAGTGTAACATATAATGTTGTAAGCTCAATTAGTCTTCTTTATTACCCAAATTATAATAGATTTAGGTTATTTGAAACAAGCAGTCATTCAAAGCAATCTGTGTTGTGTAACAATCATCAAACAATGATTCTCTTTTATTTTTTAAATTTCCTTTTTTTGGATAAGTCTGCATCATCAGCAAACAAAGCGGGTAACATTGAGTGATAATTTTTTTTCTTATTTATTTTCTGAGTCTAGGTAAAAAGTACATTTAAGCTTGTTAGCTTGGCCTGAAAGCTTTTTTTCCCTCTTCCCACAACCTTTTCATGACTTGGCTGTGTTCCCCTGTGCACAGAATTTCAAACATTGTCTGAAAATGTGTGATAGACAACTAGGATTCAAAAAGTGCTTTGCATTGTCTGATGGTACCTTCTGGGGCAGTCCATTCTTGGAAGCCCTGGTAAAGTTCTAACCAAGTCAGAGATTAGGAAAATGTCCATGAACCCTTCTATATAAGCTACTATTTCTTTCTTTCTTCTTCATTTTTTTTTTAAAATAAAATAAAAAGTGTTTGTGCCCTACTTATAGAAATTTATGACTTAATGTTGAAACATTTTTAGTAATTGTACGCATTACAGATCTGATTGTGATTCACTTTACCTGTGCCTTTTTCAATTACTTCACATGCTGAGTTCCTTAAACCATCTAACTTTTTCAGGCATTCTGTATGAAAGCTGCAATCAGCCCACTGATGCATTTGCTTGTTATGTGAATGCAACAAGAGGTTCTGGTGGAAATTCTGGTAGCCCAATAAGTCCAAACAATACATCTAGTACCATTAACAATAACTTGGCATCACTAACGACATCACCAAGCAGAGCTCCAGGGGGTATGAATCCCAACCTGAGCCAAAGAATTAAGTTCCTGCAGAGTCACCTAGCAAGTGCACCAATGCCCAGCATAACCAGCAAGTAAGCAATTCCCTTAACAAATACCGTTTCATATTAGAGAATCCATTAGAACGTGCTACTCTCTTGTCTTTCTAAATGTGTGCATGCAAGATAGTTTAGACAGTGATTACTTCATTTTCAAAGTTTATTTAGAATTTATGAAATTGTTAAATTTCTAATAAATTTTTCCTCACAACCCATAAATTTAATTAACTTTTCATCAGCATAAGATGGTAAACATTGATTCTGTGCACATTATTATTTCAATAAAGTTTGTAGAGCAGAGGTTTTGTTATTCTCGTTATCAAACATTTGCCCAACATGCAATATTATTGATAAGTTTGATATGGAGATCAGTATTGTAGCAATTAAAACTGTTTGTCAGGTTTCATTAACACTGAGTAGGTTGTTATTATAGGATGCAGGACATAATGGATAATCTGTATTTCTTACTTTGTGTATGGGGTGATATTGGAATGATTGTATTTAACCTTCTCACATAGTCTGTGTTGTTCGCTGCATACAACCAGTGTGTAATGATGTGTTCTTACAAATAACTGTTCACAATTCTTATGACGGACACACATTTCTTAAGGTGTATTTGTAATATTCCACATACCTGAAAGCTTTGCACATACTTATACCCTTTATACGTTTTCTCCTGCCGCCAGTAGGTGAGTTGATTTTTTATCTATGTAGCTGTATTAAAATGATTAAGCTCTAAGGTTTATTTCCAATATTTATTTTAGTTCTCAGTAATATTACAAATTTTATGATAATGATTACGAAAAGTATAATTATACTTAAAATAGAGAAATTTCTCAGGTAGTTGGATTTTGAATAGAAAAGTTTGAAGCAATCTAACTTGGAGAGAGAGATGTTGCTTTCAGGCTATAATTTGTTTCTATCCTGCTTGTTTTTCCAATGAGTGTCTTCTCTTCTCCAAACAATGCCTAGAAACACACCAGGAACGATTTAGTTTTTATGAATCTCGTGTTAAAGCGGTCGTAAGACAAATAATAGGAATACATTGTAATTTTCTTCAGCCATATATATACGAACAATATTAGTGATGAAAGGTCATAACAGAGTTAAACTTAACTAAATAAAAAAAAAAAATTCAGTCTGTTCTCACTAAGATATTTCTTCCCAATCAAGTAAGAAAACTCGTAACAATGCTAGCACCCTTTGACTCTATCAGTCACAACAACAGCTCTTTGGTTTGCTTGTATTTCCTTCACCTGATATTGGGAATTTAAAGACAGCACATCTCAGTGAACAGACAATGAGAGATACATGCATTGTTCACATACGAAATGAATCTATTTTTCAATCAATTTGTCACATGCACCACAGAAGTTAGAGCCCAAACTATACTTGCATATGTTCTTTTGAACATGGCATTGTGGTTTGAATTATGCTTCTGGCTGTTACCCAATTGTTAAGTAGTCTAAGAAATGTGGTATGAGGACAGGCAGTTCAGTTGAACCCACTACAATAATGGAAAAAAAAAAGGATTAATTTCTGTTCTTCATCTAAAAAGTTAAACTGTCCATTAAAATCACCAGATGATGGGCTACGCCCGAAACATGTTGTAAACTGAAAATAAATAATCTACTGATAATATCTTTTGATTATTAAGCAATCTCCAGCATTTTTAAAATCATTATTAAAATTTTACGATGAAGATTGCATACCTCTACCAAGACTTTCAGTCTAAAATAAGCTATGGTCTCAGTACATTAGTGTCTGATAAAGCTTCATTCAAAACTTTCATTTTTAATTATCTGGTTATTTACCCAGATGTTACAATTTCTTTTGGATTTTCTGTTCTTGAGATGCATGTTTAAACTATCTTGACTGGATTGGGTTGTAGATGCATTTTAGTGTAATATAGGTGCAGCAGGTTTAGATCTGTGTTCAGTTTCTTCTTCTTTTTTTTCAAATGATTTTCTGTACTAAGATATTGCCATATTGTCTGCATATATAAACTTGCGGTATATTGTGTCTGGTTCATTCATAGCAAATGAGTTAAATAATAAGGCGGCCAGTGCCAAATCCCTGCACGACTCTTATTTATCTAGTTGAAATGAGCGATCTCTACATAATGTATCATATGGTGGTGATAAATCCAATAGGACATTGCTGGTTTTCTTCTTTTCGTGGTAGGCCTTTTCAGTAAAAGTTATGAGCACAAGGGTTTGATCACAGAAATTTCTTTTATGCTTAAAACTTGCTTGATCCTTCAGTAGCGAAGCTTGTATGTATGGAGAGTGTCGGGTCATAAAAATTTTCTGAAATAATTTGTGAACATTGCATAAAGAGAGATTGATCTGAACAGTTCACGGTTGTCACCAGACCTTCACTTCTTTTAGGATGGCAACTACTTTAACTTAATCTGTATAATAGGTATTTTGTTCTGCTTGATGCACTTGAAGAACAGTTTTGATAGCCAGTACCCTCCTATTGGTCCTAGATGTTTCAGGAACTCGTGCAATTATTTTACTCATGCTGCTTTGCTAGCCTTCACTTGCCAATGTGTTATTCCTTTCCCCTTTGTTTCCAAGTTTGTTTATGTATCATTGGGAAATACTGTGATTTGTATTTGTGTGTGACTTTATGGTTATTGTTATCAGTCAATACTTCATAGTTTACCAATCAGTTACAGTTTCTTCTAATTGTGGTGAAACATCAGTATCCATTGTAGAGTAAGAATTATTATTATTATTATTATTATTATTGCAGACGTCGGCAGCTGCCATCAATAGAAGAGGCATGGAACCTCCCCATATCCGCAGAAATGTCATCACGGCAGCAGCAGCAGCAACAGCAGCAGCAGAACCAAGCTGCTGTGCAGCAGAGGGGTCCCGGAACGCCATTCCAGAAGGGATATACACAGGTTAAAACCTTTAAAACATCATTTGGTTTCAAAATTATTGAAATATGAGATAATTATTACTTAAGCTAGTCGCTGAAAGGAAAAATAACTGTGTTAACCTCCTTCTCCTGCTCCTCTCCCACCCCCCATTTTGAAAATGACATTTGATGTAATTCAATAATAGATTTTACAAATAATATTTTAAAGTAGCACAATCTGCTCTAATACTGTTAATTTTAATATGACTTATTTACAGCCAGGGCCACAAGCTCAATACAATGGTATAAATGGCCATCACCAGGTCTCTCCTCAGGGTCCTCCTCCACCCTATCCAGTGCAAACAAATGCTACTGGAACGAAGAGGTTCAAGGTCATTATACATTTGAAATATTTTTACTTTCTGCACAAACTGTTTGGTAGACGAATAATACTGATGTGTACTAATTACAAAATTTAGCTTCCTAAATTTACTGCAACAGTTCAAAAATTGCTTTACTTGACAATTGCATACTTTCTTGATCCCCTTCTTCCTTTCATTTTATTTGCATACAAATAGCCATGTGATATGCTTATGTTAGAGGAAGTAGTGAAATATAGTGGCTTCATACAAGACACCTAACATTTGTTGATGTATTCATTAACTTCATTATTTTATTACAGAGTGGGGGAGATGTAGTTGAAAATAGTCCTCCCAGTGCAAGAGTGGCACCAGCAAACAATCAGCAGAGAGCAGTGCCGCCACCAACATTTTTGAACCAGCAACAGTTGCACATGCTCCAATATTTGCAACAGAACATAGCTAACCTTAACCCACAACAACAGGTACTAGAAGAAAGTACATGCCACTTATCTGTAATTATCTTTGTATGTGTATTATGCCATTTCACAAGCCTTTTATTTTTTTCTTCATTGATTTATATATATTTATCCTTATATGCCACTGTCTTCTTGCAGTCATATAGTATGCTGGAATTAAAATTCATTCTGGTTCAAAAAATGAAACTGGAGTACATTTGAAACTTTCAGCTATCAAAAGCATTATTTAGAAATGTTATTTGATCTGTTAAAAAACATTGTATGACATTAACGTACTTTTTGTGGTCACACTGTTGGTTATACTATACTTATACACTCTTTTTCCTTTGTACTGAATATTATAGAAGTAGCATTTAGCAGAACTATTATGAAACTGACAAATTGCTATATAACTAGCATTCATTAACTTAGTGCCCAGCAGCATTATGTAATTTTTTTTTCTTCAATTCAGTATAAAGAGCTCTTTCCCAATAAATAGCCCCATAATTTTTTAAAAATTGCAAATAATACCAATTTTGGATGTACATTTGTATCATGCTCATATTTTAAGGGAGGAATTGTTTTTGATAAAATATTCATTATTAAAACAATGTTGCAGTGAAAATACATGCATTTTCAGAAAAGAGAGAGAGAGAGAGAGAGAGAGAGAGAGAGAGAGAGAGAGAGGACTCTGAAATACTCGAGATTGGATGTTCATTTACACTGAACATGTGCATTAGTATATTTTATAGAAATCATTAGCACTTGAATCATGTAATCCATAGATGCAAGGTCAACATAAACATTGCGGTGCACCTCCACCTCTTGGTAAAATGTGGCTTTGGTTTGAGCAGATGTGCAGGATACCTCACAGATATATGCGCAAACCCTACTGTCAAATCAGTGAGTCTGAAAATCTGCACATTGTTGGCATGAAAGAAAATGATGCATCCATCTGAGGAATTGCTACTTATATGGGACGAATTGTTTTAGCATTTCAGTGAATGCATGCAGAATAAGTCACAGAAGACCGTAGGTAATGACAAGGGTGAGGTCAGACTTCCCAGATCACCCACCCAAAAGAGTGACACCTTTTCTAAATGACATTGCAGGACAGATCTGCATCGTTGTTGGCTGAAGTCTAACATTAAAACAGTGTGGGACATGTTACATTATAACGGGAGAAAGTCTGTAGCCATTTACTCCAGTACGGATTATGTGAACATCGCCCACTTCTCTACCTAACTTTGACTTACGTAAAGAAGCATGCTAGGCAGTATGGAATATCATCACTGGGCACAGGAATTTCATTATATAGTGTTTTTGGAATGATCCAGATTCTGTTGGTTTGAAAGTGATGGTTACAGTTTGGTTTGCTGCAGACAGGGAGAATCTCATCAGAGTGATTTCTTTTTCTCAATGCGTACAGCACCAACATAAGGCCTTTTGATGTGGGGTGGTATTGGATAGAATCATAAATCACAGTTTGTGCATATCCAGATCACTGTGAGCAGTTTGACCCATATGCATGAAATTCAGTGGACTGTAGCGATATACCATTTCTGCATGGTATCTAATATGCATTACTGCATAATACTTGCCTTCTTGGTTCTTAGTGTCACAAGATGTCAGCCCTTTGCTCTGGCATGCCAATTGAAAATGTGTGGGATATGGTGAAATGATGGGTGCAGCACTGTGACTTAGTGCCAACCACCACAGATGCATTGTAGTACCACATTAATGCAGCATGGGTGTCTATACAACATATGTCTTACATGCATCAGTGCCGTTACACATAGTACAAGTTTTCAGAGCCCATGGCAGTCCCTGTGTCTACTAGGCAAAAGTACACATGCTGAACAGGTGTGACTGAAATGTTACAATCATTTGTTCAGAACTCAAAAATGAGCATGTCCTATGAATATGAACTTCCTATCTCCAGTTTTTCAAGGTGTTCTGTATTTTTTCCAGTACATGAGTGTATTATCCAGTTAAATTGAATTTTAAAGTGATTACTCCTCAAAGGTTTTTCATTGCATGGCTGTCTTAATATTGTGTTGCACTATTTAAGATAAAAGAAAAAAAATAGTTAAATGACTTGAGACTGTGTATTTAGGGAATGCTGCAGCAGTTGCAACACCAGTATCGATTAATGCAACAGCATCAGCTGAAACTACAGCAGCAACAACAGCAGCAGCAGCAGCAGCAGCAGCAACAGCAGCAGCAGCAGCAACAACAACAACAGCAACAACAGCAGCAACAGCAGCAGCAGCAACCACAGAGACCTGCAGGCATTGCGAGACAACCACAGCAGCCAGCACAGTATTCACCATACCAACAGAGTTCTGTCATTAAAACATATAGTTTGCCACAACAAACAGTAAGTGTGATAGAAGTCACATGTGAGTAAAATTAGTATTTTGAAAGTAAGTTTGTTAAATGAAATATCAAGTTGCTTAAAAAAATGAAATATTAATTTCAAATTAGATTGAGCTTTCTTTTGGGTAGTCAGAAACAATTGTTACTTGAGTCCTGTGCAAAGTTTTATTTTAAATGTTTGTTCCACAATATCTTTACAGCAGGGTTCAATAGCACCACAGACTGGTTTTACAGATGCTAGTATTGGGTATTCAGCAGCAACACCTAGTACCCAGCAATCACCTGGTATGCCATTCAAAAGTGCAACAGTGGATCAGCAGTTATCATATCAGCAAAGAACATCTTCTCAACTGCAGCATTATCCATATGGTACTCAGGCTAATTCTACAGGCTTCACACAGGTAAGATGAATGTGCAGTTTTTACTTATACTTAGCTTCATCTGTAGTCAGGTATTAAGTTTAAATGCCTTCCGAATGTTAGATGACATTACCTTAAAACTACTGATCTTTGGAGAGACAGTCATGACAACTTCAAAGTAGTGTGCAAGATGTGGGGAGAGGAAATACCCTCAGATAATAAAAAAGTAATAATTCTAATTCCAAAGAAAACAGTTACAGACAGGTTTGATTATTACAGAACTACCAGTTTAATAAGTAATGGCTGCTAAACATTAAAATAAGTTATTTACTTAAGAATGGAAAATGAAATGTAGCCTGTAAGAGACTTCCTCTGGAGTAGATAGCCTGCTTGTTGCAAGTCTCTTTATTTGACTTGAATAACTTGTGTTGATAATGGTGAAATAATGATGATGATGATGATGATAATAATAACACACACAACACCCAGTTCCCAACTGGGAATTGAACCTGGAATCCCTTGTGTGATAGTTACTCATACTGTCCACTTAGATATGGAAAGTGGATATATGACTGGAGAAACTGGTAGAACCCAACCATGGGAAATATCACTTTGGATTTAGCATAAACTTGGGAGCACGTGAACCAATACTGACACAATGATTTATCTTGGAAGGTAGATTAAAGAAGAAGATACTAATATTTATAGCTTTTGTAGATTTGGAGAAAGCTTTTGAAAATATAAACTAGAATGCACTATCTCAAATTTTGACAATATCATGGATAAATATAAGGACCTAAATGTTGCATCAACTCTTAAGGAAATCAGTGAAACCAGATAGCAGTTACTAGACAAAGGGCATGAAGGGGAATCATCAGTTGGGAAAGGTGTAAGACACGATTCTAACTTTTCCCCATTGCTATTCAGTCTGTACATTGAACAAAAGAGATGGATTTTCATCTCAAATATGTCAAAGACATATATTTGTATTTACATTGATATTTATATTCAGGAATGTTCAAATATGTCCATTGCCAAGGTGCTATTCCCCTGCATGGAGAGCCTTGGCAGTAGTGGCAGTAAATTAAAACTCTACACCCTTCACCAAAGAGTGAAGATTACATTCTGGATTTCTGGACAGAATTCCACAGTTCGTATGATATTCCTAAAATGGGAACACAGTGCATGAAAAAATTTCATTCGTGATAGGGTGAAAGAAATCTGGTGAATGACAAATGGCTGAAGATTCAGATAATACTGACACACGGAGGAGGTTGTAGTCCATCCAAATGAAAAACAAATAATTTGCAAGTTACTTCTTGTCCTAATTCAATTAGTTGCTTGTATTTTGTTGCAACTCACAGTTAAGGCATTCCACTACTGTGTGTTTTAGAGGAGAGGCAAACAAACAAAACAGATCTTTATGTTGCTATAAATCAATGTTCACACTAAATGGAAATGCATAATTTTTATGTAGTAAGATGTGAGAAACTGAAAAAATAATGTCTGGAATGGTACAATAATGGTCTGGCAGCAACTCTTGACATGAAATGGAAATGACAAAAAATATAATAATAAAAATAAAAACCCCATGTGGTATTTTATTAAATAACAGGAATGTAATTATGACATCACTGTTCATTGTAATACTTTAAACTTAAATGTCAAACAAATACTAAATTGTTGTTCTGAATTAGGATTGACACTGCAGCCTAAACTAATTATGTAGGCACAATGCGCAAACAAGATGTTTCCCTCACTGTTTTGTTTTTTGTTCATTTTCTTCCATAAAGGAGAATAAATTAAAACAATTTATGTGGTCCATGTTCACCTTTTGAACCTGAAGTATTACTTTCTTTTATCTAAATGTTACTATTTCATGATTTAATGTCTCTTCTGACCTCATTTCAAACATCCGTAAGAACACAAGAGATTGGAGTGACACTTTCAGCAAGTTTTTGAATGACGATTGATTTGTAGTTAATGATTTCTACGGGTAAAACTAGTTCATAGAGAACAATAATTATCAAGTGCTGAAGACAATTGGAATAATATTCATAGAATATATGACTTCAACTGCGATTGGGCAAAGCTGAAAATGTGTACCCAGCCGGGATTTGAACCCGGGTCTCCTGCTTTCTAGGCAGTTGCGCTGACCCCTACACCACTGGGGACACAGTGATCACCGCACCTGCAAGGACTACCCATGCTCGCCTCCCGTCAGATACAAATTCCCAGTTTCGCCCTGCCCATAGTACTCAAACTCGTAGTTTAACTAATTCCCGTAAGAGTAAGGGCTTCAAACTTGCCCACCCCCTCCCCACTAACGATAGGATCATTGCCCGTCACCGGCATATTATATATATACATGTGGCGTCTGTTCCGAAAGGACAGACGTCACTTGTGATCCTGCAGCTGCAGGATCACAAGTGACGTCTGTCCTTTCGGAACAGACGCCACATGTATATATATAATATGCCGGTGACGGGCAATGATCCTATCGTTAGTGGGGAGGGGTGGGCAAGTTTGAAGCCCTTACTCTTACGGGAATTAGTTAAACTACGAGTTTGAGTACTATGGGCAGGGCGAAGCTCGGTATTTGTATCTGACGGGAGGTGAGCATGGGTAGTCCTTGCAGGTGCGGTGATCACTGTGTCCCCAGTGGTGTAGGGGTCAGCGCAACTGCCTAGAAAGCAGGAGACCCGGGTTCGAATCCCGGCTGGATACACATTTTCAGCTTTGCCCAATCGCAGTTGAAGTCATATATTCTATGAATATTAATAATAACAGCTGCAGGATCACAAGTGACGTCTGTCCTTTCGGAACAGACGCCACATGTATATATACAATTGGAATAGGCTTAACACACTTTTAAAATTGTTTTGGAACAGACTGTCTCAATTGTGCGCCAGTTTATTTTTGTTATTCAATTATTTTGAGTAATCTTTCCAATAGGCAAAAATGGGTCTGTCTTTTCTTGTTGGTATGTTGTGTTTTCAGCATGAAGAGTTACATGCTTTTTCCATTAATTAAAATGTATTTATCATTTTTTTAATGTTTCTGTTCTTTTCTTTCTTAGATATCGTCAACAACAACACCTCATGCAACACCACCTGCTCATTCAGCTTTGGAACCAAGTTCTTATCACCATACGTACCCAACATCAAATTCTCCTTCAAGCAAAGAACTTGCTGTTAGTGATCAAGAGCTACAGGCTTTGCTTTCCCAGAAGGATATTGCAACATCACTAGCAGAAGATTTGTTGAAACATTTTGGTTCTGGTAGTGAAGATTTAGATGTAAAGGTAGAAGAGCCTATACCAACAAATCAAGTTGCCATTACATCGACATCAAATCAACAGAACTCTAATACTTTGAGTTCAGGACCGTTTTCTCCCTCAAATTTGCCAGATGACAGCAGTGGCAATAATTCTACAGTAATAATGAACTCTAATGCATCTACTGCTAACGAGACTGTGAATGTGAAACAGTCAGTGTCTCCGGCAGTTAGTACTGCAAACAGTCCAAAACTTGAGCAGGCACCAACACCTTCATCCAGTGCTTCAACTGTAACATGTTCTCCGAAACAAGAGATAAAAACAGAAGGAATATCCACTACTGTGAAAAGTGAATCTCAGAGTTTAATTACAACTAGAAGTACTTCACAAACTCCACAAAACAGCAATCGTGTTACATCAGTATTACAGCAGGATTTGAAAGTAGAAGCTGCAGTTTTGGAATTTTCCAATTTATGTGAGCCACAGACTGAAACAGAATATAGCATAGACATGGATGCCAAGTCTGTGATAGAGGCATGCAAGTAAGTATCTTATTGATGCATGTGTAAACATATTAGCTTTTGTCATTTTCTGTGAAAAATCTATTCTTTATTTTAATTTCTAGGGGTCGAGGGCTAAATGGTGTCTCAAACTGCAGCATTTTGTCAGACCGAGCTCCTCCTCCACAGCCACCAGATCCACCTCAGCAACGTCTAACAAGAGAACAGCTGCTTCCTCCAACACCTTCTGTGTATCTAGAGAACAAAAAGGATGCATTCAGCCCACAGCTACAAGAGTTCTGCCTCAAGCATCCAATTGCAGTTGTCAGAGGCCTAGCAGCAGCACTTAAATTAGGTATCTGATTAATTCTTCAGTAGATGAGTTGAAGAGATTCTGAATTTTCTGTTTAACTTTCATAAGGACAAGCCTTCAGTTTTATAATTGTTGCACTGTAGTACTACAGCATATCATTACAATAGCCAAAATAAAGCAGTGTGCACATTGATAAAATAGAGTACAAGGGGCATCGGAAAAGTCCATGCAGAAATAAAAACTACTGAAGTATTTGGGGAAAACCATTTTTATTTTTCGACATAGTTTCTTTTTAGAGTTATACACTCCATTCAATGCTGTTCCAATTTGTTGATCCCTTCCAAATACGAATTGTCCAAGCCTGCAAAATAGCTATTAGTTTCTGCAATCACCAGCTCGTTGGAATGAAATTTTCATCATGCTAGCCATTTCTACAAATTGAGGAACAAATAATAGTCCTAGGGAGCCAAGTCTGGAGAATGGGGGGGGGGGTTATGTGAAATAAGTTGGAATCCTATTTCCAATACTTTTGTGGCCACAAATGCTGAGGTGTGTTGTGATACATTGTTGTGATAGCAAAGGATGTTTTTTGGGCCAGTCATCAGCATTTTTCTTGCAGCTCGGTTTTCAAATGGTCCAATAACAATGAATAATATGCACCTGTAATATATTTACCCTGTTTCAGATAGTCACTGAGGATTATCCCTTGCATTCCCAAAAGACTGTCACCATAAGCTTTCCGACCGAAGGACCGGTCTTCGCCTTTTTTTGTGCAGATTCTCCCTTGGTAACACATCGCTTAGATTGTTCTTTGGTCTCAGGAGTACAGTAATGTATCCACAGTAATGAAATTATGCTTAAAGTCCTACAGATTCTTCCTGAACAGCAGCAAACTTTCTTTCCAACACTTCACACAATTCTGTTTTTGGTCAAGTGTGAGCAATCACTGGATCCATCTTGCGGATAGCTTTCTCATGTCCAAATGTTTATGCAAGATATTAAGTACCCATTCTATCAAGATGCCCACAGCACTAGCAGTCTCATGCACCTTATCTCTTCTGTCATCCATCATATAATGGATTGTATCATTGATTACTGGAGTTTTAACTTCCACATAGTGTCCAGAACATTGTGTCACTTGTGTCCATATGGCAACTCCAAAAATTTTGAAACAGATTATAAACTGTTCTAATCGAAAGTGCAGAGTGGCCATAATGTTTATCAAGCTTCTCTTTAGTCTCCTAAGGCATTTTGCCTTTCTTAATGTTTAATCACCATGCAAAATTCTTTTTCATCCATTCTTCGACAATCACTCGACAATTTCGCAGCTGTGTTATGCCTATCTAGACACAACTGCAACATTTCTGCTGCTTCTGAAAATCAATTACCACATGATATAGCTTTTTATCAATAGCCTACACCTATAATAGTATCCTTTGGCTTGAAGTTTTCATTGTTTACTGGGCCAGCAGACAAACAAAAATCATAATCACTTTCTTCTTCTCCCCCCCCCCCTCCTTCCCCTCTTCCTTTCTATCTTTTTTTGTGAATTTTTTGTTTTGTTTTTATGGTTACCTCTCTTAAGATATCTTGTCTTTGATCTGCTTTCAATTAAAGCAAAGTTTATTTTTGTTGTGGTTAGAGCTACTTGAAATTAGAAAAAGAAAATTCAGAATTTTGAAATCGTAATTTAGCATTTATTTAGCTTTTATATATTTTAATGTATTTATGCATTTATATATGGGACAAGATACATGTACAAAATTCTTATCTTACAGTTTGATTATTTTTCATTTTCACTTTAAACATAAAGAAACTTATTTTTTATTTTTTTTAACACAATGTCATAGGTTAATTATTCATTCATTTAACAGTATTATAGGCATACATACATAAATTCTAGACAGGCGAAATACCCTCAGACATTTAAGAAAAAGTAATAATCCCCATTCCAAAAAAAATCTGACGCAGACAGGTGTGAAAATTACAGAACCATCAGTTTGATAAGTCATGGTTGTAAAATTTTAACACGAATTATCTACAGGAGAATGGAAAAGCTGGTAGAAGCTGACCTCAGGGAAGATCAGTTTGGATTCAGGAGGAACATAGGAACCTGGGAGGCAATACTCACTTAACGTCTTATCTTAGAAGATAGATTAAGGAAAGGCAAACCTACATTTTTAGCTTTTGTAGATTTGGAGAAAGCGTTTGACAATGTTGACTGGAATACACTCTTTCAAATTCTGAAGTCAGCAGGGGTAAAATATAGGGAAAGGAGAGTTATTTACAACTTGTACAAAAGCCAGACTGCGGTTGTCAGAGTTGAAGGGCATGAAAGGGAAACATCAGTTGGGAAGGGAGTAAGACAGGGTTGTAGCCTTTCTCTGATGTTATTCAATTTGTACATTGAGCAGGTGGTAAAGGAAAGCAAGGAAGATTTGGAATAGGGATTAAAGTTCAGGGGGAAGAAATAAAAACATTGCGTTTTGCTGATGACATTGTAATTCTGTCAGAGACAGCAAAGGGCCTGGAAGAGCAGTTGAATGGAATGGACAGTGTGTTGAAGAGAGCGTATAAAATGAACATTAACAAGAGCAAAACAAAAATAATGGAATGCAGTCTTAGAAAGTCGGGCTATGCTGAAGGAATTAGATTAGGTAACGAAACAATGAAGGAGGTAGATGAGTTTTGTTACTTGGGCAGTAAAATAACAAATGATGGTCGCAGTACAGAGGATATCAAATGCAGGATGGCAATGGGTAGAAAAGCGTTCTTGAAAAAGAGAAATTTGTTAACATCAAATATTGATTTAAGCCTAAGGAAGTCCTTTCTGAAGGCATTTGTATGGAGTGTTGCTTTGTATGGGAGTGAAACATGGACGATAAGCTGTGCGGACAGGAAGAGGATAGAGGCTTTTGAAATACGGTGCTACAGAAGAATGCTGAAGATTAGGTGGGTAGATCGCATAACTAATGCAGAGGTACTGAACAGAACTGGAGAGAAAAGGAATTTTTGGCATACCCTGACTAAAAGAAGGGACCGCTTGGTGGGACACATTCTTAGACATCGAGGAATTGTAAATTTAGCATTGTAGGGAAGTTTGTGGGGTAAAAATCGCAGAGGGAGACCAAGAGACGCGCATAGTAAGCAGATTCAAGTGGATGTGGGTTGCCGTTCTTATGAGGGGATGAAAAGGCTTGCTCAGGATAGAGTAGGGTGGAGAACTGCATCAAACCAGTCTTCGGACTGAAGACCATAACAACAACATAAAATATATATATATATATATATATATATATATATATATATATATATATATATATATATATATATATATATATATTCATTATTAAGTACAATCATTGATTTTGTTTCAGTAGTGTCTGACTTCATTGACCTCATCCTGTGAGTTGCATCTGGTTGTACATTGAGAAATACCTCTCCCTATCTACACTATTAACAGATACCCAAATTGTAGATATATCTTCCAAATTCATCATATTTCAGCTTTGGTGGTTGTTTCTTGCTTTTGTTTTATTTGGTCATTGTTGTGAATAAAAGATCCTTAATTTATTGTTCCTGACATAAAATGCCATGAAGATGTATTGTTTTTTATTTACTTCATGGATATGCAAAAATGTGTGTTGTAGAAGTTAAAAAATAGAACTGTGGAAGAATAAAATTAGGTTAGAACAATTCACTATTCACACAAATTACAAGGTGGAGTTGGAAAATGAGTTTCCCCTGTCAACTGTGGGCAGAATTGTGTGTGAAATGAAAAAAAAAATAAAATGAGACATTAAAGATATGTCTTATCTTTATTTTTTCTAAATAATTTCCAAGTACATTGAGACATTTGTCAAAATGCTTTATAAGCTTACAAAGCTGTCCAGGAAAAAATTCAAGGTGTTGCATATGAAACAAACATTGAACGGCTATGCAGTGGAAACATCTGTCATAACCTGTCCCAAAGAAGTTCAAAAACATTCCTTCTGCAGGTAAAGTGCTACTCACTGTTTTCTGAGTCGTCCAAGGTGTTTTGTTGCTGGACTTTTTGGAGGATGCAACCATAAATGCTGTGCGGTACTGTGTCACTCTGTCAAAATTGAAAGAGGTGATTCGGAAAAAGTGACCTGGACTTCTCAGATCTGACATTCTGATGTTGGATGACAATGAGAGCCACAATTGGTTCAAAAATGTTCAAATGTTTGTAGAGCTTATGGGACTTAACTACGGGGTCATCAGTCCCTAAACTTATGAATGACTTATGAACTAGCTAATACTAAAGACGGCACAAATATCCATGCCCGAGGGGGGGGGGGGGATTCGAATTTCCGACTGCAGTGGTCGTGTGGAACGTAACTGGCGTGTCACAGACAGCTCGGCCACTGTGGCTGGCCCACAATTGGTGATGGCACGCAAAACCATATAATATGTTTTGGCTGAGAGTGCCCAGATTTTTTCCTGAAAGGCTTTTTGAAGCTTATAAAGTGGTATGACAAATGTATCAGTGTACTTGGGAATGAAAAAAAAATGAAAAATAAAGATATGTCTTTAATGTGTCTCTTTTTTTTCCTTTCATACACCACTATGGCACCAGTCAACAGGGCAAACTTATTTTCCAACTTCTCCTTGTAAGTTAATACTTGGATATGGTGAGTAATGGGAGTGCCTGTATAAAGGCATTGCCCATTTACGGCAACTCTTGTAAGCTACTTGTAAAGCTAATTGTTAACTTAATTTGTGTTGGTAAATATAGTTACACAACAATTTGTTTAAAATCATAATTTTTGCTCTTTCATAATCTATGGCAGTTTTTCATAAAATCCTGTAAATATTAAGAAGTGAGAGTCTAGTAGATGTATATTCAGATGTTCCACCAGTTGAGTATAATTTTTGCTTTAATACACTGTACTGTCACCATGTGTTATCTTCAATATTTCGACAGTACAGTATCCTTCAGCATGATTAATCCTTTGGTATGAATATACAGAAGTTACAACGTTCCTTTCAAAAAGTCCAGCTAGTCCGTGCCTCGAGTTAGAGGAAATAATATTTGAAGATCAGACTCTTCTCCGAAGTTTTCTTCATGAAGTTATTAGAACATCTGGTAATTTACTTCATAGTTTCACTGATGATAGATGAACTCTTCTTTGAGATTATACAGAATTTTATTACAGCTACTACATTAGCTTGACACTGTTACTTCTGATGTATTTCAGATGAAATCTTTCACTATTACTACTATATATAAAACAAATGATGATTAGTCACAGAGGTTATATATCTTATTTTTTCCATGGCACTTTGCAGTCCTTTTACTCCATAAAGTGAGCACATATTCCCACACCAATAAATTCTGTCTGGCAGTATTTGATCGCACTGTGCCAAACCCCTTATAAAATGAACTATTTGAATATCTTGGGTCGAGCTAGGAACCAGTAGTGTACAATGTTACACTACAGCACAGCTTTCACATTTATTTTGCATTTATAGTAAATGTAAATTTTGTGTAGCTTCAATTATTAGTAAATTAGATGATTTTCAGTGTAGACTGACATTTAGTTTCTCTGCAAACACTAACCATTGTCATTATGATTACACTATATGTTTTGATATGACTGAATACTATGTAAAAGATTGAGCTTCATTTCCCAATCAGTGCTCAGAAATGACAGGAATTTGGGTTCCCAGTGTGGCATACAGCTTTAAATTTAATACACGTAATAAACATAGTGATCACTTTATAGAACAACACTGTGGTAAGTTTGAATTGCCGGCAGTCATAAAGAAAAAGACTGTTGAAATATTTAAGCTTTCTCTTTAAATAGAACATGCCTCTCCTCCCCCCCCCCCCCCCCCCCACATACATCAGAGCCACTGTGACTCAGTGCCTCCCCCCCCCCCCCGCTCTCTCTCTCTCTCTCTCTCTCTCTCTCTCTCTCTCTCTCTCTGTGTGTGTGTGTGTGTGTGTGTGTGTGTGTGTGTGTGTGTGTGTGTGTGTGGTAAGTAACAAAACTCTCCATTGTCTGGCTTGCTTTGCCTTCCATAAATTAAGAGATTTGTCTTTTGTAAATGGTATGGAATGGTTGGTGTAAACAAGTTTTGTTCAGTGGTAGCTGATTTGAGGGTAGTCTCTCTTGTATACTGCAATGTATATTTAATTAAATTCATACAAATGCCAAGATAGTACCTTTTTCTCATCTGCTGTATGGAATTGATGTAAAGCTTGAGAATTTTCACAAGTAATTTGCTTCTAAAACAAAACAGAAGAATGTTGAGAAAAATGTATTTCCTAAGTTGTATTGTTTCAATTTATTTCAGAGGGTTACATCCTTGTATTGTTGTTTACAATTTGTCTCCTAATAGCTGAAGTGCTTGTTTTCATAGCACTTGGCCTACTAAAGCCTGGAAGCATATGTCAGTCCTATTGTATGAAGAAGTTGATAGATACTATTGTGATTTGATCAGAACTGTACACATTTGTCATTAAAGAGAAACCCCAATAGTTATTTATACTAATTGTTTTCAGCCTGCATATTGTTGCTTTTATTTGTAGATTACTCATTTATGGTACTGTTATCAATCTTAAGATCATATGTTGTGGTGCAAGTAATCCTTCACAAATGTATTATCAGTTCACTGCTGTATAATTTCTATAGTGCATTGTCCTTCCTCGGCGATACTACTCAGTTTCTAAAACATCTCTCTGAAGCTATGTTACATTGCTAAAAACATTGGTCTTTAAGTTGTTATATTGCCAAAAGTTGATTATTTGGAAATAAAAAGTAACAATCTGCAGAAAGAAAATTTTAAATAATTTTGTAACTATGAAATTAGCTGGCTGTATTATTACAAATTATTCCATCCCAACAGCAATAAATAAATTATTCATTAGGCCATATTTAAACAACAGACCTTTTAATGTTTAGACCAGTTGTGGATTATGTTTAGAGAGTATTCTGATCTGTAAATAATTTTTAACAATTTATTTAACTAGATTTTGTTTTCCTTTAGACCTAGGTCTGTTCTCAACAAAGACACTTGTTGAGGCGAATCCAGATCATAGTGTTGAAGTTAGAACACAGATGCAGCAAACATCGGATGAAAACTGGGATCCCCAGCAAGGTCGAAAAGTTTGGGCCTGTATTAGTCACAGATCACATACCACAATTGCCAAATATGCTCAGTATCAAGCATCTTCTTTCCAAGACAGTTTGAAGGTAACAGTCTTACAGTCTGTAGTATAGAATAATGAGTTCAACATTGTTGAGAACTCTAATGTCATTATGAGGGATTTCTTTTTTTTTTCAGGAAGAGGGTGAAAGAACAGCAGGGGCACACAACAGTAATCTGTCTGATTCGGACTCTAAAGATTCTACTGGGAATGTTCGTCGAAAAAAAGGAGGTGCATTTGGAGGTTCAGGTGGTGGCAAATCAGGGCCCAAAATGTTAAGATTTGGTACTAACGTTGACCTCTCAGATGAACGAAAATGGAGACCTCAGTTGCAGGAGCTCATGAAATTACCAGCATTTGCCCGTGTTGTTTCGGCTGGAAATATGTTGTCACATGTTGGTCATGTCATACTTGGCATGAACACAGTACAACTATATATGAAGGTATTATTTATTGTTCAGTATAGATGTACTTTCAAAAATCCATAGTCTTTCAGTATGTTTCAATAATGTCATGTCATTTTTACAGCTGTTGTATTTATGTTTATTTATTTTCATGCACAGTAAGTTGTTGCAGAGTTTAGAGCAGTAGATAATAATATCCTTATTTTTATTCTTAAAAATTAACTTCCTGACAAAAGAATGATGCACCCAGGAGGAGTGGTTGGAAGTAAATGAAATTAGGTCGTGAATTACCTTTCCCTTCCCTTCTGTTCCCATCCTTTTTTCTTCCTTTCTCCGAAAGCTTTTCCTTTTTCTTCTCTTTTTTTTCTTCATTTGTGTCACTATTGGCGGTACAGCACAAAGGTAAGTACTAGCCAGCCAATCTCTCTCTTTTGAAAAATAAACTACAAACAATAAAACTTAGCTTTAATGTTCCCAGAAATTCTTGCCATTTACAACATTGTTTTTCTCCCTCCTGTCAAATTTCCTATGTTCCCAGTGTTAAATTGCACCCATTTTTGCATTAATATATTTACATTTTCCTCCACAATTTACATTTTCTGAACCCATTTTAGTGGGATAAATAAACTGACTTAATTGATACAAATTGATGCTGGCATGCCTATCACCTTCAAGTAGTGTTCATAAATGTCACAGTAAAATTACTTGACACTTTGCATTTATTCAAATGCATATTTCGTCTTTAAATTTTTACAGTATGTGCCAAGTTGACTCAAGGAATGGTGAGATGGCCGATATGAGAATCATTTACAACTGCCACCACAATGAGTGACAGCTTAATTTGCACTACTATTTTTTCGTGCTTAGCATGATGCATTCTGAGAATTTATTCATATTGTCAAGTGTGAATATTAAGTAATTTTGCGACTTTTATAAATAGTGAGAATGAGCATTTGTGTGTGTGTGTGTGTGTGTGTGTGTGTGTGTGTTTCTGTAGATTGGAGGTGCTATGGTATGTTATAATCTTAAGATTACACTACTAAATTGTGAATATTATAGAAGGAAACTTTCATGGTGGGATAAATATGTATAAAAAATAGAAATCGGATAACTTACCCAACTCGTCAACAGATACAAATAAAAACACACTTGCAAGCTTTCGGAACCGTTGGTCACTTCTTCAGGAAAAGAGGAAGGAAGGAGGGGAGAAAGGGATGAATACGGGTTTTAAGGAAGTGGAAAAGGAGTCATTCCAATCCCAGGAGCGGAAGGACTTACCTTAAGGTGAAAAAAGTAAAGGTAAACAAGCGCACACGCACCCACACGCAAACACAACAAGGTAGAAATTGTGAGATGCAGAACCCTATGCAAACATCACAATGATTACTTACATACATATTTACTCTTGAGAATGCAAATATTTCTCTAATATTGTCATGTAAAAAAAAAAAAAGGAAGTAAGTTGCACCATGTTCAATGTTTTATGTTTTAAATAGTGAATGACATAGAGGCTTGCCAAAAACATAAATTATAGTGGATGAAATTACAGCAAAAGTTTCTATTTCGTTAAAATCTGCAAGTACCAGTTATGCTTAGTGCTAAAAATATTTCAAAATTCAGATGACTTTTCTCCTTGCAAGTATTTTGATGCCTATTTATGCTGTGTAACGCCACTTTTACTTTCCCGAATTTTACGTTTTCTATCCATTTACACCAGTTTTTGTCGGTCCCATCAAATTTCGTATGTTCATAATGTTAATGTTATTGGGATAGTATTATCCTGACAAAACTTGGCAGACGTCTTGTCAGGTAGTTATGATGTAGTGTGCCGGCCGCGGTGGCCGAGGGGACTGAGGCGCTTCAGTCACGGTCTGCACGGCCACTACGGTCGGGGGTTCGAATCCCCCCTTGGGCATGGATATTTGTGCCGTCCTTGGTTGTAGGTAGTTCATAAGTAGTTTGTAAGTTTAGGGACTGATGACTCCATAGTTAAGTCCCTTAAGCTTAACAAACATTTGAACATTTATGATGTAGTGTTTCCATTATTGGGATTGGGAGAAGGTGAAACACTTGGCTAGGATTAAAACTGTTGTGGGTGTTTTTTATTTTATTTTACTTTGCAGATGTTTACAGTAGTGTTCAGAGGTTGTTTCGGCTCTGGATATCTGACATTCCAATCTCGAATTTCCATTGTCAAATGCATTATTAAGCATTATGTATTGGCTTTTTCACTTGATGCCTTCTTTACAGTACAGCTGAATTATAATGTTCAACTTCTTGTTTGTGCATTAACCTCCATGGCACTTTGATTTATTACTTTATGCAGGTGACATTAATAGCGATTAAATGCGTTATAAAATCCATTTTAACCATCAGCTGTTTTATTAAAATCTTTACCATATACCAGTTTTAGTCACTGACCATCATTTCAGGATACAAGATTTTTAAACAGATCAGGGAAATGCATAATATAAAACTGTAATTTGCTGATAACAGTGATAGTGCATTGATAGTAACGCTCGACTGTCTGAAGATGGTGCTATGGCTACGTCTTATTCAAAACTGCCCCCACTCACTGGTCTGCCAAACAGCAGCGTTGCAAATGCGGGTTCTGCCGCAAGCGCGACCTAGGTGACCGATGGACATGCGGCAGGATGGACGAGACTGTTGGCAGTCTAAGTTGAGCTCTCTTGTCCTCAAGTTCCTCAATCCTTATTGTATACAAGTTGTCTTCATCCAGTAAATGTACTGAAAGTTATAACAATTTTGGTGGTGACGAGTTAGAGGTTCAAACGAAGTTTTGCGCAAGTCCCCCTCAATGACGTGGCTACGATCGAGCAATTACTCGCCAGTCTGGTGGAGCAGCAAAAGCTGCTCAAGACTGCCTTGTGACAACTTCTTGCTGCATCTAACCACAACCGTTTACCGCCGTTGAACATACGCCATACAAGGAAGGTGCATAAGACTGGATAGACTACGAGAAGTGCCTCTGATGGCTTTCAGCGTTGATGACCTCCAACTTCGTAAGTCATTATTCCTGTCTTGCATCTCTCAGAAATGGTATCATCTGTTAACTCAGTTGCCTCTGTTGAAAGAACCATTGTCTCTTATGTTTGACGAAATGTGCTCCTTGCTAACATCCTATTACTGGAAACAAACCCATGTTGTTGCTTCCTGCATTGCATTTCATCAGTGCAAAAAGAAGCCGGATCAAAATTATAGGGCATGGGCAGCAGAGCTACAAGGGCTCAGTTGCAAATGCCAAATCGTGACCGAAATTCATCAAGAATCGTATGCACATTAGATGGTTAGTCGCTCCGCCCCAGAGAGGGAAGTTTGACAGAGGGCCCTCCAACTTGACAATCCTTTATTAGAAGAAGTTTTGAATATTGGTGAGACTTTTGAAATCTCTGGAGCTGCAGGCACACAATGCTTTTGGTGTTCAGTCAGATAGGGCACCTGTTGACACTGTCTCGCACTGTGAGGAGGAAGATGTAGCCGCAATTCAAACACAGGAAAGTTAAGCAACAAGTTGGCTCTACAAGTAAACAAGGTTCTGCTACTTCTTTGTTGCTCTCCTGACGTCAATGTTTCACACAGCATCCACATGATGATTTCCCCCTACGTTGGGCCATGTGCTACAATTGCAAGAAAAAAGGTCGTGTTTCCTCTGTGTGCAGGTCTAAAAGAGTACAGGTTGTTCATGATAGTGACGTAAATGATGACTTAATATGTTTTGTAAATTCCACACTTTCTTTAACAAATAAATTGTATATCGATGTTCAAATGCTCGGAAAGGACGTTCATATACAAGTTGACATGGGCTCGGCAGCCACCTTAATCACTTTTCAGACATATGCAATGTTTGGTTCACCCATATTGTCCCCTGTCCCATGCTTCTTGTGCACTTATAATCGTCAACAAATTTCACTCTTGGGACAACTGCAAATTGAGGTGTCCTGCAAATCATTCATTCATACTATGACAGTGTATGTTGCGGATCACTCGGGTACCGAAAATTTGTTTGGGTATGATGCTTTCCGCATGTTCAGATTTTCCATTGATGACACTGTCAATGTCGTCTCGGAGGAAATACCATACTCCCACTTAGAATCCTTGTCTACAGAATTTTCGACACTCTTTTGTCCTTGCTCGGGCTGTGCAAACAACTTTGAAGCTTAAATCACACTCAAGCCGGCGGCCAGGCCGAAATCCTTTCACACACGGACAATTCCATTGGCACTGCATGATGATGTCAAACTGGGAATTGACCGGCTCACTGCTTCTGGTGTTCGGTTTCTGATCACTGCTAGCGAATAGGCCGCACCATTTGTCATTCGCAAACATAATGGTAGTCTTCGTCTCTGTGGCGATCTTAAAGCGTCCGTCAATGCTCAATGCTCAGTCCAACAACTTCAATGCCTGACAAGGCTGCCCACAAACCCCAGCGATGGGCCCTATTCCTATTCCGCTTAAATTACGAAATCCATTTCTGACCTACAGCGCAGTATGCCAATGCAGGTGTTCTGTCTTGCCTCCCCAAGGGCCCTGACCCTGTCTTCTATTGTGTACAAGTTGTCTTAATCCAATAAATGTATTGAAAGTTATAACAGATGGTGTTCGTGTGTGCATAGTTATGTGCGAATGATTGTGTAACTGTATGTGTTTCTTTTTCTTCTGAAGGCCATGGCCGAAAACTTAAGTTGTATGAATCTGATTTGTATGTTAAGTTGTCGTTCAGCATCTCGGTGAACGTCTTTATGGTAAATTGCTATCCATCCTCAATTCACAGTCCATTTATAAGTTCAGATAAAAATGTGATAAATGTAACATCATGTATAAAAAATTAATAGTTGTATCAGATACTCTAATGAAATCCAATCTGTTGGTCCTTGGTAACTGGAGCTGCTTATAAGTTAATTTTTCACATACTACAATGTGCTCATTTTAAAATGAACTTATCAATGGACTATTGCTGTTAGCAGCAAGATATAGTTTTGTGTTATGTACTTTTCTGGATTATTTTAAAACTTGTTTGCAATGATGATAGTCATATGGGAAATTCCCTATCAGTTTAATTTCGGAGTGTAATGTGTAATGCATTGTAATACTTGTATTTAAAGAATTTAGATGGACAAAGGTTTGTAATGTGTGTGCAATAAATTACAGAATGTGATTTAAATTGTGGTGTTTCATTTCAGGTTCCTGGAAGCAGAACTCCAGGACACCAAGAAAATAATAACTTTTGCTCCATCAATATTAACATTGGTCCAGGTGACTGTGAATGGTTTGCTGTGCCTGATGCTTACTGGGGAGTTATTTATAACCTTTGTGAAAGGTAAGACATTTAGAAGAGTTTACATGAATTTCATTTACAGTCTAATTTTTGGTGTATAACACTACTGTCTTTTTTTTCCCTTCTAGGAATAATATAAATTATCTCCACGGCTCCTGGTGGCCCTCTTTAGACGACTTATATGAAGAAAATATACCAGTCTATCGATTCATGCAGAGGCCGGGAGATTTAGTATGGGTCAATGCAGGTTAGTGGTAGTCAAGCAAATTCTATACATTCCCATTACTCTTTCCCCTCCCTTCTGCGTCTGTCCCTTCTCTACATTCCATCTCCCTCAAACAACTTTTCCTACAGATGAATGTATGCATGCATATTAGACTTTTTTACTGCAAATAATATATAAGGCCAAAGTACTAAAGTACTAAATAAATCAGTTATGAATGTGTTTATAAGATATTAAACTTGAAATGTAGTTCCAAATCCCAATTCAAAAGTAATAGCACTGTGTATAACTACAACACTAGAAGAAAGGATTATTTCACTATTCAAGGTTAAATGTAACTGTCACAGAAAGGAATGAATGATACTGCCACAGAAGTCTTTGGTCACTTGACAAATAGTGTCAAAAGTCGGACAGATAGCAAACTACTATTTAAAAAAAAATTAGACTTTTTGAATGGCAACTCCTTCTACTCAAAGAGAAATAAGAAATAAATAAAAATAAAATAATGAATGCCTTCATATATCATGTAAAGATAACTTTTATTATAATGACACGGTCCACATCATTACAAAATGTCATATTCATGATCTGTGAAACAAGCACTAATCTAATCTATGAGAATTGTGAGTATAATTTAAAATGGCATGCTAATTACAGTGTAATTCAGCATGTGGCATACTTGCCATTACAAGTACGTACATGTTTGAAAAGGCCACGTGCACAATCACGGTTTGGGGGTTTTTAGGTACTCGGCTTCTATTTGAGTTAGGAACATCGGATGTAAAGCTTTTGGTATAGCCTTGACCAGTGACCAGTGCCGATTTGTATAATCATTGGAACATCTCTTGTACTGTAGCTATAGTATTGTGTGTGTGTGTGTGTGTGTGTGTGTGTGAGAGAGAGAGAGAGAGAGAGAGAGAGAGAGAGAGAGAGCGCAACCTTCATTAACAGGGTAGAGTTTGCTCCCAGGCAAATTGTGTGAATTATTAAATTCCTTTTCTAAAAGATCTCAATGGGACTGAAATTAATGCTCAGGGACATTCGGGTTTTATGTGCAAAAAACTATGGGAGACATTTGAAGGGCATCATAGCTATACTTCACTGGTTTCTTTACTATATCAGTAATGGAGGATAGAAAACAACACATTGTAAAGAGATTTGCTGAGCTGCTGACAGGCACGAAAAATAGACTATCACTTTCACACAAATTTAATTTTCGGCCATGGCCTTCACCAGGAGGGAGGAGGGGGGGGGGGCACGTACAATCACTCAGATAACTATAAACACACAACCAAAATCTCAGGCCGCTCTAGTGCCACAAGTATCTTGCTTGACATTATTCAAGGCAAAGGGGTGACATAACTTATTGTTTGTTGTGAAATATATATGCCAAGATCGCTGTTCAATATTTTATTCCATATTACCACTTTTAACAAAACTTTGTCATCTTCAGATCGGCAAGTGTTAATCAATATTTTGTATCATGACTGTTACACAATATTTCTACATAAGGAGAACATGTGAACATACTTTCCTTACCTCTACATTTAAAAAAATAACACAGCTACATACAGCATATACAACTGCACAGTTCAGTCGAGCAACATCTTTGTCACTATACATATGCTCAGCCTCTATACAGTTCTGCATAAAAGTGTGGTAGATGTTAAAAGTGATGAGCTGTGCCACATTATTTAAAAATATGACACAACCCTTTTATTTGTTATAGATCTTATAAATCAAGAGCAGATGCAAATTCTTGTAAATCAAAACACAACACAATTGAACTGTGCAGTTGTAAAATATGTCTGGAGAGATGCTATCTTTTAAAATGTAGAATTGGGGGAAGTATGTTCATATTTTCTCCACATATATATTTTTGCACTGCAATGTAATAATATTGTGTAACAATCATAGTAAAAATATTGATTACCAGTTGCATATCTGAAGTTGACAACAATGTTTTGTCGAAATAGGGTATCTGGAATATTGAACAGCAATCTTGGCATATATATTTCAGAACAAATAGGTTTATTTAAATATACAAGTACATCCATACTCTACAAACCCCCTCACTATGAATGGCACAGGGTACTTGATGCAAAATTGTCACTTCCTCCATTTCATATTCCAGTCATTTGTGGTTTGCAGATAAAAATAATGCAGATTTGCCTCCATGTAGACTATAATCTCACTTAATTTTATCCTCATGGTCTTTTTGCAACATACATAGATGAGGAAGAAATATAGTAGTCGACTCTTGAAAACCATACTATGATGCCAAATGTCTTTCCTGCTGTGTCTTCCATTACAAAAATCTTTAGTCACTTTTTTACATGTTAACCCTCATTCCCCAGCCCAGTGACCTCTTGAGGTTGCCGCATGTGTGGTAGCAAGTATCTCTGAGTGGTGGAGCTGTATGTATCCCAAACTTAAATAGCATGTAATGTCACTTTGAAGAGAGAGGGAGGGGGGGGGGGACGAACGCACTGGCGTGTTTTACAGCCCACTTTAGATTTGCCTGCAGTTTTATGATTTTTTGCAATCATTTCGGACACAAATAATAAAACTGTAAATAATAAAAATTAATGGATGATATGATTACGACTCTACTATTGTGATAATATCTATGCACCCAACACGTAATATTCTTTGTGGCAGTATTTTAACAAACAGCCACAATTATTTAAAATTTGAGCTTAACTTAGAGTATATTTGTCAATTTTTAACTTTCCCCTCTTTATTCTATTATTTTAAAAACACTCACATTTTCGTTGTCACTTAATTTACTCATCTTAGGGGACGATCTTATTGTCTAAATAGGGTAGATGCCAAGATCACAATTTTTATTTTATTTATTCAACACTCTATGGTGTTATCATCTGGTCTCATTGACATTAAACTGTTTATTATGATGCTCCACATACAATCGGGTAGGTGTACTGGACAGTAGTTATATAGAATATCATGTGGTGGATAGTCAGATATAAAATAGGAGTTTGGTCAAAATTAAAATAGTAAAATATACAAACAATAATAACCATCCTAGGGCACATGTCTGGTTAGTTTTATGGAGGTGCTCAATATTTGGCATTAGGAAACCAGTCAGATGACATCACTCAGCCGAAACCTTCCCCGAAATTGTCTTTTGTATACACCGCCATCTTGCTTTCTGTATTTGATTATTTTCTTATTATAACTCAAGCGTTGACATTTCAAAGCAATGGTGCACTGAAAATTATCAAAAAACATGTCATTGTTAGGTCAATGAATTATAATCTAATGTCTAAAAATGACATGCTAGCAGATAACACGTGCCATCAATGGTACAAGAATTATGGATTACTCTTGCAGCTGTTCAGTGTAGCGTAATGGGCGATGAATTAGTTTGTGATGCATGAGCATGTTAGACGGTGGTTTGACTTGCCAGGCACGGTGGCTCAGAGCACTCAGTCAGAGGGTTGTCGGTGTGGTAGCTCAGCGTGCTCGGTCAGAGTGCTCGACACCCTCTGTAACAAAAAACAAAAAAAAGCTGATTGAATGATGAAACACTCAAAATTAAACAAAATAAACCAATGTCCACAAAAGACTGATCAAACCAAAGAAGGAATGAAAAGAGAGAAAAAGAAAGAGGGCTCAGCACCATCTGTAATAAAAAACTGATCAAAATTGTCAGCGAACAACTCTGAACGAATATGAACAAACAACCGCAAAGGAAAAAAAAAACTATAAATAAATAAAAAATAAAAACCCTCCAATGGCCTTTCTTTCATCTTGTTTGCTGAAAGGTTTTCACACAACTGTATTCTGCAAGATTCTGAGTTGTTGAAAGGTATCAGCGCTTTCTCTGAAAAGTGCATTTGTTCTATACTGTGGAGATATCACAAAATACACACCAATGAATTGCAAACATAGACTACTTTATCACATGTGCACGAACTGGGGCAATAATTTTACAATGAGTGTTGTAAATGACGAAATCGTAATAGTAACTTTGTGTATAGATTAAGTACTAGAGCCTTGTGGAATTTGATATTACCACATTTATTCTGTTTGTTATTTTAGCTGTAAGAGAAAATGTAGTCACACTTTGAAACAGAATATTTGCTCTTTATTTTAGTGCAGAATGAAATAGCATGAACAAACTTGTATCTGAACTACAGAAAAAAGTAATAAAATCTGCATTAAAAGAGTCCCTGGCAACCAAGGAAAAGACAAGCATTTTAGTAGTTGCGTTGATTCTAACTAATCATTGTTTCCAACATATTCTGTTAATAGTGAATAACTGCTTAGAAGAAGAGGAAACCAGGTAATTTGTTGCAATGCATACACTTCCCTTCTGTTTAGTTAAGGAACGACAGTTGTCACAGAAATCTAGGACTCCATTTATATATGAAACTGGCAGTTTCAGTATTAGAATATTCATTATCGCAATATGCTCCCCGTTGTTGTTTCAGAAGAGCAGTGTTCAATTTTACTGAATGTTCGCTAAATAGAACATACACACATTTTAGAGGCAGCACTCTTACATCTGCACAACACTAAACATTGCAGAAGATAGCTCTATTTAATTAAGTATCACGCCAGAAACCTTTTTAGGAGGCAAGGCAAAAAGAAAAAAATGCATCAAAGCATAGCACACTACTCACTACACCGTGCCGAACAACTACAACATCGTCCCTTAATTCTCGAACTATTGATGGCAGTTGCTAACAGCTAAAATGACATTTTTAGACACTAGATTACAATTTATCATACTATGAACAGCATGTTTTTGTTAATTCTTCAGTGTGCCACTGCTTTAAAATTACAAAGTGTAAGTTATAAGAAAATCATAAAACACAGCCAAGCAAGAAGGAATATGCCAGAGAGTTCTGGGCGAGGAATGTCATGTGACATTTCCTAACGGCTGGTTTAAGTAAAATCAAGTGACAATGTCAAATCGGCATTATTTTTGCAAATATCTCTGTAATGGTGCGATGTATGAAAAAAATATGAGAGAGGAAAGTGTTAAAGAATTTTCTCCCCTACAAATTCAGTTATTCCATTTTCATTTCAGATGAAAAATTTATTTGCAATTACAACGGAATTATCAATGGCTTTTTTAATTACTTTTTTTTGTTCTAGTGTTCCTAATGTATTTTTCGTCTGAAATGTTTGAAAAAGGGAGGTTCTGGTCTCTGGTGGCCAACAATTACTTCTGTAAAATTTCATGCTGATCGGTTGAACGGTTTGACTTAAAAAGTGGGAACACATTACGGACGGACAGACATCGTTAAATCGGCATTACTTTTGCAAATATCTCTTAAACAAGATATAAAAAGAACATAAGAGAGCAAAGTTGCAGAGAATTTTCTCCTCTACAAATTCGGTTATTCAGTTTTCATGTCAGATGAACAGTTAAGCCATTATTTTCATTTAAATTTGGAGCTGTCAAAAGGCAATCACAATGGCCTACTTTTAGTGTTACTATCTTAAACCTAAAGTGGACCAATACTACATTCGATGACATTATACTGTGTGCCATGTTGTAGGTCATGATTTAACAAATCATGACACTTTACATGTTTATGACTGAGCCAAGAATTTTTGATTGAAATATTTTTGAATCTGGCAGATAAGCCAAGAAGATAGTTCTCCTCTTTCACGCCTTTGATTCTGCCCAGGACATCTTTGCTTTTTATTGTGGTATGAAAGGAGCATTTACCACTCTGATATAATGTATGAGTGGAGAAAATAGTGGTTTTCATCATTTTTCAATTTCTAATGTTTCTGGTTGCTCTCTGTTTAACAAGTTTTCAATTAATTGTATTCCCAACATTCCCATGTAATGTTAAGTTATGAAGTTTACTTGTGCTATGTAATTATCATTTATTATTTCCTATTGTTTAATTATTGCAGCAAATGTCACATGCTTTCCTATTCCTTCTGATTGCAGTGAAAGTGTTTTCCTTACTTTAGGATTGTCCTTGAAATTTCCATTATGTGAGTGATATTATTTTTAGCCTATCAATTTTTTTCAGGTTGTGTTCATTGGGTTCAGGCTGTTGGGTGGTGTAACAACATTGCATGGAATGTTGGCCCATTGACTGCAAGGCAGTATCAGTTGGCTATTGAACGTTATGAATGGAATAAACTTCAGAGTTTCAAAAGTATTGTTCCAATGGTTCATCTTTCTTGGAACCTCGCACGGAATATTAAGGTTTCTGATCCTAAACTTTTTGAGTTGATAAAGTAAGTATTGACACATATAAATGTGTTGAATATAACACATTAATTTACACATATAAACATTGTAGTCAAATCATTTATTTATCACCTAGATAATTCTGTTTATATTATGACTAAGTGAAATGTGTGCTTAATGAACACTGCGCTCTTTTAAACTATTTGGGGGACAGTCGTCAAGTCAGCTTTGTACTTCTTTTTCGTGATCTGACAGTAATGTGAAATGTAAAAGCTTACATTTAACATTCATTTTCCATTTGTCAAGAGTACACCCATAGTATGTATTGTCCTATTTTGCTAGAACATATTGCTGATTTAATCAACAGTGATAACCTTTATTTGATGTTTCGTTAGAGTTTGCTTGAGGAAATCTGTCAGTGTATATAAATGTTTGTTTGGTTGAGTAATTGGTTACTTTTATGGCCTGCAGATTATTTGTACACATAGTCTTAATGATGTAGAACTAGTCATTACAAATTCTCCTCTCTCCTCTCTCCTCTCTCTCTCTCTCTCTCTCTCTCTCTCTCTCTCTCTCTCTCTCTCTCTAATTTGTTGGACTGCTTCAGTAAGAACTGCTGTTATTTTGACTACCTTTATGCAAAACTTCTGACAGTAAACTTCCTACACAAAAGGTTAGTCACCAGTTAACTCTTTAAAGGTCATGATATAATATGCCACTGATAAACAACTGGAATCACTGTGTATATTTGTTTTTATCTTGATTTATTGATATGAAAACTTTTGTCACATAGCAAATATAAAGGTCCATAATAAATTAAACTGGATATTCAGTTGGTTGGAGATGGTGGAGAGTCAAATGAAGGAAGAGGTTGAGGTCTTAAATGTGGGCGTCTAGATTTTTGGCAATTAGTTGCAGGTGCTGGACAATGAGGGCCAAAATTCTTTTACTGGGAAATGCTGTAATCAAGCACAATCTAATGTCCAGGATTATATGGTTTGTGGATTTTTGAGAGGATGTAGAAGGTGGTTGTGCTGGATTTAGCTGGACTGATGAGGGAGTTGAATTGGGGAAAGGGGTTCTTGGAAGGGCCTAGTGATTTTAGCAGGGTTTGGATTTCATATTGGATTTTTGTAATGGGATCATTCTGACACAAGTTGTAGGTGGAAGATCCAGACAATTGGTAGAGGTCTTCTACCACTTACGTTACTATGATTCATCCGATCAATGATTGAAGCATTTGTCTCGAGGGAGGATGATTAAGGTCTTGATCTGTGAGGTTGTGTACGACTGCCCTTACTTCTGTGGAAAAGTTGGTGTTCTTAGGAAGGGACTTCGGAAGGATGGTGAGGTTAGGTTAGAGATGAGGAAATCCAGGAAAGTGAGCAGGGAGTGAAGTGTGTGGAGGAGGATTATGGTTTGATGATGGTAAAAACACTGGGAGTAAAGGGGTTTACTATTGGGATTAAATTAGCTTTGGTTAGAGGTATTCGTGGCAAAGTGGTGTAGCAGTTGCATGGATCAGGATAAGTAGATTAGGGGCTAACATTGTCAAATTTGGATGTGTGGCTGAAGGTGAGACATTTGGATAGGACTGAAAATTTTTTGGGGTTGTTATAAAGATATGACACATTATTGCAATACAGTTAGACATGTATTCTGCTGCCATATGCAGATGCAAAAACTCCATTGCTCAAATGCTGGAACTATACACATTTCAGAAGTATTTTCTACTAAAACCATGTGTTGCAACTAATTATGTACTACTGGCTTATGAAAGACGAGCAGACAGTGATGTGTTGGTTCTATGCTTCCCTTGTTAGTAACATTAAGTAACTTTCACACACACACACACACACACACACACACACACACACACAGTGGGAAGTGAACATCCAGCACTGTGAGTTGAGAGGCAGAGGGATAACAGGGTAGGTCTTGGAGAAGGTGGTGTTTCGTTGATTGTGAGGACTTGCAGCGACGTGGTAGGGATAGACATATTTGTCAATGCTTCTGAAACGGTATTCTGCCATCCTCCTTATGAAAGACTTTGGTGTAAGAACTGTCCAATATATGCTCCCATTACTATCTATGGCATTTTTGTCGTCACTATGTACCCCACTAATTTACCTGCGATCACTATGCACCATTCATATTGGTCACAATTTCTAGCAAATTACTTGTCAATAAAACTGTGTCTAAGAGACAGCTGGACTACACATATTCTGTGCATAATAATGGTTATTGGAGAAAAATCTGCTTCAGTTTTATAGTAACTTTAATTAAGCCAAGTTTGGTTTTGGTACATTACTGTCCCATTTTCAGGTGTACAATAAATGTTTAACTATGTCATACGCCTTGCAATTTGGCTACTCAGTGTAGACCCCGTGACACATTATGTTGGCTGTTTGTAGAAGAGAGGCTAGCTCAGAAACTGTCACAGGTAACCTGACTCCATGCACACCAACAAGGTGTCATACTGTGCTTATTGATAAGCTTGATTTTAATGGCTACTGTAATCAGTAAAAGCTTTTCAGAACTAGCATTTCACTTACAAGAATACAGGATTGGAACACCAGTACTGCTCCTCCATTCCTACTTCTTGGGCGTAAACAAGACAGTGCTGCCACTGTGATAAGATTACTGCTTGGCTTCAGGGAGTAGTAGATCTAGTTTTTGCATATTCTTGTGCAAGAACCCAACAGAAAAGCACACAAATGATCAAGGAGAAAAAGTTGAGGAGAAAATCCACAATGACCTCAGGGAAAAAATTGATGCTTTTTTCCTATTAAAGTATCCCCAATAGGAAACGGCAATTCGTTATAGAAATTGCAGGTTGCGTTACAAAGCAGGCAATCCTGTTTTCACTGTAATCGGTACAAAATTTGAATGTGTGTGGATAGTTGTTTTAAGGGGAGTTGGTGACAGAAATAATGAAAAACGTGATAAAGTATTTTATTTGAAACTACACAAATTGGGATTTTTGTCCCATATTTTATACTGTGAAATCTGAATACAAATAGTATAAAAATATAAAGACCGTAAACAGTGTGACGTGTTATGCACAGTTTTTAAGATTTACAGTGGAGGAACAATGTTGTTGTCTAGTTTTGCACCTGTGAATCTTGAAACTTAGTAAACAGGTTTCATGCTTTTTCATGAAATTTGACTTAAGTTGTGTTATTGTGTCATTATTTGTACAACACTACTATAGTGAACCTTTTTTTACAACTAAACAAAATAGTGTTGAAGTTAGGGTTGCAGAAGCACACACTGGCTTGTCTCCAAGAGCAACTGAAGTAAAAACTAGAACAAGTATTGTGAAAGAAAAAGTAAATCGTGAGAGAAATACTGCTTAAGGGTTTTGGATCTAGAATGAATAGAAGAAACACTCTGAAAAGCTTAAAACGGCACTGTTCATGGAGAAAATGTAAATTTGATGGATAAAGAAAAGACTCACCATGTGCACAACTCGCAATCAGTAGGCAACATGCAACTGAGTAGCACGCCCATGAATATTGTTTGTCATTTGAGCATCAGAATGCAAGTTCCGAGTCACAAAGCCGAAGTCAGTTGTGTGACTCTGTGCATTGTTGTTCTGGGCCGAATTGAACAAGTTGGGAGAAAATTGCTGAGCCACGTGCTGAGGCGTTGAAACGAATACACTCGACGAATTGTGGGGCAGTGGCGTGTTGAATGATGGTTGAGAAATCACGGTGAAGATCGATGGAAGTCAGACCGGTGGGTTCATTGTGGTCCTAACCATCGGATCACATACTGCCGTATTTCATGAATTAACCTGGCACGGGGCGAGCTAAACACATTGAAACATGCACTGTAGACCAAGAAACTCGGTATGGGGTCACCAATGTGGGTTTTTCATGATGTGTAAGCCCCAGAAAACACACTTGTCCGTGTAACAACACTTTATTCACTTAACTTCAATAAGCACTCACACGGACTGAATGCAATTGTTGGTGGCAGCCTAGAGGCGACTCACCCAAAGACAATGGTAAAGATAAAATTGTTTATTCATAGTCGATTACGGCTATCGCTGCCACAAAATCAAATGCGATGTGCTGCAGAATTCATTTGAAAACTCTAAAATTAATTTAAATGACCACAGTTTTCATATAAATTATTCTAAAATTATGGAACGTGCATTGCACATTCATCATAAACTGAGGTTTAATATAAGGTAAAAATTATTGTAAAAAAATATATGTGTTTTTTGATTAATTGATTTTTAAAAGGAAAAAATATCTTCCCCCCCCCCCCCCTCCCTAATATTCCAAGTATATGTTCCAAAATCCTGCTGCAAACTGACATCAATGATATAGATCTGTAATGTTTCCTTCCTTGAATATTGGAGTGACATCATCAACTTTCCAGTCATTGGGAACAGTGTGCCGTACCTGGTCGTAGATTGATGATTCTCAAAGTTCTTGGTATTGACGATGGTCTCGGTAGCAGCTGGCTGAAATCTCTTAGAAGAAAACCAATTCAGTACAAATGACTAATGCAACACACAGAATTGTAGTTCTTTGACACTTTTAATGATTTATAAATGCCCAATTGTCCCCATTTATGGACAGCTTACAAGTCTCATTAATTACAACCATTAATACCAGGCACTACATTCCACACATCAATAATATTACTTTGCTAATGGTAATTATTCAGGAACTAATGAGGGCAAACTTTCCTACCATTTCTTGTGAAACATATTAATACCTACTTTAACATTATGGGAAAAGAATTTATCTAGTTTTAACAGAAATACTAATCAGCATTCTATCTGAACTTTAACAATATATTTCTGCCATGAATTAATTAGTATTTGCTAATTAAACAAATGCATTTAGTGTCAATAGGTACACTGTAACTTCAGCTAGTTACTTTACAACAAATAATAACAAAAGATTTGGAAAAGAAAATGATAATAGACTGATTACATTCATACTTATTATTATGCAATGATGGTATCGAGATGTTCAGTAATGCAAGCAGATGGAAATAAATCCCAACATGCTTCATTATAAAGGATCTTGCACTTAGCAAGTGATTGTGTATAATAACCAGGTACAGCGCTATTGCATTAGCGTACTCTGAAAGGATCCTAATTCGTATAAAACATGGACTAGAATACTTGATTTTGTTAAGTGATATACTGGCAGCTGTTCTTGATTTGAGTTCTGGAGTATTTGCTTCATCTTCATTGGTGAAGGAATCTTAGAAAGCTGTGTTTAGCAATTCTGCTTTAGCAGCATTGTCGTCAGTTGCATCACCGTTGCTATTGCTGCTGGTGTAATTTACATATGATCAGAATTTCTTTGGATTTTCTACTAAATGAGGAGAAAGAGTTCCATTGTGGGAATTATTATAAGCTTCTTTCATTGAAGTCCACACTAAATTTTGTTTCCGTGAAGAATTGGGAATTTTGTGTCCATATCTGGGAGTGAGGATGTCAAGTGGGCCGGCTTGAATGAGGAGGGGCGGGGCAGGGCAGGGCATTTTAATTTCTACTGTCTATACTTTTAGAAATACATTCACAAAATTTTGTCCGAATGACCAAGAAAGATTCAGGATTCACCCTCATAGGAGTGGGAGATCTAAAACATAATGATATAATTTTTAGCAACAAATAAACACACAGACACACACACACACACACACACACACACACACACACACACAAATGCTAGCTTTCGCAGCCTAGCTGCTTCATCAGGCAGAAGGGAGGAGCTTCTGCCTGATGAAGCAGCTAGGCTGCGAAAGCTAGCATTTGTGTGTGTGTGTGTGTGTGTGTGTGTGTGTGTGTGTGTGTGTGTGTGTGTTATTTGTTGCTATTACTGCCTGTGCCCCTTCGCCTGGTAAGTGTACTTCATCTATTTTTTATGATATAATTTTTATTTACATGTGAAATTTTGACATTTTTTTCATTTTCTATTGGTTGCATTTGTTGCTATAGGTACACTTTTCTTCATAAGTAAGAGATTTTTCGATGATTTTTGCACAACATTCAAACTGTACTTACAGGTGTATAATTGTTAATTATAATGTTTCAGTTTTTCTAAACATAAATTTTTAAATGTAACTACTCATTCAGTTTCTCATAAATTAAATAAATTCTAGAGTTTCATACACCTGTAAGTATTGTTTGTATGCTGTGTAAAACTCATCGAAGAATCTCTCTGACTTCTGAAGAAAAGTGTACCTATAGCAACAAATGCAACTATTAGTAAGTGCAAAAAAAAAAAAAAAAAATTGCACTGGCGTGTTTTACGGCCCACTTTATATTTGTAGTTCTATAATTTTTTGCAAAATTTTGGACAAAAATAATAATGAAAATAATAATAAATTATAGTGATACGATAACGACTCTACTATTGTGATAATATCTGTGCACAAAACACATAATATTCTTTCCGACCATATTTTAACAAACAGCCAAATTTATATGATATTTTAGTTTAGCTTTGACAAACATGATCTTTTTTGAACTTTTATCTCTTTAAGCTATCATTTTAATCTCTTTCTCCCACATTTCCATTATATTTTTTCGTTAAAATATTATCACCTGTCTTGCCTTGGTAGTTTGTTCAAAGTTTATATTTTTTGTCTCTACTGGTTGTGAATGAGCATAACCTGGAATGAACCTAGCGTTCATTTGGCATTCTGAGGAGTGACTACAGCCTGGATGGATCACAGCATACATTTGGCATTTGTAAATCAGTCATGTGACATCTCTTGCCCGAAAATCTGTTTTGTGTACACCATTTTGATTCCTCTACCTGATGATTTTCTTATTATAACTCGAGCGTTGTCATTTTGAAACGATGGTGTACTGAAATAGATCAAAAACATGCCGTTCTTGGGAAAATGAATTATAATATAATGTTAAACAAAAATTAAAAATAGAAAAGAGCCGGCTCGTCGATAGACACAAAAATAAAAATCACACACAAACACACATACAAGCTTTCGCCACCACTGGCAGCTTCTTCAGGAAAAAAGAGGAAAAAAGGGGAGGAAAAAGGGAAGGATATGGGTTTTAAGGAAGTGGAAAAGGAGTCATTCCAATCCCAGGAGTGGAAGGACTTACCCTAGTCCTTTTTTATTTTTATTTTTGTTTAATTTTTAATTTTAATTTTTGTTTATCCCACGGGGAAAGTTTCCCTCTATAATTTTCGTTTCATCAATTTGAATCTAATAATCTAATGTTAGTTACTTAACGTCTGCCATCGATGGAACGAGAATTACGGATTACTCTCGCAGCTGTTCGCCATAGCGTCATGGGCAAGGAATTAGTTTTTGTTGTATTAACATGTCACACAGTGGTTTGAAACTTGCTAGGGCATGGTAGTCGACGCCCTCTGTAACAAGAAAACTGAGTGATCATCGTGATCAAAATAGAACAAAACAAACCAATGTCCACAAAGTACCGATCGAACCAAAGAACTAATGAAAAGAGAGAAAAAGAAAGATGGTTCAATCAATACTGTTTGAAAAGAAGGACTGTGCGCTCCTGTGCCACGTCATGCAGAGGAATTCGGGATCATGTAGATGACTGGCTGGCTGATGTGAAGCAGTGGGCTGTGCCCCATCAGCCAGCCAGTGAGCTACGCGATCCCGATCTACTCTGCATGATGTGACATGGCAAGACAGTGCATAGGCTTTCTCTTCAATGCCATCTGTAATAAAATAACTGAGTAAAATTCTCAATGAACAATTCAGAATGAACATGAACAAACAATCGCTAAGCATCTATCTTCCTGAAGAATATATAACCACCACTGAAATTTTTTCCCTCTTGCTTCCTAAAAGGTTTTTGCACACTCTTGTTAACTAAACACAACTATATTCTGCAATATTCCGAGTTGTTCAAAAGTAACAGCACTTTCTCTGAAAAGTACATTTGTTCTGTTTTGAGAACATGCCATGAAATACATACCAATGAATTGTAAACATGTACATAATCTTAGAGATACTGTTTCAATGGCTGTTGTAAATGATGTAATAATAGTACTAAATTTGTATATATATTACCACAATCATTCCGTTCATGACTTTAGCTGTAAAAGAAAACATAATCATGGATTAAAATAGATTATTTGCTCTTTATTTTAGTGTAGAACGAAGTCATATCTGAACTACAGGAAAGGTAACACCATCTACGTTAAAAGCGTCCATAGCATCTGTGTCAAAGACAAACATTTTAGTAGATGCATTGATTATAATGACTGACTTTCAATGTATTCCATAATAGTGAATAATTGCTTGGAAAAAAATAAACAAGGTAATTTGTTGCAATGTATACACTTCCCTTCCGTTTCATTAAGGAACTACACTTGCCACAGAAAAGTAGTACTTCCTGTATATATGAAACTACCAGTATCAGCATGTTATTCAGAATATTCATTGTTGCAGTATCCTCGCAGTTTACATGCATATGCTTTGGAACACCATTGTTCAATTCGTTGTTACGTATTTCATGGCATGTTCATGAAATAGAACAAACACACATTTTAGAGAGAGCATTCTTATGTTTGCAAAACTCTAAATATTGAGAACATCTGTATTTAATTAATAAGAGTGCCCAAAACCATTTTAGGAAAAAAGGAGAAAAACTTTTGGTAGTGGCGGGTTCCGAACCAATGACCATTTGCATTACAATACAACACGATGCCCACTACACTACGGCAAACAATCACAAAATTCCTCCTTTAATCTCGTCCTATTAACGGCAATTGTTAACTGATGCTATTATGGTATTTCTAGACACTAGATTATCATTTATTGTATGAAGAATGACGTGTTTTCATTAATTCTTCAGTGCACCATTGCTTTGAAATGACAACATGTAATTTATAATATGAAAATCGTCAAATATGCAATGCAAGATGGTGCATGCCAGAGACAGTTCTGGTCGTGGAATGTCACTTGACATCTCGGAATGGCTGCCTTTTGTAAAATCAATGGTTGGTGTCAAATCACCTTTATTTTCGCAAATAACTCTCAAACAATAAGAGATATGAAGAAAACATAAGAGCAAAGTTGTAGAGAATTTTCTACTTTACAAATTCGGTTATTCACTTTTCGTGTCAGATGAACGATTTATTTCCATTAAAATTACATTACAAATGGCTTTTCTTAGTATTACTAACATTTTTTGGTCCGAGAAATTTGAAAAAGGGAGGTTCTGGTCTCTGGTGGCCTACAGTTATGTCTGTAAAATTTGGTGCTTATCAGTTGAACGGCTCAACTTAAAAAGTGGGAACACTTTACAGACAGACAGACAGATAATTGGCGTTATTTTTGCAAAAATATGTGAAACAATGTGAGATATGAAAAAAATATAAGAGAGCAAAATTGTATAAACATTTCTCCTTTAAAAATTCATGTATTCAGTTTCTGTCTCAGATGAACTGGTAGGGCATTATTTTCATTTAAATTTCGAGATGTCAAAAGGCGATCACAAAGGCCCACTTTTAGTGCTAATACCATAACCTAATGTGGGCCAATAATGAAACTTCACATGTAAATAAAAATTATTTCGTTATGTTTTATAACTGCAACTGCTTATAAGTGTGAATCCTGAATCCTTCTCAGTCACGCTAATAAAATGTTGTGAATTTATTTGTAAAAGTATAGATAGTGGAAATTAAAATGTCAAGTTGTGCCTTTCCTGCCTCAAGTCGGCCCACTTGATGTTCTAACCCCCTCGAATTTGGTATGCTGCTTTCTTTGCTTCTGCAAGAGTGATCTAACCTGTTTTGTGTACTACTGGGGGCGAGGGGAGGGGGTTGGCTGGTTCTCTTGTTAATTTGTTTGGTATAAATATCTCAATAGCTGCCAATTCTTTGAATGTAAGTCATATTTGATCTACACTCTGTGTTAGTTTCAAAAAAACTGCAGGCTCTCATTGAAGAAAGCATTAATCGAATTTTTGGAATAAAAATATTTTTTGTGTAATTTTGATAGATTGGGAATTTTTATATTAATGCTCTTTACGACTTTGTGTTCACTATCCTTGTGTTTGTTTTTGTGAAGCTCTGTATTTGCTCAGGAAATTTTTTTTTTTTTTTTTTTTTTTTTTTTTTTTTTTTTTTTTTTTTTTTTTTGCTAGGAGGTCAAGTATGTTTTCACAAACATTTACTGTTCTAGTAAGATCAAGAGCTCTTTCTTTGAGACAGTATGTGGAGAACACATTCAGTACAATTTCAGTCAATGTTTTATGCTTGCCCCTGGTTTTGAAACATGTATTTTTGCCAACACATTGAGGATAAGTTAGTCAGCACCAATTACAAGTGTATGGTGTAGTTCCTTTTTTAAAATTTGATTCATGGTTTCTTTGAACATTTCTACAATTTAATTGCCTTGAGTCAGGATGTTGGTAGAAAGAACCAGTTATTAATTTATTTAGGTTGTCAGGTATAACCTCTACCTTTACCCACTCACAGGGGCTGTCTACTTCAATTTTACTACAGGATAAACCACTTGACATCAAATACACACCACCATCTATTTTATTCAGCCTACCCTTTCTCAACACCATTCAGCCAAACTTATCTTCAGCTTTAGCTAACTTTCATTACCTCTAATGAGTTTTGCTTCAGTACTTACTATTAGAACTTAGAGCTCTGTTACTTTCCCCACAAAGCTATGCCAGTTTACAACTGTTCGACCAATGTTTCTTAGATCTGTTTTTGTCCTATGTGTGACCTGTACTCTTTGAGACTGAAACCATTTTGTGTGTTTGTTCCCAAGGCCATCTAGTCTTAATTAAAAAAATGCGCAATCCATGGCGCACAGCCCACACTACCTGTGTAGCATTTGCTAGACACCTGACCTATTCAACAGTACTCTCAACTCCACCACCCTTTGGTGCAACTGATACTTTATTGGAGAAACTTTAGACTGATTTTATTTGGTAAAACATAGGCAAGACCTGAATCCGAAAGACAGTCAGTGACGTGGCACCACTCCCATCTGAAAATTTCATAATGCAGTCTCCGAGAAGTATGTAATAACCATCATGTTTTGGAATTAAAATGTGCTCTTCTCACAGAATTTTTGCCAAAGGGGAATACAATCAACACTGATTCTTACCATGAAAAGTTAAAAAAACCCTTCTAGAATGGTAAAACAGAAATGAAGAGAAAGATTGAGCAAGGGCATTAGTTTGTTTGGTGGCAATGCATAATCACATAAAGCAGCTGTAACAACTGCACTCCTACAGACTTTTGAGTGGTAGCTTTATAGCCCAACCCAATGTCCAGTAGCTTCCATCTCATCCTTCATTTGAGGAAACATTTGTCCAGAAAATGCTTCTTGGTTCACTAGGAAGCTTAAGAAGAAGTGCCAAGCTGGTTGTGAGCTGTAGTGGGTGATTTATTTATTTTATTTATTTATTTGGCAAAGGGATCAATAACCTCATTCCCCCGACTCAAGAAGTGTGTCAAATGACGGAGACCTTCTAGAAAAATAGTGTCACTGAATATGCAAGTTATATGTACAAATTTTACACAAATGAAATTTTCCTGATTTGTAAAAAGAAAAAAAGTCTTAAATTCTTGGGCACCATTCAAATTGATAACCAGGATTTGTAGGAAATGTCTGCTGCTTCACAGTGACATAGTTTTAGGACCACAAAAAAGATTTGGCAAGACATGGGATACTTTTTATTTTTTATATGTCTTACTAACACTTATAATTTTGCTCTAGCTTTCAATTATACAAGTGATATTTTTCGTTTGCAGAAATTGTTTGCTGAGAACTTTACGCCAGTGTGCCATGATATTAGAATTTGTAAAGTCGAAAGGAGTAGAAGTTAGATTCCATGGCCGAGGAAAGAATGAAGCATCTCATTACTGTGGACAGTGTGAGGTAAGATAAGTATTAAAACTTTGCAAAACTTTCATTGTTACATGCATACGAAATAGTTCAAAGCCAATTTATTTGATTTCATATTTCAGAGCCATATTATTTGTAGAATGAGTCCTTTGTAATTACTGTGCAGTAATTGCATAAAGGGTGCAATATTTGATTGCACCATTAAGATGATGTATTAAATACTGTTTGTCTTATTAAAAGACTGCAAATTCAGGATGTCTGTCCCAAATGAGAAATATTTTGAATGAAATAATTTGTTTCAGATTGAAGTTTTCAACATCCTCTTCATTAGAGAACAAGAAAAAAGGCATGTTGTTCATTGTATGGATTGTGCCAGAAAGCAGGCACCTAGTTTGGAAGGATTTGTTTGCCTTGAAGAATATAGCATGGAAGAACTAATGGAAGTGTTTGACCATTTCACATTACATGATCCAGTAAGTAATTTATTATTCCCTTATAAGCCCTTTTCCTTGGAATTTTGGCTTTTGCTTTTCTCTCATTTGCTATCTGCTTTATTATTCTCATTTTTAATTATACTTACTACTAAAAGGATCATCTGGCATTACTGAAAATGAACCTTTTGTTATTTTAAGTATGTTGTCTTCTTTTTGTGGGGATGGGGGTTGAATAGTGGTTCTCTCTCTCTTCCAATCCCTCTCCCCCTCCCCCACCCCTCCCCACCCCCAATCCCTCCCCCTCACCCACCCTTCCCCCCACTCACTCCCCCCACTCCACTTGACTGCCTCCTTCACACTGATTAATTAGAGTCATCAAATAGTTTGTCTTCATAGTTCTAGTGTTAACAAGCTTTTCACTATTACAAAGGGCAGTAATGAATATATGTATTGAGAAGTGAATTACAAGTTTTCTGTTTTCAAGTATAATTCTTGTAACAGACTTTTATATTCTGAAAATACTGTTTGTGTAAATTTACATAAAATAAGGGCATGGAAAAACCTATAATGGACTAATGTGTGCACCACAGCTACATAAAACAGCATTTACACATATGTAACAGTAATAATGCATACAGCAAACATACTTACATTAAGGCACTTTATTAACTCTAGTCAAGAGTTTTCCAATTGAGTTTGTGATATATCTGAAGTCCCAGTAGCTTAACACTCTCTACTTCCTTGTATTTTATTGTCCGTGAGAGCCACTGAACTGTGTGTATTGGCTCTAGTAAAAATTTGATGATGTATTGAGAATACACATTAATTTTGGCAGTGTACCAGGAGTCCCATCATATCCCACACATGCTCAGTTGGAAAAGAGTCCAGTGATCATGCAGGCCAGGGAAGTTTTGTAAACCTTGTAGAGCACATTAAATTTCAGACAGTGTGTGGATGGGCATTATCATGTTGCAAGAATGGCAGAATATTCTGCATATACTGAGTGCTGTTCTGCATTCTGCACCTACGGTGACCTGGTCAATGTTTACTCAAGAAATACCAAAGGTGGACGAGATTTGTAGCTCATTGCACCCTCAGATCATAAGGTCTGAGGTGGGGTCAGTGTGTTTTGGATGAATGCACTCTACGAGATAGTACCTGCCAAGTCTACATTGTATGCACAGTTGGCCATCACTTTGATGCTGACGGAGTTGATGAAGACCACAGCCTGACATTCCCTCTTCCAAGTGAGCCTCTCAACAGCACCATTCGAGCTGTGCATGTCGAAGTTGTGACTTGAGTGAAAGGCAGGCTAGAGGTGTGCATGCTTATAGTCACACAGCTAGTAATTGGTTGGCAACAGTTCATGTTGTCACTTCTGGGCTCATGAAACCTCTTTTCATGCTGTGTTAGCTTACAATAAGATCATCTTTGCAGATGTCTGAGCTGTGTGGAAGTCCAGAAAATGTGACCATTGCAACCAGCATCATTGCACAACTGATGCAGCACATCCAACTTATGTGGCAATTCTCCGAAAGAACCATCCTGCCATTTGGAAGTCCACAATTTCACTCTTGCATAGTTGGCTGTAGGAACCACAATTGTGTCTCAGTGGCATGGTGCCTGCTTCCTTCACACTTTGATATCACATCGAGTCTTTACACACACACACACACACACACACACATACACACTCACACTTTTGCGTTCATATGTTTTGTGATATAGCACATTAATTAGGTGTATAATACAAACTTTTTTGTTTTTACAGAAAAGCCCTTCAAATCAACTAAGCCTACCATCATGATGACTACATATGCTAGCACTAGCAAATAGGTAATGGTCTGTTGCAGCAAATTGGGAGCAATGGAATTGAAGCTGCAAATTTATGTTGAATCATCACTATACAAGATCTCCGTTAATGGAGAGTGGAAGATATATTTCTACAAGTAAAACATTTCACAATATGTATAAAGCCTTTTTTATGAAAGAGTGAAATGGTTATTCAGAGTTATATTTTAATACAAATATAAAGTAATTTTACAAGCACTCAAAGTCTTAGACAGAAAGGAAATAAAGTGATGTGCTTCGTAAACTGACCTCATGTGGAAAAAAAAGCAGTAGGATATGTATTAGTGACATTTTACCTGCTGTTTGTGCGTGTCTTGTAAATAGTGGAAGTAATTTGTGGATAGGATGTACATCGAAACCTTTCTATAAACGTCAAACGGGTGATCTCATGTTTTATCCTCATGTTTTGAACAGTGGATAAATATATTTGTACAGTTTCTATTTATTAGGATGTTGTGCAAAGTGAAAAACCTGACTATCAGGTCACAGGAAATTGAAGTGTAAATAAATAATAAGAACATTACTTGAAGCAGTTATAATAATTGCTTATTTAGGAAGATCATGTAATACCTGCCTGAGAAGGTACAGGGCAATTGATACTAAATTTTTGACAGTGTATTAATGTCCAACAAATTTAGTACTGCAATCAATGGATTTGTGATGAGCTTCTTAAAAATTAAGAGACTATGTAAAGCTGTAATTTGATATCAAAATATGAAGTGAAAAATATTTTATGGTAGTTTCTGGAACTAAAATCGCAGGGCATTAATTGTTACACAGTTTTGTGTATTGGATCATTGGAAGTGATCCACTTTCTTCCTTTTAAGACAAGTGTTTACTCAAGTGATGCAATATTTGAATTGTGATTTTGTGATAAGACTGACTTTCACTGCCAAAAGGAAGTAAGAATTTCATTTTTTGGATTAATGGTGTGCTGTTGAAAGAATCTGAAGTAATGTGTAATTACTTTGCAGTTACCACGCATTTGTTTATATGCACAGGATTTGTTGTATAGTATTCAGATTAAAAGAACTAGCTATCACTGCCAATAGCTTATTTGCATAAACTACATAGTGCTTGTTAAACTTTTAGAAATCTATTTAACACACAAAACCAACTTGACCTTTATTTGTGGCATATATAGGATGTTCTATTTTATATGAGAATGGTATGTTTTGTTTTTCTGTAGACTGAGTTTAGAATTCTTGTAAATAATTTATGATAAGTAATAACAATATTAAAAATGAAAATGGAACATCCATTGCAGTTCGACAAACAGTATGTGAAATGAAACAATGTATTAGATTTTTTACTCTGAAGCTTGTAGTGGCTCTTTCATTTTCTAATGTAAATCATCCTTCGAGGTAATTTATTTAAGAATTGACATGATTATCTTATTCTTCAGAGTTTAATTACATATTTTAATAATTGTTGTGTATTTTACTATGTTAATATTTTCCTAGAGATCTTTATCCTCTGTGAAAGAGTTGTCTAAATGTAATTTTTATTTCTTTACACTTCTGGTGACTATTTAGTTAATGTCTTTTGAGTCACAGCTGTTAAAATATTCCATTACAGCTCTAGCCACAGTTACAGTAAACTTCAGAATGTCTTGCAGGCTGTGAATATTTTGTCAATAGGTGTTAAAGTAAAATTAATTTTGGACAATTATGATTATAAAAATATAATAATTCTAAGTTATTTGGTTTTAACAAATGCACTTACAATGTTGACTCGTAAATATTTTTGTTTCTTGAGAGTGTTCTTTTGGTTCAGTATTGAAATGGATCATAGATAGTAATTTTAATTAAAAACAAACATTTGATGTTTAAAAAAGGTATATGTAAAGACACACATACAGAAACTATATTCACTTTTGTTGTCAGACCACTAAAAGTAATATGGTGGTATATCACAGATGCGCAAGGCACTTTGTTTATATTCATATATATACTTATACATTTATCTGTCATTCTTTTTGTGGTAATAATTTGCCTCTACATGTGGCAGTGTATAAGCTTTTTGTTCTTACTTCTGTAATCAGTTGATGTGCTGATTTTGTTATTTACAATATAACTTGATTACATTTGTCAAAACCTGTGCATATTATAGGTTTTGTACTCGCTCTGGTATTATTCTTGGATTTTGAAAGATAGAAGAAAAAATGGATAAAGTAGCTTTTGTATTTATAGGGAGAGCAAATCCCTACAGTGAGTGTATTATTGTTACTCAATTTTGTGTGCATTTAAAAAACTTTTATTGTGAAAAAGTGTTAACGTTTTTAATGAACAGTACTGCATAGTACACTGTAAATTATGGTATAAATTGGTGAGAAGGTTGGGCATGCCAATCTGAATCCATAATGTGTTCCTTTGTCTGTTGTGTATTAAGCCTTAAAAAAATTCAATTGTAAAAGTGTTTTAGCTAAGCAACAAATGCCAAGATCTCTTTAAAATTCATGAGTCAACAAAACCTTTGAAATTATACTTGTTGACTTTATGTACAAGAGTAATATATTTACATGGATTAATGAATGTAGGGCACGAAGACTTATTTTATTTATTGCATTAATGAGAAAAATTACAACCAGTTCATTCATGAAGCATGGACAGTGTGTTCATCAGCAGTCAGAGGTTTAAAAGTGAGAGATAATAAAGTTAAAATTTTAAAATGACATTTTATTTTTGGTTCTCTTGGTGAGCTTCTTTTTTACTCTTAAAAAGGCTAAAAACTGCAAGAAAACTTTCTATAGTAGCTGTCATGAAAATAGGTGGGCCGAGGTCATCTCGATGTCTACACAGCAATGCTTAGTGACTGATCATTTCATATGTCAGTAAAAATTACAACAACAAAAAAATGTTGTGCCTCTCTAATTTTAGTACTGAAGCAAGGTGGCCCAGTGGTTAGCACTCTGCACTCTCATTTTTGAGGATGACATTTCACATCAGTGTGTGGCTTTCCAGATTTAGGTTTTCCATGAATTTCCTCAGGCACTTCAGACAAATGCTGGGGTGTTTCCTTTGAAGGAGAATACTGATTTCTTGCAAAGCTTGTGCTTTATCTCTAATGACCTCAGTGTTGACTGGATGTAAACTCTGTTCTCCTTTCCCTCTTTTTTGTTTTTAGAGTAAAATATTTTAGAGGAAATTATTGTCTTTATGAACAAACTATAAACTTGAGTTTACAGGAAATTATTATTATTTTTTTTTTAATTTATGAACATTTGCGAAGTTTGTAGAGGCATAAATACATATTTTTCCATTGAAATATAAGTATATTCAGAGAGAGAAATTACTGTAAAAGATGGAAAATTATTTTCACTGATGAATTTGCATTTTGTTGAGCTTCAAAGAAACTTAAAGCAAGAACATTAAGAAAATTATAAAATTAATTTTGGTAGTTGTATTTACCACAAGTGAATGAGATGTTTAGTGAAACACTGTGTGTGTGTGTGTGTGTGTGTGTGTGTGTGTGTGGCTGCACATGATTACCTAAATACTGTTGCAAAGATTCTTCTTCTTTCATATAAGGTAAAATTACCTGGAATATTCCCTGTTGCCTGAAGGGATTATAATTGTATCTGTTAATGATTCATCACCATGATCACATTTGTTTGGAATGCCTATAGATATTTGTGACCCACAGTCTTCTTTTTAACCTGCAAATATATTTGTTCTTCCAGTGTTGTTAAAAACCAAGGTTTTTTTACAGCTTAATACACTTCTGTGATGAAATTTTCCACTTGAATAAATATGTTTTCCCAGTTATATCCTTTTCATGGCAAATGGAATACAGCACTCAAACCTATGGCATCTGAAAAATTTACAGTATTGCTAAAATGTCGTGCTACTCTTTCTGTAATTCCACATACTAATCCCATCAACCTTTGTGCTTGTGTGAAGTAGTGTATCCTCTAGCTTCCTTGTTCTAAAGAATTTGTAAAACATTAGAAAACAAATAAATATGTAATACTGAATGTCAGTTTAGTCCATGAATACATAAAAAAGGGTGTGGGCTAGTAACTATTAAGTACACAGAACAGTGCTCTTCAGTATCACTCACAACTGTCTGTAAAGCAGAACTAGTTTACAGACAAAAGTGAAACAAAACACACGGAAGTAGCAAACTGTGATGACAGAGTGGTTGGTACTTGGGATGGTAGCATTGCAACACTATGGGGGCTGTGATGTAAAAGGAGACCTTGAGCTACCTACTTTCATGTTGGTGACTATAAAATATTAAGCCAGTTATTATTTATTTATTGTTTTTTATTTGTTTTTGTATCCATGAGATCCTCATTAGAGAGAATAACGTAACTTGAGCAAAGTGAATTTTGTTTTTGTATAAAATGACAGCCACAATTATTGCAATTTCGGAAGTAACAGTTGAAAAACAAATCTACGGTATTAAAATTTGTAACTGTAATTCAAAAGTTTATTTTTCAGTTAATTTTTTTTCTTTTTTATGTATGTCATTATATTATTTGTATATTAATCTTTTGCTCCCGTCATACACATCAATATAAGAGAGAGAAGCATTTCTGCACCAAAAGGAGTCATTTTTAAAGATACCTATCTGATCAAAGAATGCATGCCTTCCTACATAAATTGGTCAACATGCTATGAATTTAGCATACCAACAAGTATAAAATTTAAGCTTCTGACTTATCGTGAATAATTAGATATAAGAAAACGGAAAACAAAAACACCAATGATATCTCCTGAGAAATAATTTTGATATTTATGGATTGCAAGTCAGTCTCACTTTTGTTTATTACTGCCATAAAAAATGATTAATTCAGATAACATGGTATTTCAACTTTACAGCAACTGGAAGTACCAACTATGCTATGAATATGAATGTACAATTACCCGTAATTATTCCAGGAACTGATATTTGGTGTCAAAATTGCCTTACCAAACAAGCGAAAATAAATTTTATATAAGTTCCCTTCAGTTAGGTCAATATGAATGTAAAATGTGAAATAATTCATAGAAATCAATTATGTGTACTAATACCTAGTTCAGGGAATAAAATAAAAGTGTATGTGTCTTACAACTAATAGGACTCTGTATACTCACAATGCAAGTATTTAAAATTCACACTCTCATATATCAGGAACATACAAGCAATCTATTTATGAAATGGAAGGGAAGACAAGTTATTAAATTTTGTACACACATTTTTTCTCGTGCCTTATTGTCATATCTACTTGCATTGTTTGTACACAATACTGTCCATAGTATATCCATTGTAAATTACTGATAGTGCAATCATACTCAGTGTTAATCATCTCTCAGATAAGCATAACATTAATTAATGGAAGAAAAAAAAGGTACCGACGTGTAACAGGTATATTCCCAAATTTGCAGATAATATTTCTGGAGGAAAGCTGCTAGTTTTGCTAATCCCCCCCAATCCCATCCAAATTGATTTGAAGTCATGGACATCATAGTAAATTAGGGTTCTGGTGATACAATGTCAGATTTTAAATTTCTCTACTTCAGTAATCAGTTATTCAGAAATGTTGATTGGTTTCCCAAACATTATCACACCAGTGTTACTTTAGGTCGCTGTATTTGCAGCTTTACATTTTCCCTTTATAATGCAATAACAGATTTGCCATTATTTGTAGGGAAAACTACATTTTGATATGAGTTTTTGGCATTAAGCAAAAGTTAAGGTAAGGCACCCTTGTTATTCTGGTTAACATTGTTACTAAATTTGTTTTCTGAAACACACAAAATTTGTCCAAGAACTCAACATTTATGTTTAAATCGTGGCTTCACTGTTTACAGTGTACCATTCTGGATCTTCTAGTGATGGACAGAGATTTTCTTTCAGATATGTTGGTAACAATTTTTGCTGTTGAAGTAATTGAGTAATTTCTTGGGATATTTATTATTAACCTAACAATAGTACTTTTTATTGTATATTTTAAATGAATTTGTCACACAAAAAATATTCAAAAAATCTACACTAAAAATCTCAGTCTTTGTATTAAAATGTCATGGTTACTAATTTCCTCTAGTAATGTGTGCTTTTAAATTTGTAACAAATTGAAAGGTTGTGTGAATGAGTAAAAGGAAACTATTCATAATAATGTCCAAGATAATCTTAATACACAGCCTTTACCACAAAAGCATTTAGGGGGAAAGAGACTACCTGCATTCGTCAAAATCGAAAAAGTGAGCTTTGGTCTCAATACTGAAGTTAAGTGAAGCAAAAGATAAGTGCACATCAATGTGATTGCAGAAATATGTATGTAGTTTCTCATATGAAACATACAGAAAATGAATGAATTAGAAAGTAAGTACATTGTGTACATGATATATAATAACTGAACACTGCCAATAATTTGTGATAGTATATTTCTTTTTAAAATAAGAAATACATGTTGATTGCCACTTTTACACTGCCCTTGGTCATTCATCACATGTTCATATAAATCTTCATCAAGACTGAAGAGAAAATGTTTGATCAGCAGGTCACAAACTTTTTATAGGAAGTATTAAATAATAATTAAAGAAGTATAGATGTACACAGTGAATGTAACTTGTTGTAAACCCCTTGTTCAGGTGATGAAAGCTATAATGTTTTGTTGTTCTTATTCGTTTTTTCTACCACCCTCATGACTGTTTCTGGCTTAAACACTTTTACCATAAAGCAACTATGCTCCAAAAGATGATCTCACTTTCGTTAAAGCTTTTCTTTCTTTCTTTCTTTTTAGGCTTTGTGCAGTTGATTAATTTTATACTGAGCAGTCATTTTCTTATTTGTAATCTTCATAGAAAGAACCTAAGGTTTTGATAAATTTGTGTTCTAGGTAATGTCATTGACAAACATTATAAGTTTTTTAAATTATAATTTGATAAAAAAAAACTACTCTCCAGGCAGTGGCAGGAGGATGGAAAAGTAATAAATAAAATGCACCATGTTTCACTGCCAGTGGGCCCTCCTGGGAGCAGAAGTGTTGGGAAGAGGGCTGAAGGAAATGGACTGGCAAGGTTCAGGAAATTGGGAGAGTTATAGAAAAGGCACGCAGAAATTTTGATCAAGGAAGTCTTTTTTAATGGGTGTGAAGGAAAGAGTGATCGGATGTTTGGAAATACATAAGAATAAATTTGAAAATGTTAAATTTTATGGGTGGAAATTAGGGCAATAAAAGACAGATTAAGAAACTTCCTGGCAGATTAAAATTGTGTGCCGGAACTGGGATTCAAACCTGGGACCTTTGCTTTTCATGGGCAAATTATGAGGACGGACCGTGAAGTGTGCCAGGATAACTCAAGACAGTAGAGTGCTTGCCCGCAAAAGGCAAAGGTCACAGGTTTGAATTCCAGTTCCGGCTTACAATTTAATTTTAATCTGCCAAGAAATTTCATATCAGGGCACACACTGTTGCAGAGTGAAAATTTCATTCAAGACCGAGATTATTGAAAAAAAATGTGTGTGTGTGTGTGTGTGTGTGTGAGAGAGAGAGAGAGAGAGAGAGAGAGAGAGAGAGAGAGAGAGAGAGAGAGAGAGAGAGAGTCCCGCTAAACCTTTTTCAGTTCGTTTGCTTGATCCCGCTTCCGTTTCCTTCAGCACTTGATCCAAAAGAAGAAACCACTGGCTCTGAAAGCTTGCACATTTTCCTATCTTTCTTGTATGCGTTCTCTTCAGCAACTCCTGGATGAGTAGTTTTTTATTTATCAAATTATGTTAATTAATGTCATTGACAATTTGTTTGATGCATATGTAATTAATGTATAACATATAAAATCCTTTTGGAGCCAAAATTTGATATATTGATCCATAAATACAACACAAATGATTGTCACTTATTATTGACAAATCAATATCAAGTGTTGCTTTGCTATCTTCTGCTGCAATCATGCAGGATTATTCAGTGTGCATTAATTAGCAACTTTGGTTGCTGATTATGATCAGATTTTGTAACTGTTGTCATATTCAAGTTGCATCTCACTGATTAACATGAATTCATTTTTCCATAAAATATACTAGTTATAGGGATTTTTCCCTTTATTGAATCTAGCGCTACATTTGCAAAATCAATATGAAACTCTTTGAAACAATTTTTTGACTCTGGTTTTAATGCAGATATTTTATAATCATTATAGGTAAATCAACTTGCATGACTGTGGGTAATATGCTTGGTATCAACTGCATACTACATTCACTTTCTCTTCAGTCCGTGTTGAAACTACTTACAGAATTCAGTGCCTTCAGTAGTCCTTTATAATAATATTTTGTAATGTAACAGTTGCACATTGTTGATCTCCTTCTTTACCAAACTGTGTTTGCCATTATCATTATGTTCACAATCAAGCTCATGATGTAAATTATCAAGTTTTAAATAATGTAATGTTATTGATTTGTGAATTAATTTGTCCTTAAGATATGTTGTAATGGTAATTGTAAATGAATTTATCTGAAAAATATCAAAAAATCAAGAAATAAACATTTTAGTCAGTTGAAACCCAGTCAAAATCTTACCAAAATCATCTTATGAAAGGTGACTTTTATTATGTCTGATAGAAGTGTTACCTAAGTATCATAATTTTGAGAGAATTATTATTATGTTAACCCCTTATGAATATTTTTCCATCTTTTCCATTGTCCTTCATTTAATTATGCTTTTATTGAGGAGAGAAAAAAAGGAAGTTTAGTTTATAGTTCATGTGTTAGGTAACTTAGTCACTATCAAAGTAAACTTCCTTTGAATGAAAAGTGTGTTTGAGGACATTCCCTTCCGCTCCTCCCCCTTCCCCCTTCCTTAGACTCCCACACAGAGAGAAAGTTGTGCGGGTAGGGGTGTTACTCTATTCTAATATTTAATTGAATTCTTTCTGTTCTGCAGTGTGCAGAGGATGGGGGATGAGGGCTACAGAGGACAAAAAGGAGAGTTGTTCTTATGGTTAACAAAGTAAACATGTTGAAAGGCAAGGAACTGCAGATGACATAATTCACTTCAAGAGAAAATTGCATAATTTTAATTTCTTCCCCAAAAATTTACAGATTTCACTCATTTTTCAATACTATTTAAATGGAAACCATAGGATGGTCGAAAAAAATATTAGATGTAAATTGTAGGTATTTTTCTCCTCTTTGTTTTACTACTGGGCCACATTTTTGTGTAAATAGATTGCTTTGCAAGTTATAAGCTGAAAACCACTAAAAATTTGATTTTTTTAATTATAGGATTTCTCATATTTTCTGAGGAAATGTTTGTTGAACAACTTCAGATTTCTGTTGAGTGCCCCAAAAAATACAGAGTAACCCACTAAAAAAATATCTCTCCAAATTTTTCCACTTTGAACACTTTTTGTGCAAGAATTGACTAGACCAGGGGTGGGCAATTGTTTTGGCTCAGGGGCACATTATAGACACACAGGTTAGTGGAGGGCTGCACCTTATAAACCTTTCACTTCTAATGCTGTATATATATACTGGTCACGCATGCGTGCACACACACACACACACACACACACACTACTTTGCTTTCTACAGTATGTCTGCCTAGGTGTACTTGTGTCTGTGTGAATGTGTGGGTGTGTGTGCATTTGTTTACCCTCCTTTTTTTCCCTCCAAGGTAAGTCTTTCCTGTCCCGGGATTGGAATGACTCCTTACCCACTCCCTTAAAACCCTTATCATTTCCTATTCCCTCTCCTTCCCTTCTGCCTGATGAAGCAGCTAGGCTGCGAAAGCTAGCACTTGTATATGTGTGTGTGTGTGTGTGTGTGTGTGTGTGTGTGTGTGTGTGTTTATTTGTTACTATCACTGCCTGTGCTCCTTCGCCTGGTAAGTATACTTCATCTATTTTTTTTACGTACATTTTTCCTGTTAGGAAATTTTTCCTTTATATAATCGGATAACTTACCCAAAGCACAGGCTTGTAGACAGATACACACACACACACACACACACACACACACACACTTGTATATGGCATATGACATTTTGTATATGTCTGCCCTGGTGTGTGTGCTTGTATATGTGTGTGGATGGGTGTGTTTGTTTACTTATCCTTTTTACCCCAAGGTCAGTCTTTTCTCTCCTGGGATTGGAATGAGTCCTCACCCACTCCCTTAAAAACCTCATCCTTTCCTTTTCCCCTCTCCTTCCCTGCTCTTTCTGATGAAGCAACCTTAGGTTGCGAAAGCTAAGGGTTTTTTTTTTTTTTGTGTGTGTGTGTGTGTGTGTGTGTGTGTGTGTGTGTGTGTGTTGTGTGTGTGTGTGTGTGTTTATTTGTGTATCAACGAACTGGTGCCTTCTCGCCTGGTAAGTCCAACTTTCTTTACGTTTTTTAAATATTATTCTGAATAGGATTGTTTCCCTATGTATTCCCAAAATGTTTATGAAAATGGAAGTTTTCTTTATTTCTAATCACATATTACGCAATTTCGGGTGTAGCAGTGAAAGCGTTAAAATGCATTGATTAGTTAGCTTTGCATTTCATAAAAGGTATAATAAAAATCATTTTTATCTAATGATAGGGTCAGAAGTAAAGGGGTGTAACTATACTTCTTATATTTTTGATAAGACTAAAGTAAAAATTTCACATGGTTTCGGAACTGGTGCTTTCTGGAAGCACAGGTACCTAAGTCCAGTGAGAGTCCACGTCTATCCCTCTGCCTTTATAATTACAAACGCTTTATCATGATATAGTTTCACTAATCTCATTTTTCAGGGAAATGTCACTTGTACCTCTTTCCTTCTGACATCCTCAAATAAGATAATTGTGTTCAATTTCATTTATTTTGCTAATTTAAAATCATCTCCAAGTACATTAAATTTTAAAATATGTTTCATGGGTCAAATGCATCCTATCACAATTTTGCACAATTTTTTTGAAATCAGGAGTCAGACTGCTAGTTGAGTTGATATTCTCATCGCAGCCTGCAAATTACTGTCTGTTAAACAGCTTCGTTATTTGCTCTTGTTGATTTTCGAGCAAGAAAAACTTTGTTCACAAACACACGTCGCTCCAAATATGGAGAAGTTGCGGATCCTGTAGTGCATTGTCAATATCAGCTGTGATGGGATATGATAAAACATTACATTGAGGCTCATTTTTCTTAAAATTCTGAAATTTTCTAGAAAACTCAGCTTCTAAACTCTGCAGATAATCCCTAATCTTAGCTGAAACACTTCCAGGTACTTTCTGTTTTCCTAGTAAAGGGAAATGACAACATTTGCCTTCATTTGCTTGCCTTGCAAACAGACCTAGTTTTGTTTTAAATGCTTTGACATGTGTCCACATTTCATGAGCAAACAATCCGTTACCCTGCAATGTCATATTCAGCTCATTCAGTTTTTCAAAAATATCATCTTCAAACATCGTCTCGTATCTCCACTCATCACATCCTATTTTTGAAACAAAATCATGAGATTTCTCCTTAGTGTCCAGAAATAAAATAATTTCATCCTCTTATGTTCAGACTCTTTTTTAATACTTTGTCCAAGCTCAACCACCTCACACTGTTACGATAAATTACATCTTCATGTTCTGCCCCCATGTCCTCAAGAAGAGATTTGAACTGTATGTAATGGAGTGCCTTTGCTCTGATTGTGTTCGCAACACCAACAACAGGTTCTATCACATGCTTTAAGTCTACTGCAGTCTTGCAGATGCTTTCCTGATCTAAAATACATTAAAAATCCAAAATATCACTGTGTATGTGTATGGCTTGTAACTTATTTTTTAAAAGTTTCACCGTACCTATATTTTTCCCACAGAAAGCTCTGGCCCGAATCTGTTGTAATGCTTACCATTTTGTTCCAGGGTAAGCCACTTGTTTCCTCACAATTAACAACACATACTAACAAGTCCTGACCAGTGGTTCTATCTGTCATGGATACTATACCAAGTAATTCCTCGGTGGTGACGAAATGTTCATTAATTCTACAGATAAAGATGAGTACTTGTGCAATGTCTTCAATATCTGAGTTTTCGTCCATTGCCAGTGGAAACCAAACAATCTTTGCTCACAGTCTTTTTAGTGGTCTGAAAGTTCGTCACTAATTAAATCAATGTGCCGCACTATAGTCGTCCTTGACAACGAAATGCTCTCAAATTTGGTTTTAACCCCAGGACACAATACTCTTGCACACTGTACCATGCACTGTTTAATAAACTCTGCATCCAAAAAAGGTTTGTTTCGTTTAGCAAGGTTATAGGCGACCATGAAACTTGCTTCTGTAGCAATATTTTGAAGCGGTGTTTGCTACGTAAATAACGCTTGTTGCTTCTTCAAGCATTTCACGAACTCCGCTGCTTTCATTTTTTGTTCTTCATCTGAAAGTTTGCAGCCAAAGTTACTGTGTTTTGTTTCGTGATGTTGTTTCAGATTGTACTTCTTGAATACCGCAACTGTATCATGGCATAGTAAGCATGCGGCTTTATTTCCTGCATCAATAAAGAAATATTTGGTCGTCCAGTCTACATTATATGACAGATTCCTAGCAGGAAAAATAAAATATAAAAAAATAGACGAAGATTACTCACCAGGCGAAGGAGCACAGGTGTGACAGCATCACAAATAAATAAATGAATACACACACACACACAATCGCAAGCTTTCGCAACCCAGTTGCTTCTTCAGGCAGAAGGGAAGGAGAGGGAAAAGGAAATGATGAGGGTTTTAAGGAAGGGGGTAGGAAGCCATTCCAATCCCGGGAGAGGAAAGACTTACCTTAGGGGAAAAAATGGAGGGTAAACAAATGCACACATACCCACACATTCACACAGACACAAGTACACCTACATGTCTGCCTAGGTGTAATTGTGTCTGTGTGAATGTGTGGATATGTGTGATGATGTACTGCTGCACAGACAAAACACAAGTAAACCACCCTAAAAGTAAGAAAATTGCTCTAAATGTCGTACTATTCACTTGGCGCGTGAAGCGTGAAGCGTAAATTTGTGCCGATAGCAGGATGCACAGAGCTTTTTTCCGTGCCTGTGGTGGCTGATGGTAGTGCTCCCATAATCCACCACGCCCACATGCAGCTTGGTTGGTTGCGCGACTGTAGAGACATCTGTTGGTAGTATGCACTACCAAGTAGCACACATGCTCGCGGATTTTTTTAGTTGCGTGGGGAAGGGAAATTTTGTTTTTCCTAGGATTTTTGTAAATGTCTTGGCGGGCCACATGTGGCCCGTGGGCCGCTATTTGCCCACCCCTGGACTAGACTATTAAGGAGCAAAGGCTTTATGTAGTAAAAGCCAAGATATTAATTAACAAAATCCAAGGAAATCTACATACTAACATTACATTGTTTACTATTACACTTAAGCAATCTTAAATGAATTGCTTAACCTACAAAGAAAACTTATTCTTTAAACCAAGTTTCTGCCTCCTCAGTTATACTATGTAGATTGAGATAACAAAAGTTGTGGGTTCTACATGTAAATTGCTATCTGCAATTTTCATTTAAGTGCCTGGCAGAGAGTTGATTAAACCACTTTAAGACTATCTCTCTACAATCATATTCTCAAATAACGCACGACAGAAATAAACACCTAAATCTTTCATTTAGATATGATTTTTCTTATTTTAATACAATGTTTGTGACTCCCTATGTAGGTGAGTGCCAACAACATTTGCTCACATACAGAGAAGAAAGTTGGTGAAAGAAATTTTGTAAATTATTTTCATTTAATTACACCTTCATTTTAATGATTTCCATCCTAACTCTTGCATCTTTTCTGTGACACTCTCCCCTCTTTATCTCAATAATCCTAATCTACCTGCCCATTTCTGAACTTTTTCTAGATCCTCCATCAGTCCCACTTGGTAAAGATCTAACATTGCTCAGCATTATTCTCAATGAGAACAGAAAAGTATTGTGTATGCACACTCATTAGTAGAACTGCATTCACTGTGTTTTGCCACTTCGTTTTGCCTTCCCAACAATATTTTCCACATGTTATTTCCAGTTTAAATTGTTAATGCTTGTAATTCTTAGATATTTAGTTGAATTTATAGCTCTTAGATTTGCATGATTTATTGTGTAAATAAAGTTTAATTAATTTCTTTTAGTGCACAACCTCACACTTTTAATTATTTAGGGTCATTTGTCTTCTTTTTTTTTTTTTTTTTTTTTTTTTTTTTTTTTTTTTTTTTTTTTTTTTTTTTTTGCACCTTACTTATTAAACCATTTTGTAACTGGTTTTCACCATTTGGTGACTTCACTAGACTGTAAACATACAGTGTCATCTAGAAAAAAAGTATGCAGGGTGCTCAAATTGTCTCCTAAATCATTTATGAAGACAAGGAACAGTATGGGTGGTCTAACATTTTCCTGGGGATTGTTGGATATTACTTCTGTTTTATGTCCTTCCCTACAGGAAATTGCGAATCCACTAAGACAATATTTCATAAACGTATAATATCATTAGGAGCTACTTGAAAGCCTTCTAGAAATCTCAAAATAAGAATTAGTATTGATTTTCCTTGTTGATAGCACTCACACTTCATGTGAGTAAATAGCTAACTGTGTTTTATAAGAACAATATTTTTTAATCTGTTGACTGTGGGTCAACAGACCATTCTCTTCGAGGTAATTCATAATGTTCAAACAAAGTATATGATCCAAAATGCTGCTGCAAACTGATGTCAATGATATGGGCCTGTAACTTTGCAAATAACTCATATTGCCTCTCTTGAATACTGTAGTGACATGTGCAACTTTTCCAGTTGTTGGGTGCAGATCTTTCGCTGAGTGAGCAGTTTTATATGACAGCTATGTATGGAGCTATTACATAAGCATACTATGATTGGTATATAATCTGGACTGTAACTCTTGCTTTTCCAAGGGTATTTACTTCGAAGTTAACACTTACTGGCAACTGTTCTCGATTTGAATTCTGGAGTATTTACTATGTCTTCTTTGGTGAAAGAATGTCGAAAATCTGAGTTCAGTAACTCTGCTTTAGCAGCTCTGTCATCAGTAACATCACCATTCCTATTGGACAGTGAAGGTATTAATAGTGCATTGCTGCTATGTTACTTTACAAATGACGAGAAGTTCTTTCAGTTCATGTCCAATTATGAGACAGGATTTTGTTAATGTAACTATTATATGCTTATAAATAGATAAACATGAGAAACACAGTGATCGCATTATCGTAGTCAAGCTAGATATGAAGCCAACACCGACCACAGTAGTACAGGTTTATATGCCAACTAGCTCTGCCGATGATGAGGAGATCGAAGAAATATATGAGGAGCTAAAGGAAATTATTCAGACAATTAAGGGAGAGGAAAACTTAATTGTTATGGGAGACTCGAATTCGGTAGTAGGGCAAGGAAGCGAAGGAAAGATAGTAGGTGAATATGGTCTGGGCAAAAGGAATGAAAGAGGAAGCGGCCTGGTAAAATTTTGCACGGAACATAATTTAGTTATAACAAACACCTGGTTTAAGAATCATGAAAGAAGACTGTACACATGGAAAAGACCAGGAGACACCGGGAGATACCAAATAGATTTTATAATGGTAAGACATAGATTTCGGAACCAGGTTTTAAACTGTAAGACATACCCAGGGGCAGATATAGACTGACCATAACTTGTTGGTTATGAACTGTAGGCTGAAACTGAAGAAACTACAAAAGGTAGGAAAATAAGATGATGGGACCTGGATAAATTGAAGGAACCTGAAGTTCATAAGAATTTCAGAGGGAACTTTGGGCAACAATTGACAGAAACGGGGGAAAATAAAACAATAGAGGAGGAATGGGTAGCATTGAGCGATGAAATAGTGAAGGCAGCAGAGGACAAAATAGGTAGGAAGGTAAGACCTACAAAAAATCCTTGGATATCACAGGAGATACTAAATTTAATCGATGAAAGGAGAAAATATAAAAATGCAGTAAATGAAACAGGAAAATGGAGTACAGATAACTAAGAAATGAGACTGACAGGAAGTGCAAAATTGCTAAGCAGGAGTGGGTAGAAGGCAAATGCAAGGATGTAGAAGAATGTATAAATAGGGGAAAAATAGATACAGCCTGCAGGAAAATAAAAGAAACATTTGGAGATGATAAAAACAGCTCTATGAATATCAAGGACACTGATGGAAAACCAGTTCTCAGCAAAGAAGGGAAAGCTGAAAGGTGGAAAGAGTATATAGAGAGGCTCTATGAAGGAAATGAACTTAGTGGCAATATTGTAGAAAGGGGAGAAGAAGTAGATGAGGATGAAACAGGAGATATGATACTGATAGATGAATTTGACAGAGCACTGAAAGACCTAAGACGAAACAAGGCCCCTGGAGTAGATGACATTCCCTCAGAGCTACTGAAGTCTCTGGGAGAACCAGCCATGACAAAATTGTTTCACCTGGTGTGTAAGATGTATGAGACAGGTGAAGTACCCTCAGACTTTTAAGAAAAATGTTATAATCCCCGTTCCAAAGAAAGCAGGTGCAGACAGGTGTAAAAATTACAGAACCATCAGTTTAAAAAGTCATGGTTGCAAAATATTAACACGAATTATTTACATAAGGATGGAAAAGCTGGTAGAAGCCGACCTCGGGGAAGATCAGTTTGGGTTCAGAAGAAATGTAGGAGCATGGGAGGCAATACTCAATTTACGACTTATCCTAGAAGACAGATGAAGAAAAGGCAAACCTACATTTCTAGCTTTTGTAGATTTGGAGAAGGCTTTTGACAATGTTGATTGGAATAAACTCTTTAAAGTTCTGAAGCAAGCAGGAGTAAACTATAGGGAGCTTAAGGTTATTTACAACTTGTACAAAAACCAGACAGCGGTTGTCAGAGTTGAAGGGCATGAAAGGGAAGCATCAGTTGGGAAAGGAGTAAGACAGGGTTGTAGCCTTTCTCCAATGTTGTTCGGTTTGTACATTGTGCAAGCTATATAGGAAAGCAAGGAGAAATTTGGAGAAGGAATTAAAGTTCAGGGGGAAGAATTAAAAACATTACGTTTTGCCAACGACATAGTAATTCTGTCCGATACAGCAAAGAACCTGAAAGAGCAATTGAACAGAATGAACAGTGTGCTGAAAGATGCTTATAAGATGAAGATTAACAAGAGCAAAACTAGGGTTATTGGAGTGCAGTCTAAGAAAATCAGGTGATGCTGAAGAAATTAGATTAGGTAACGAAGCAATAAAGGAGGTAGATGAGTTTTGTTACTTCGGCAGTAAAATAACAAATGATGGTCACAGTATAGAGGATATAAAATCCAGAATGGGAATGGGTAGAAAAGCGTTCTTGAAAAAGAGAAATTTGTTAACATCGAATATTGATTTAAGCCTAAGGAAGTCCTTTCTGAAGGCATTTGTATGGAGTGTTGCTTTGTATGGGAGCGAAACGTGAACGATAAACAGTGCGGACAGGAAGAGGATAGGGGCACTTGAAATGTGGTGCTACAGAAGAATGCTGAAGATTAGGTGGGTGGATCGCATAACTAACGAGGAGGTACTGAACAGTATTGGGGAGAAAAGAAATTTCTGGCATACCTTGACTAAAAGAAGGGATAGATTGGTAAGACACATTCTTAGACATCAAGGAATTGTGAATTTAGCGTTGGAGGACAGTGTGTGGGGTAAAAACCGCAGAGGAAGACCAAGAGATGGATACAGTAAACAGATTCAGACAAATGTAGGTTGCCGTTCTTATGTGGAGATGAAGAGGCTTGCTCATGATAGGGTATTGTGGAGAACTGCATCAAACCAGTCTCCGGACTGAAGACCACAACAACAACAACAACAAATAGATTCTTCTGTCACTTCTTGGTAGAACAGTTCCTTATTTCAGTTTGAAAACAATGTTTGACAGGAAATGCGTGTCAAATGTTTACCTGCAGATGGCCTAATTATCCAAAAACTAATTCATAAATAAACAAAAATTAGTAGAACAAAAACAGATTGTTTGTTTTCATTGTGAAATATTATATGTGTGTCATATCGATGTCTTCAGTAAATTCTGAGTATCTGTAAAAGATTTCCCTAATATCTTGTAGGTCCCCCACAAGCATGTAGAAGTGCCACATTATGACATGGCAGGGCTGTGGCTAATGTTCAACCACAGCAGTGTCAGAGATCTGATGTTTTCCCGGATTCCTGATATTCATTGGGGCACTTCTAAAAATCCCTCCCTCATCGCAGCTTTTGATATGCTGCCTCCCATCTCTGGTGACTTTACCTTTCCCAAAGCCAAACTGATTGTCATTTTGTAGAGCCTCAATTTTAGTTTCCATTCTTGTCTACATTACTCTCGTCAGCAGCTTTGATGCATGATCTGTTAAACTGATTATGCAGTAGTTTCTACACTTATTGCCCTTGTTATTTTCAGAATGGCCTAGATGAAAGTCTAGTTTTGAAAGTCTGATGGTATGTCGCTAGTCTCATAGATTCTACTCACTAACTTAATAGACTTTTTGTTGCCACTTCAGTAACTTTAGACATTTCAATCAGTTATTATCTATGCCTTCCGGCTTATTTGATTACAAGTATTTCAAAACTCATTTAAATTCCGACTCTTAATACTGGAACCTGTTTGTCTTCCTTATCAACACCAATTTCTTCTTCTAGCATGTCATTAGACAAGTCATCCCCCTCACGAAGGCCTTCAATGTACTCTTTCAACTGATCCACTCTGTCATTCGAACCCTTGCTTTTAATTTCACCGAAGATGAAATGTGTAAAGTCATCAATATGAGCACTAAAAGAAGTCCATTAAACTTCATTTACATGATAAATTAGTCAAATCTAAAGGCCATAAATTCAACTAAATACCTAGGAATTACAATTAAAAACAACTTGAAGTGGAAAGAACACTTAGAAAATATTGTAGGGAGGGTGAACCAAAGGCCATGTTTCATTGGCAGGATACTTAAAAGATGCAACCGTTTACTGAAGAAGCAGCTTACACAATACTTGTGCATCAAATTTTGGAGTATTACTGCCCATTGTGGGATCCCCACCAAGTGGGCCTGACGGATGATATAAGAGAAAGTTCAAAGAAGGGTAACTCATTTTGTATTATTATGATATAGAGGAGAGAGTGTCATGAAAATTATGCACAAGTTGGGGTGGAAATCATTAAAAGAAAGGTGTTATTCACTGCAGCAAGATTTATTTGCTAAATTTCTGTCAACAACTTTCCCTTACAAATTCGAATATATTTTGTTAGTACCCACCTACATAGACACACATGTTGAGTATAATAACATAAGAGAAATCAGATTGATAATTGGAAGATTCAGGTGTTCTTTTTTTCCATCTGTACTATTACAGAATGTAATGGTGCAATATCATAAAAGCAGTTTGATGAACCCTTGGCCATGCACTTACTTAAATGTGATAAGCAGATTATTGATGTAGATGCACAAGATTGTTTTGCCTTTTCTATGATGTAATATTTTTCTGTCAACCATTTTGCCTTGCCTTCCCAGCACTTCGTGCTTATTTCATTCCTAAGTGACTTGTATTTCTGTATTCCTGGATTGCCTTGAAAATTTTGTAATTCCTTCTTTTGCCAATTAGCTGAATTATTTCTTCTGTTACAGATGGTTTCTTTCCAGTTACTTATGTTTGTCTCTCCAAATTTGTGATTGCTTCCTTCAGATATGTCTACAACTCTTCAATTGATCTGACTAATCAGGTATCCCTCATTGTAATAGTGAACTTCAAATATGTTTCAGTAATTTATTAGGTATCCCATTTCTTTCCACACTGGTTGTTTTGGATGATTCTGTAAAAATTCAGTCTGCTCTTCACATATACTAAATTGTGGTCTGAGTCTATATTGCCTCCTGGGTACACTTCAAATCTGATACAAGCTTTTGAAATCTTTCTCTCTTATCATGATGTAATTTAGATGGTACCTTCTAATATCTCCTGGTCTTTTCCAAGTATATTTTCTCTGCTCGTGATGCTTGAAGAGAGTATTTGCTATTACCATCTGACATTTATTACAGAACACAATTAGTATTGTTACTTTCTTATTTCTACTGGCAAGTTCCTATTCTCCCACAAATTTTCCTTCTGTTCCTCATTCACTCACCAAAAATTGTCACATGCAAGGGTTCTATGTGCTGGTCAAGGATCATCACATGCTGTGTCTGGTCCTGCGAGGAACATCACCTGCATCATCACTTCCTACCAGTGGGTATTACATGCAGGGGAGAGCATTCACATGGGTGTTAGTCCATTGGTGGAGACAGTAAACATGTACCAATCGAGGGAAATGTTGAATATGTTCGTGGACTTGCAGTTGACGTGGTGGAGCCTGGAGTAAGCCAACTGTATGGGGTTGTACCATGTTGTCACTGAGCATCACAAACTCTCAGTCTGAGAGCACCTATACAAACATGTGGTGTACAATGGGCACATAGTGAAGGTCCCTGTGTTTGTTAAATATGGATGATCAGTGTCAACAATAAAATATGCAGGGAGGAAAAGTGGTTCACAGTAAACCATCTCGGCCAAGAAGGCACATAGATCATCTATATGTTCAGTGCAGATACCTAGAAGCACCCAGAAGAGGGCATTGGTCCAGTTGCCGCTGTGGCACATGAGGGCTAGTTTGAGGGTGTGGTGCCATTTCTCAATGAGCTTATTGCTCTGTGGGTGGTAGTGCATCATACACAAGAGGCACAGATCACACAAGTTATTGAAAAGTGCCAATTCAAACTGTTGGCCTTTCTCAGTGGTGAGTGAGGACGGACAGCTGAACCTTCAGAGCCACACCTTGATAAAGAAGCATACGGAGGTCACTGAGTAAATTTGTTTCAGGGGGACAGCCTTGACCCACCACATAATACGATTAATCATTGATAGGATATAATGGAACCCATCTGAAAATGGGAGGGCTGTGATGAGGTTCAGATGATTATATTTAAAATGGCCCATAGTGTTTGTGAAACTACCTAGCGGTGATTGCTTGTGCCTGTCTGTTTACTGCATGGGCACGAATACACACCTGGGTCCAAGATTGGCAGTCACATGCATATTAGGCCAAACAAATTGCTCACAGATCAACTTCGAGCTTGGCTTAACCCCAGGGTGGGAAAGGTTGAAGAGAGAGTGGAAAATGTCTGTCTGTGCATTGCGAGAATGATAGTTTTTTTAGGGAAAAAGTGTAATGACTCAGAGAGTTTCCTGACTTTCGCTATCATCCATGATAATGATAATTTTACCATTTCATGGGATCACCATTGTGACTATATGCAGGAGTTATGTCTTTAAGTGGTCGAAAGTAGCGGTCATGCTGTATGTCCAGGGGACATTGGTTAATGGCCCTTGGAATGAAGCTCATGTACAATGTAGTGCCTGAAGAAATTAATCATTCCCAAAAAATGGCACAGTTCTTAATAGGTCTCAGGTAGTGGAAACTGCAAGGAAAGTGAAAGGAGGTCATAGGTGGGACACATGACATGCTCAGTAACCTTGTGGCCAAGGAAGGTGACAGTATCGCTGTGCAATTGAGACTTTTCATTGTGAATGCAGATGCCACTGTCTCGCAATGTCTTATATACAAGTGTCAAATTGTCTTGTGTTCTTGTTGGGGGACAAAAAAATTAAAATGTTGTCAAGGTACGCATAGCAAAATGAGAATCGGAAGAGTATGGAATCAAAGAAATGCTGCCAGGTCTGCACTGCAGTCTTTAGGCCAAGGACTATGAAACAGTATTCAAAGAGTCTGAAAGGGGTGATAATAACTGTTTTGTGTTTATCATCTGGGGCCGTTGGACTCTGATGGTAGACCTAGTTACAGTCTACAACTGAGAAAACTCTAGCTCCATGGAGTCGCTGTGCAATATTCTGAATGTGGGTTATTGGGTAATTGTCAATGACTATTCTGGCCAATGACTGGTTTGTGCCCATAAGCATGTTGCCTTCTGGCACATTGGAGGATGCTCAGTTGTTTTAAGTTTGTGGAAGGTACCATTTGTTACACTCGTTGTTGTGGTTGCACCGCAGCAAGCAAATCACTAAACCTATTGCCACTGTGGTCATTGCAGGCAGGGAGATGCTGCATGGCAGTACAATCAGGAGCTGTTGCAAATGTGGACACCTTCTTGTGAGCACTCAACAGGTCATTATAAATGATGTCAAGCCAGCAGCGGATGATGTTATTGTCATATTATTATCATATTTGTCACAGACAAGGGTGATGTCCATAATTATAACAGCCAGTTTGGAGGAGAGTCGTGCACACTTGGAAGCAGTCGACAAGAGGTCAACTGGTATACTTTTCTGTGTTGCAGCAGGTGTGAACTGTCCTTGGAAAAGTTGTTGAGAAGGGGTCTGATCAATTAACACTATTTGTAGATCTAAAGAAAATTAATAACGCTTTAGGAAGTCAATGCCAAACACAGGTGTGTCAATATTGGCAATGTATAATGTCAAAGGGAATGTAGCATACTGTGCGAATTGTAGTGGAGTTCAGTAGTACCGTATATCTGAATGAGTCGGCTGTTGATGGCTTGCAAAGGTCCCGGGTTGGTATCGAAGTTTGATTGTATGAGGGTACGGGATATGATGCTGGCCTCAGCGGCGGTGTCCAGCAGAAAGCAGTTTTGCAAGGAAACGTCTGTGATGTATAGTCCTCCAGAAGTGGTGTCCAAAGAGGACAGTGACTGAACATTCTTGCAGCATATGTGGAGTTGGCGCCATTTCGTCCCCGCACAAAAATTGGATGCTGACATGCATGGGAGCCTTCAGTTGTGCACCTTGTTACTGTGAATCACATGAAACCACCACAATGGATAAGTGGGGTGGGAGGACCAGCTCGCTATGCTGGAGGTGGAAGAAGTAGTGGCATAAGGCTCTAACTGTGTTGTGGTGATGGTGGTTGAGATACTGCTCTGTTGCCAACAGGTTGCTCCATCTGCAGAATGGTGTGCCACTGGGAATGTCTGATTGCTGTGAGCTGGAGAAAAAGCAGTGTGTCTGGTTGTTGAATTGCGTGTGCAGGTGAGGTGGACATGGGTTTGGTAATCAATTGACAGTGGCCCAATACGTGATACACACTGTCTGTGTACGCTAGACGAGCATTGAGAAGCTCCATCGAAAGTGCCAGGAGCTGAAATTGTAGATCTGCCAGCAATTTCAGAGGCTAGATGGACAGAAAGGAATGGTCGACTTGGGATTGCAGGCAGTGCCAGAGCTGGCCAGTTGCCAATGGGTACTTCTTTGAGAATGTGTGCCAAAGCCTCGTCTGGTGAGCACAACAAACACTGTGAAAAAACCTCCTTCGCATTGTGGAATTTCGGGGTAGGGGGAGGGGTGTGGCAAGAGGATGATATCTCTGGCCAAGTCCGTCTGTTCTCAAAGATGTGTGACCAGAAACAAAAACAAGCAGCCTCACTCGCAACATTTTCTAGTTCAAAGATTCTAATGAACAATTACTTTTCCTTTGAGGGGCATGCCAACTAACAAGCTGTTCTGTAGATCACCCTGTGGCACAACATGCAGTGGGGCATATTATTGATTTCAATGACTGCTTCACAATCCAGGCCATCTGGATACACCTACCCACCACCAGCTTTTTTGAACTACACAGATGGGATTTATCTTTACAGAATATTCTCTGATCCTGAAATTATGTGGGTCTCAACAGTTCTTACCCCCACTATCCTATCCTGCTGTTTGTGTGTGTGTGTGGGGGGGGGGGGGGGCTCATGATTGTTTTGCTTTCCTCCCCCTGCCTCCCCAATCCATTCCTAAGCTGCATCTCATTCCAACAATGTAATAAATACATGCTCCACAAGGCTATGCTTTATCCATCCCTGTCACCATGACACAACCTTTCTGTTTCCTTGCTCCTCCCCTCTCCTCCTATTCCCTTACCACAGAGTGTTATTCGGAGTGTAGCAGCCAGAGATGATGGTTGTGTGACTGTGAAGTGTGTCTGGTGATTTTGTGAATGCTGTCTATTCTGAAGAAGGTCAATGGTCCCTAGCTTAAATAATGTAAGAGTGTGTGTGTTTTATTATGTGCCTGTCACAGCTGATTGTATGTCTTTGAGGTGAGTTGTAAACTGTCCTTATTAAATTGCTAAAATAGGATAATATGCCCCTTTTCAGATATCTAATGTTACACACAAAAAATTATGACTATTAACAGTACTAACTTTAAAACACTAAATTATTTCTGAAATCAATACACATTTACTGCAATTCACATGTATATTTGTTAAGTCACACCTTTTCCTGACTGTAAATAATCATCGCAGGACTCAGTGCAACTACTTTTATGTATTTTGATTTAAGGTACGTTATTTAAACGTGTCACTAATAATAATGTCAGGTCAAAAGCACATATTTCAACAGCTTTTTTTTTTTTAATCGTATATCCACATCTCATGATTTAACATGTCAATTAAATATTTATTTATAATAGTCTGTCTCAAATTTCAAACATGTTACCCTTTATTGTAAGATTTCTTAAAAATATATCCACAAAGAGCTGAGTAGTCAGTTCTAGTTTGTACACGCAATGCACAGACAGAACATTAACTAGCCTGGCAATGCACTATGCAGTATTATTGGTGTCACTAAAGCAGTCACCATATTACTAACACAAAGGGAAACAACTAAGAAGTTAAAGATAAAATAGTCAAATAAGACTTCAAAATGTTCAAATGTTTGTAAAGCTTATGGGACTCGACTACGGGGTCATCAGTCCCTAAACTTACAAACTATTTATGAACTACTTACGAACTACGACGGCACAAATATCCATGCCCGAGGGGGGATTCGAACCCCCGACCGTAGTGGCCGTGCAGACCGTGACTGAAGCGCCTCAGTCCCCTCGGCCACCGCGGCCGGCCAAATAAGACTAAAGACTAAAGTGATAAAAGCACACCACCTATATAGTGCTGACGTCTACATAATTGGAATGAAAAGTATCTTCAGTGGTGTTACTGTATTTATTAATCTCTCTCCAGTTTGAATCAACTTCATATTTTTCTGGAATAGTATGTTCACTATAAAATTGCTTCTGTATGAAGAGATGACTGTTGTCGAAAACAAGTGTCCATATTCATTGAAGTGACCTTACGAAAACTACAGTCTGCTTTAAACATGGGTATATGTATCTTAATGTTTATCTTATTACACAGTTGCACAATTTGTGTGTTAAATTGAAGTAGTACGCAAATATTAGCTCAACTTCATAATCTTTTTAAACCACAATGATATGATTAAAACGGCATTTTAGTTCAGAAGTTGTCAAGGAACAAACACACACTTTATTGACTTTTGTGTACGTAAAATGAAAGCATCAGGCTTCACTTGAACCAGTGACTTTAGCAGTATGCCTAATGTATGTATGTGGTGCAATGTAATGTGTGTAAGCTTTGTTTAGCAAGGCAGTTGTTACAGGATGTGTTTTGTTTTTGAGGCAAGATGGCCACCATTTAATATTGTGTACAATATCCAAGTGTTTAAAGATGAATAAATGATAGTTATTAACAATCTTCTGAAGTGCAATAATTATTAACTGACTGGCAGAAGCCTAGGACCTTTCATATAATTAAAATCATATCCTGACAGACAATTACATCATCAAGCTGCAACTTCAAGATATTTTATTTGTATCCTATGCTGCTCACTTACCTCAAATGCTACGTTATTATTTGTGGACAAGAAAAAAAGCATTGAAACATTTAACTCTTAAAAATATGATTAGAGCAGACAAGAAGCGACATTAAGTGTTCCCCCTGATCTAGAAGTAAACACTGAAAAAATGAGTTAAGTATATGGCAAGAAATACAGTGTTCATTCTGTAACTAGTAGTAATTTCTGGTTTCACCCCTGCATATTCTGCTACCATACAATGTAAATATGCTTTGCAGGTAAGTCCGTCCTCACAAGGGTTCCTGCGTCAGTTGCTGCGCCTATTACAACCAGACCTGGGGCAGAGGGAAGTATTAGTACCTTGGCACCAGAGGAGTCTACGGACATGGATTTGGATTATGCTGGGGATTTGCCTGCTGACAGTGGTGCCATAGAAGATGGAGGAATGGCACGATCAACATGATGGAGTTCTGACGTCGCGATCAAGAAAGATGCTTCGAGGACTATCTTCTGTGGGTCACCACACTCTGAATGACACGTCAGAAGAAAGGTTCCAGCAATCACCCAAGAAGAAACAGGCATGCCCTAAGCAACAAATCATCACACATGAGCTTGATGTTTCAAATCGATTTCAACCCCTCCTAGGCATGGGGGCTTCTCTGAATGAAGCACTATCATCCCTGATGGAACAACAGCACCTGCAGGAGGCACAGGAGCAGTGAACAGATGATGTCTGATATGCACAAACTTAAGACTACGCACAACAGGCTTCATCACAATCGAGGGCACGAGCTTCTTATTGCCGAGTTCCACCCATAGTACTACAATATACAGATCCCTTCAGGATCTTCATGTTTAAAGGCCACCTGCTAGCAGTCTCTCACTCTAAGGCAAATGGGAGAAGACACCTTCAAACTGACACTCACATCATCTGAAGACCATTACAATGTCAACCACCAGTGTGGCTTGAGGGGCATACACATGTACACCTACCCAAAAAAGTGACCACCTATCTTGAAGACCTCAATCAAGAAGATTCCTATGTCTCTTTCCAACACCAACATTAAAGAGGAACTTGAGAAGATGGGTTATGCTGCAATGGGCTATGCTCACAGAAGACTTGGCGGCCCATTTTGCTGTTGCCTTACACACTGCCTTGGAGGTTGCTACTCCTCGTTCAGCACCATATCCTGAAACAACACCAGGACTTCTACTCGACATACTCAATTCCAGCCGGGAGAGGAATCAACTTTGTCACGAGTGGTGAATCACTCGTCACCCAGAACTCAAAAGGCAAATCAACCTCCTGCAATGTGACATCAAAGCCAGGATCATTGCCCACAGGAACAAACTATGGGCACATAAACTTCATGCTCTTACACCTGATCCCCAGCACTGGCATGGTATCAGGTTCTTCACTAACCACCGCAGCCATATGCCGCCATCATCCAGCCTGATCGCATGGCCTATCACCCAGAGCATAAGGCCAACATGTTGGCAGATGTCTTTGAGGCCAACTTCAGACCGCTTTATGACCGAATGGATGCACAACGTGTCGAGCGCATAGAACGTGAGTTGACTACTCTTCTTCAGCAGGTGGATGTGGCGGAAGAACCTATCCCCCCTATCACACCAGAGGAAGTGTGCCAAGGCATCTAAATGCTACCGCCGAATAAAGCCCCTGGCCCGGATGACATCACTGGTAGGGTCCTCCAACATCTCCCCTGGGTGGCCAGTATTCATCTTGCAGCCATCTTCAACTGGGTGCTGTCAACTTCTGTGTATCCTACATCGTGGAAACATTCGATAGCAGTCGCCGTACCGAAGCCAGGGAAAAATTGGTCAGATCCCATTAGTTCCCAACCCATCAGCCTTCTCTCTCACATCAGTAAGCTGTTCAAGAAGCTCCTACTCCGACAATTACGTGTGCACCTGGCTGAACAGGAAATTCTACCTCCACAACAATCTGGATCCCGGAAGGGCCACTCTACCAACCAGCAGATCTTGTGAGTAGTGGAGTATATCGTGACCGTCTTTAACAAGGGGGAGTTCTGTGGTGCTGTTCTCTTTGATGTGCAGAAGGCATTTGACAGTGTCTGGCATATGGGTCTTATATGGAAGCTTCATCAGTATGGGCTCCCCAAGGCATACATTAGGTTGGTCACCTCGTACCTGCAACATCGTACATTTGCTGTCCGAGTTGAGGATGCGTTCTCCACCGGTCACGCCATAGCTCATGCTGGCATAGCACAAGGGTCAGTTCTTGGATTACTCTGTCTTCACTGCCAACCTGCTGACAATCCTGCGGGTGGAAAAAGCCGTCTATGCTGATGACACCATGTTGCATTCCCACAGCAGATGGAAGAAGGTTTTTGTCCCTCTTCTCCAACATGTATGTTGCGTCCTTGAAGAATGGGCAGCAAAATGGTGCATGAGCTTCAACCTAGCTAAAACTCAAGCCATCATCTTCACTTATCATTGCACCTTGCCTGATTGCCGGCTCCATTTATATGGTGTTAAACTCCTCTGGGCGGAAACTGCACGATACCTTGGAGTCATCTTCGATAAGCATCTCACATGGAAACATCATATTGAAGACCTTCGAGCAAAGATTTCTCAACGACTTGGGGCCCTATATCCTCTTATTAATGAAGGATTGTCACTGTTTCCAACGGCCTCCTCATTTTTCATCTCTACATTTGGCCTCTATTTGACTATGCCTGTGAGGTGTGGGGCTTTGCTGCAAGAACACATATCCAGAGACTTCAGACACTCCAGAACAATGCTCTCTGGCAGTTTTATCACATCCGTCCACAGTTCCATCACCGATATCTCCACGAGGCTGCAGACAAACTAGGGGTGCACCAACACCACCAAAAGATTGCCCAGCACTTCTTCCACCAGACTCGGATGTCGGAAAATGACCTAATTTGCACCCTAAGCACTCCGATAAACCCTCAAGAGACATATAAGTGGCCCGTCACGCTGTTGGTTCAGTGAAGAACACAGTGCTTCCTGAAGATTTCACTTTGTCTTCAAGACATATTGCTGTGATACTTGTAATTTGAAAGTTGTAAAATATAGTTGTCACAAGAACAATGATGCCATTCAAAAATAAAGAAGTTCATCCTTCACACACCCTCTGCTGCTGTAGGAAATGCTCCTGAGTAAACCCTACATCTATTAGCTCCTGATAGCCTTAAGAATATGGAACGTGCTGCTCTTTGAGTGTGGCCCTGATTAGTAGCTTGCCAGTATGTGACTTTTATCTTTATGTAATGTTCTGTCTTCCTCTTCCTAGCTTTATCCTGTATGTGGCATTTCTAAGTCACCAGTCTAGAGGAGCCCCTGAACGGCATGGATTTACTTAATTGCTTCATATTCTCCCCTGAGCTGTATTCTGTGACTCTATGCCTTCACACATCAGATTTTAGAATTCAAAATTTTTTGGCACTCTCTATCTGCACCCTTGCAATACTATGTTGACTCCTGATTTGGTACTCTCTATGAGTACTGCGCTGGCACATTTTGAAAACCAAAACTGAATTGCAGTAGTGTTGCACACCTTTCAGCATCAGACTCCTCACAATAGTGTTGTCAGCTGCCTGCTTGCATGGAGCATTGTTACCAGAGGCACATAGGGCTAATTATATTGTCCTTTTGGTTTCTTCTGATGCACCTACACATTCCCTAAGAGCAGATAATGCTGCTTCCATTTTGAGCCCACATGGTATTTGGTGCTTCACAATATTTGACTTGTGTCATAGGATTGTAACTACCAAGAGACCACTGATGACATGTACTCTGATGTGGTGAGCATGAGCGCATATTCAAATCGTGCATGCCATCCGCATACTTACAACTCCCACCACTAGAAGCTTGAGCAGGACGTGTGCAGGCAGCACATCGCATACTAACATCAGGCACAAAGATGTGTAGTAGCTATATACATGAAGTTGACAGCTAATGAAGGCTTTCTGAGTTAAAGTTGATATTGTGTGTGTTTGACTATACAACACTCATTGGCAATGAGTGTGTCCCAGTGTACGCGTTCAGTCTCTTCTGACTTTATTTTGTTAGGCACTTGACCAAATGCTACGCTGGCTTATTGATTAACAGGTGACACACGATGCAGAATTGCTTTTTCACCATGGCTATCTTCAGCTTCAGCTAGGTTGGACACCTATGCCCCATAGGGTCTCACATGTCTTACTCAGTTTCTTACCTATCACTGAGGGCACAGTTGTAATTTTATGTCTGAGACTTACAAGAAATCATATGTCAATCAGATGGCCAGGGATGTGATTATTCATCTTAAGCCTGATAGAGAAGTGAGAGGGTGAGCTTTCAAAAGTGAGAAACCCTCATTGTCCGATGTCCTAAACGTTGTTCAAGCTTTTGAGATATCAATGGCTGCAGGAAACCAGATCAAGGCTTGGCGTAAGGTGTCGGCTGTTCAGCTCTCCCCCCCCTTCCCCCCCCCCCCAAAAAAAAAGAAAAAAAAATCATGCCATCAAATTGCCGATGAGACTCCTGACACCAACATGATCGCAATTCAACAACAACATTCTGCACGGTTGGACGGTCAGCATCATGGATGGATGGTTTGATTTTTAAAGGGACTAAACGACTATGATTATCAGTCGCTTGTTCCAACTGTAGAGAGTAGAATAAAAAAGCACTACAATGCAATAGAAAATGATTTGTTAAAACTCACCAAGCAAAGATTGTAACATGTCAAGAAATAAAAGAATTAAAGTAAAAACTAATAAAAGAAGAGAAAGGTGGGAAGACGATGCCAGGTGATCACAGACAAGGTGGTAGGGCATCTGGCCGCTTTTTCACATCAAAACAACCTGCCTAAAACGGTAGGCAAGCAAAGATCAAACGCACAATGAACACAGTGCTAAAAATCAAATAGATCGTTACAACCCACCCACATGAATAAAATTTAAAACTGCATCAGCCATAAGGCATTGTCAGCTAAAACAAGTTTCAAATCGTCAGGGAGATTAAAATGTCTTCTCTGTGCTGCTAAGTCTGGGCATTCCAAGACGATGTGGGCGACTGTCAGACGCGCACCACATCGACACTCGGGAGGATCCTCGCGACGGAGAAGGTGTCCGTGCGTAAGCCAAGTATGGCCGATACGCAGCTGGTAGAGAACAACAGTGTCTCTGCGAGGGGCCCGCAGAGTGGTCCTCCACATGTTTGTAGTCTCCTTTATATGCCTCAGTTTGTTGGGCACCTGTAGGGTGCACCATCCATTACTCCACAAACTGAGCACTTTACTGCGTAGTGTAGAACGCAGATCAGCAGACGGGATGCCTATATTGAGGACAGGCTTGTGAGTGGCCTCTTTGGCCAGCCTGTCAGCCAGCTCATTGCTGTCTATCCCGACGTGACCCGGAGTCCAAAGGAATGCCACTGACTGCCCACGTTGTTCAATGGTGAACAAGGACTCTTGTATAGCAACAACCAGAAGATTGCGCGGAAAACATTGGTCGATGGCCTGTAAACCACTCAGGGAGTCGCTAAAAATGAAGAATGACTCCCCAGGGCAGGAACATATATGGTGAAGTGCGCGGTGCATGGCTACCAGCTCTACAGTGAAAATACTGCAGACATCTGGCAGGGAGCACAACTCATTGTGTCCTGCAAGCGTGTAGGCAAAACTGGCATGACCATCTACCATCGAGCCGTCTGTGTACACTACCGTAGAGCCTCAGAAGCCGTCAAGAATTGATATGAAGTGGTGACGAAGGGTCTCCGGGTTGACTGAGGTTTTAGCGTACCGTGACAGGTCCAGCTGAAGGTGAGGTCGTCGTATACACCATGGTGGTGTACACAACTGGTATCTGAATGAAGAGGGGACAGGAACAGTTAGAGGAAAGAGTAGACGTTGGTTTGGGTGGTTAGGTAAACCACAGATGGTAGCAGCATAATTCACAAGCATTTGTTGTCACCTGATATGCAGAGAAGGCACACCGGCCTCCACAAGGAGACTAGTCACAGGGCTTGTTCGAAAGGCTTCTGTTGCAAGCCTAACCCACAGTGATAGACTGGGTCCAACATCTGCAGAGCTGAAGGTGATGCCGAGCCATAGGCAACGCTGCCGTAGTCCTGTCTGGACAGAACAAGCGCCTTATAGCACTGCAGCAGCCTACTGTGGTCTGCGCCCCAAGTGGTGTTACTGAGGCAGTGGAGGGCATTAAGGTGCTCCCAGCACTTCTGCTTGAGCTCACAGATATGAGGAAGCCATGTCAGCCAGTCATCAAACACTAGCCCCAAGAAACGGTGCGTTTACACCACATCGAGCAGATGGCCATTGATGTAAAGCTCAGGATGTGGATGGGCTGTCCGACACCGGTAGAAATGCATAACACAGGTCTTGGCAGCAGAGAACTCAAACCCATGGGCGAGGGCCCACTTCTGCACCTTGCGTATGGCTCGCTGCAGCTGTTGTTCAGCAACAAGCATACTGCAAGAGCTAAAATATAAGCAGAAGTCATCTGCATACAACGAGGTGGAGACTGAGGAACCTACCACTGCCACTAGACCATTTATCGTCACTAAAAACAGAAGAACACTCAGGACAGAGCCCTGGGTACCCCATGCTCCTGTACATGCAGAGAGCTACAAGAAGCACTGACTTGTACATGAAATGTACGCAAAGATAAAAAATTTCGAATAAAAATGGGAAGCGAAACCCGGAGACCCTACCCATGTAATGTGGTAAGGATGTGATGTTTCCAGGTCTTGTCATAAGCCTTAGATAAATCAAAGAAAACTGCCACCAGGTGTTGGCGGCGAGAGAAGTCTGTCCATATGGTGGACTCAAGGTGGACCAGGTTATCCACAGCTGAACGCCCCTTTCAGAAACCACCCTGGCTTGGAGTGAGAAGACCCCTGGACTCAAGGAGCCAACACAATCGTCGACTCACCATACGCTCCAGCAATTTGCAAAGAACGTTGGTAAGGCTGATTAGTCGGTAGCTGTTCAACTCATGTGAATGTTGACCAGGTTTGATCACCGGGACTATCAGACTCTCTCACCACTGTGAAGGAAACGTACCAGAACTCCAGATGTGGTTGAAGATAGCCAGAACGTTATGCTGAGACTCAGGTGGCAGGTGTTTCAGCATCTGATTATGGATATGATCTGGCCCAGGCGCTATGTCAGGACAGTGTGCCAGGGCACTGAGAAATTCCCATTCACTGAATGGAGCATTGTACAGTTCAGTACGGCGAGTCTGGAAGGATAAGCGCTGTCGTTCCTCCCGCTCTTTCAGGGTGCAAAAGGCCCTGGAGTAGGCCACAGATTCAGAACTCTGAGCGTAGTGCTCAGCAAACAGTTCAGCAACTGCATCTGGATCTGTGTAAACTGCTCCATTCACAGAAATCCCGGGCACACTAAAGAGGGCACTGGTAGCCATAAACCGTCTGATCTTCGGCCACACCTGGGATGGAGAGGTACGCAATCCAATGGTAGAGACATATCTTTCCCAACAATCCTGTTTGCCTCATCTAATCAACGGTCGGGCACGGGCACGAAGCCGTTTAAAAGCAATGAGATGGGTGCCGCTTGTGGCACTGCAGAGCTCGCCTGCGCTCTCTAATCGCCTCAGCAATCTCTGGTGACCACCAGGGCACTGTTCGCCGCTGGGCAGATCCCGAAGAGTGAGGGATTGCATCAGCTGCAGAAATAATGGCTGAGGTAGCGCTGTCAATTACAGCATCTATGTTGGAGAGTGGAAGAGAACCAATGATGGCAGCAGAAGTAAAAGCATCCCAGTCAGCCTTATTCAATGCCCATCGGGGCAGGCGTTCTGGGGCCCGATGCGGGGGTAGTGACAAGAAAATCGGGAAGTGGTCACTACCACACAAGTCGTCGTGGACACTCCAGTGGATTAAGGGGAAGTGGCTAGGGCTACATACTGAAAGCTCGATGGCTGAGTAAGTACCATATGCCACGCTAAAATGCGTGGAGGCGTCGTTGTTTAAAAGGCAGAGGTCGAGATGAGATATCAAAGACTCGACATCTCTACCACGGCCAGTAGTCATAGTACCCCCGCACAATGGGTTATGGGCGTTGAAATCACCCAATAACACATAAGGCGGGGGTAGTTGTGCTATCAGTGCAGCCAGGACATGTTGTGGTACTTCACGTCGGGAGGAAGGTAGACGTTGCAGAGGGTAATGTCCACTGCAGTTCTTACCCTGATAGCTACAGCTTCCAAAGGCGTTCGTAGTGGAACAGCTGTACTGTAGACAGAGGTAAGGATGTAGATGCATACGCCACCTGACGCCCTGTCACCGTCTGTGCAGTTCCTATAATAAACCCGATAGCCACGTAAGGCAGGGGTGCGCATCACGGGAAACCAAGTTTCTTGCAGGGCAATGGAAAACGCAGTTGAAGTGCTGAGGAGTTGGCATAACTCAGCTAAGCGGGGAAAAAATCCACCGCAATTCCACTGGAGGATTGTGCTATTGGCATTAAATGCCATGATTAAAAAGATAAAAGAAAAAGGTTACTTCAAAGGTTCACCAGTTACCGCTGATTTTGAACCGACCGAGTCCAAGATCATCGGCTCCGGGGAGTTGATGAGGGCGAGATCCTCAGGTGAGGTGAGGATCTCTAACTCATCTTCTGAAGCAGAAGATGAGGGTAGATGTGGCTTTCGAGCCACTAAAGAGTCCTTCTTCTTTGTCTTCTTCATTCTTCCCTCTCGCTGCCCCTTCGGTCTGAGGGGATGGGAGGGCTTCTCGGAAGTGGCGCCGGGTGTGGAAGAAGAGCGAGAAGCCCTTTGACCAGCAGATTTGGGATCCATAGGCCTTCGGCCAGGATCCTCTGAAACACCCTGAGAAGCCTTGGAAGGGGGTGTCCCGAGGGACCCCTTCCGAGCGAGAGGAGCCGGAGGAGGCTTCACCTTCTCCGGCTGGGAGGTGGGGACCAGTGTCCCTGATGTTTGAGGGGGTCAGCATCATGTGCATTAATAGCCAAGGGCACACGGCTCACAACAACAAATGACAAGGCTCATTCATGTTCTCCTTTGCCTTCCTGCCCTTCTCGAAAGAAGAGTCACATAGTGTCTGTTTGTAAATCAAAACCCACCATACATGATCAGGATATGGACATCGACATCAACTGTGTTGTAGTGCTCGCAGCACTTGTTTCTGAAGTCTTCCTTCACTTTAAAGTATTTAACAAGGTTCTATGTATGCAGGTTGATAGGGGGCAGTAGTCACCTTGTTGAATTCACAAGTGAATTTTGGTTCCCTGCCCCTCCTGCAAGTCACACGCAAGCTGCTGAGCTATACTAAACAATGGATTCCTATGCTTGGCCAGTTTACCTATTTGGCGATGTACCACATTGTGACTTGCCCTTTAACATTTCTGGTGGTGGCCAATACATTGACACAGAACATTTTTGGTATATATGCTTTTTGGCTATTAAGAGTCTGACAAAGCCTGCGCCAAAAATCATGATGGATCAATAGGTAGCATGGAAGTGGAGTCTGCTAAAAAATGTTTTCGCGATCAGAAAATACGGATATTTTATCAGTGACAGTGATTCTAAGACATGTGCATCAATTCTTGAGTTTAATCCTTACATTACAAAATCTGAATGTATAGGTCACATCCAGAAGAGAATGAGGACTCACCTCCAAACGTTTAAAAAACTAAACAGCTTGGTAGAACAGGCAGACTCACAGTGTCATTAGTGGAAAAGATCAGCATGTATTATGGACTAATGATTTGAAGAGATGTAGATAGTGTGTAAGAAGAAAAAAGCAATTATTGCGACATACTATCTTATGATTTCCGCGGATGAAAATCCTCGACACGAGTATTGCCCAGAGGGAGAGAACAGCTGGTGCGAGTGGCTGAAATGAACAGCCCTTGGAATGGAGCATGAACTGCACCCTATCCCATTGCACCATGAAATACAGAAGGAAATTTTTTCAATCTATGAAGATTTATGAAGGGATGAATTACTAGGGAGATGTTTAGGTGACCACAAACAAAATGCGAATAAAAGTTTCAATTCCACTATTTGGTGTTTAGCTCCTAAACATTTGCACTCTGGACTAAAAGTCATTGAATTGGCATCATATTTAGTAGTATACATGTTAAATGAAGGTAATTAATCCCTTTTGATGGTCTTGAATGAAACAGGAATTGTAGTAGCCACACAAAGCTTCAGTTATGCCGAAGAAATGGATAAAAGCGTGTGAGCTGGTAGAATCAATTAGTTCACTGGCATTGAAGGAAGATTGTCAAGCTTGGAAAACACTGCTGTAAGTGCAAAATGAAACCTACGAGGAAGATGAGGGGTTACTATATGGTACTGGAATCATAGATTAATTGGTAAGCTTAGTACACTATTTTTTATGTTCCTACACATTTATCTCGAAATGATATTTCACACATTTGCATGCACTCTAACCCAAAAAGTATAGAACTGATCATTATGACATCTGATAGTATGATTCTTTAAGCAAGAATGTATTGTATGCACCAACTTGTCATGATTTTAAGGTTCTTGCATAATTGGAGACAACCGGATACTTTCTGGGACTGGAGCGGACTCTGAATGTGGCTCTCCAGCAAGGATACAACTTCCTTAAATCCTGCCCTGAAATGAGATCCGTCCTTCATGACATCCATCCTACTCCACTGAGAGTGTCTTTCCGCTGCCCACCTACCCTCCTAGTCCACCCCTATGAAATCCCCAAACCACCTTCCCTACCTTCTGGCTCCTACCCTTGTAACCACCCCCATTGTAAAACCTGCCCTATGCACCCTTCCACCACCACTTACTCCAGTCCCGTAACCCAGAAGGTGTACACGATCAAAGGCAGAGCCACTTGCGATAGTACCCACAAGATCTACCAACTGACATGCCTGCACTGTGAAGCGTTCTATGTGGGAATGACCAGCAACAAACTGTCCATTCGCACGAATGGGCACAGGCAGACAGTGTTTGTTAGTAATGAGGATCACCCTGTGGCTAAACACGCCTTGGTGCACGGCCAGCACATCTTGACACAGTGCTACACCGTCCGGGTTATCTGGATACTTCCCACTGACACCAATCCTTCAGAACTCCGGAGATGGAAACTAGCCCTTCAGCATATTCTCTCTTCCCATTGCCCACCTGGTCTTAACCTCTGCTAAATTTGAATTCCAGCCCGCCATCTTTAACATCTTTGCCTCGGTTCTCTGGACAGAGCCTCTGCCTCTAGTGGCATCTCTGTCTAACTTCTTTGGTTTCTATAGTATGTCTGCCTAGGTGTGTTTGCGCTGTGTAAATGTATGGGTGTGTGTGTATTTGTTCACCTTCCTTTTCTTCCCCCAAGGTAAGTCTTTCCTCTCCCGGGATTGGAATGGCTCCTTACCCGCTTCCTCAAAACCGTCATCATTTCCTTTTCCCTCTCCTTCCCTTCTGCCTGAAGAAGCAACTGGGTTGCGAAAGCTTGTGTTTGTGTGTATTCCTTTATTTATTTGTGATGCTGTCACACCTGTGCTCCTTCGCCTGGTAGCTAATCTTTGTCTATTTTTTATATATTTTTCCTGCTAGGAATTTTTCGTCTTAATATTCGTATCAACTATTAACTTTACTTATTTTAGACCTGTTATACATGCCCAGGTAACTTCACAGTTACTTTCAACCTCAATCTCAGTAGAAACAATATCTTTGTTCACAGCAATGAACACTCCCCCCTCTTCCAGTTGTGTCCGTTCTATCTTTCCGATATACATTGTAAACATGAAATTAGGGATAATGTAAACCAGTTTTATGGTCATTCTAATGCTATATTTTGTCCCTTTCAGTAATCAAGTTGCCAAGGAACTATATTAGGAAGTGAACTCCAGCCAGCTATACTGTGGAGGATGTTGAAAATACTTTCAGAAATTATTGATAGATCTGAAGCATTGAATTAAAATTTGTGGTGCAGCTGGGAATCGAACCCGGACCTCCATGCTTACTAGGCAGACGTCTTAACCGTTAGACTACCACACCACTAACGATTAAGGCGCCTTGGAATAGTCTATGTACGATTTCCCTCCACAACACAAACTTTAATTCAATTCTTCAGATCTATCAATAATGTCTTTGACATATTTGAGACGTAAATCCGTCTCAGGGATTCTTTATTTCTATTAATTGATACTTTCAGAAATGTAGAAAATCGTAACTGCACATATTGTGAAATTGAGGAGAAGTATGCAGTACTGATATCCATTATATTTCACAGGATTAAAAGCAGAAAAGAGAAAGAAAGAAAAGAAACAAGGTTCTTTCTCTAAAAACAGAAGAAAAAATTGTACAGTGTTTGATAGCTCTTGCAAAAATTGGTTTTCCATGCCATAAAGAGGAACTGAAGAGCATAATTGAAGACTACATTAAAGCTAATAATATTGTAAACCCATTTAAAAATGGTACACCAGGAGATGACTGGTACCGTGGTTTCATGATTTGGAATCCACAGGTTTCTTTAAAAAGGCCTGAACATATTCAGAAGGCTTGAATGGTAGCAAGGGATACCAATGTTGTTTACTCTTTTCATAATATTTTAGATTGTCTCTATGAATGTATAAATGAAAAAGAAGAATCAGAAGGCTGAATTTATATTTAATGCTGTTGAATCTAGTTTTGGAAGTGACACAACGAAACTAAGAGCCATAATTGAAAATGCTACTTTGTCAAAAATTGATCTTGTCAAATTTCCCAGACATTTAACTGACTATTTGCAACCTCTTGAACCCTTAAAAATCATGTGGGATAAAGAACTAGTAAAGTTAGGCAAGGAACAAATGGGTGTTGGACATGGATGACTGAGCAAGCAAAGATTCTCAGAAATGTTAGGCTCAGTTTGGAAGGGTGGAATGAAACCTGAAAATATAAAGAAAGGTTTTGAATCCACAGGCATCTTTCCTCTAGACCGATTTAAATTATCTAAACAAACAGCTGCAACTTTGTAGATTCGATTCGATTGAAAGGTTGCAAACCAATATTTCAGAGCTCGATCAGAGGTGCAAGGATTATGATATGAAGATCAGCACCTCCAAAATGAAAGTAATGTCTGTGGGAAAGAGATTCAAACAGATTGGGTGCTAAATAGGAGGAACAAAGTTAGTACAGGTAGATAGTTTCAAGTACCTGGGATGTATTTTCTCACAGGATGGCAACATAGTGAAAGAACTGGAATCGAGGTGCAGTAAAGCTAATGCAGTGAGTGCTCAGCTAAGATCTACTCTCTTTTGCAAGAAGGAAGTCAGTACCATGACTAAGTTAGCAGTGCACCACTCTATCTTTCAACCAACTTTGTTGTATGGGAGTGAAAGTTGGGTGGATACAGGTTACCTTATTCATAAGGTAGAGGTTATAGATATGAAAGTAGCAAGAATGATTGCAGGTACTAATAGATGGGAACAATGGCAGGAGGGTGTACATAATGCAGAAATCAAAGAAAAACTGGGAATGAACACTATAGATGTAGCAGTTAGAGCAAACAGACTGAGATGGTGGGGTCATGTTACACGCACGGGAGAAGCAAGGTTACCTAAGAGACTAATGAGCTCAGCAGCGGAGGGTAAGAGAAATCGAGGTAGACCAGAAGAAAGTACTTAGATTCGGTGCTGAATGATTTTGAAGTAAAAGGCGTAACATCAGACGAGGCATCAATGTTAGCATTGGAATAGGAGATCATGGAGGAATTTTATTAGAGGTACTATGCTCCAGACTGAACGCTGAAAGGCATAATCAGTCTCTAATGATGATGATGACAATTACCTCCACTTAGTGGGGGTAACTGTAAACAGTTGGGGATAAGTGTAAACAACCAATTAAAGGATGAAATAACCTACATTATGTACACTAAAACCCACTTTTAGATAAAAGAAAGATGTAAAAGGACTAATTTTTGCTTTTGGTGGTAACTGCTATTGCAGACTGTGTAGAGTAAAATGTAGACAAGATAACTAGAAAGTATTTGCAATTACCCTGGTCTACCCTAGCATGCTTTTGAAATACGTCATTACCTGTTATTCTCACTGTGGGTTTGGCTATCTTTGTACATCAACTGATTTTCCTTAAGCTGCAGAAAAAGAAACGTGGGTTTCTGAAATCCAATTATGCGGCTTCCTTTCTCCACTTTCTATTTAAAAGTTTCCATGCCCACATTCTTGTCTCTCAATTAGTGTCACTAGCAATGTTTTTCCTTACTCACTGACAGCAGCAGCTCATGCTCAGTTTTGTTGGTGAGGCCCAGACACAACATTAGTACCCAGGATAATAGAATCAGTCTGAAGTGTACATTATATAAACTCCGTTTATATAACATCATTTAAATACATTCAAAAGATATTAAATATGCTAATTATGTTTTTTTACTATTATTATTATTTTTTGCGGGGAGGGGGGGGGTGGTTAACTGTGTGTAATATTGTAGTTGGTCTGGTCCACCAGCACTACTAATTTTCTTTGTGTCTGATTTTATGATGTGGTGACACAATTTATTGAAGAACTTGGGAGGGCTTTGGATTCAAAACAAAGTTCCCCAGTTCTTCTCATGCTGAAGTTCATACTTACTGTAGTTGTGCTTCTGTGTACTGATTGTGATGTCAAAATCGAAATGAACTGTGGGAGGACGTGTATGACTTCTTCCCCATTGGGAGTGCACCAGAGAGATAACAGGCACGCCCTCTGGCTTTTGCTTTATGGCCGAGGTAAAAACCCTGCGAAAAAACCTTGGCTAGGAGCAGTTTCATGGCTATTTTACCTAATTAGACCATTAACTAATGAGGTCTGTGTTCTGACAGGTTATTTATACAGTAAATGTGCACGCCTGTTCTTCTGACTGGCAAACTTATCAATTACTCTGTTGTTGAAGTTTGGAATATCACGGATTTCCTCCTTGTGAATGGAACCAACAGCCAGTGAGTTCAACTTTCCTGAGTTAGCACAATTTGTAATGTTTTGTGCACTTCAGATAACAATTCTTCAAAGGAATGTTCTACAAAGAAAATAACTCGCAAACCGATGTAATGCCTCTCAATGTATCACTGCGATAGATCACTGACAGTTCATTTTTCAATTTATCATGGCAAACGAATGGACTGTAGTTTAATGAAAAAGTATTGACCAAAGTGGCTGGGAAATGTTCTAAAAAAGAAGCAAACTTTTTTGGATCAATGATTTCGAAGCTGCTGAATACACAACAGTTTTAAAATCTCCCTTTCAGTTGGTTGGTCATAATGGCACACACTTCTTTGGCACCTGCTGTCAGACTAAGTTCACTGCTTCATCTCGAAGGTTTTCTTGGACGAGCAATACACTCATCAGAAACTCGAAACCATTGAATGTCCTCTCATATTTCACATACAGCACACTCAAAACAATGTAATGTATTGGATGTTGTAATGACATTTGTACTCTGCATCTGAATTGTGTTATGGAAAATATCAATGTGTTTCATGATATCATTCAAAAAAATTAGGAGGAACAAAAAGTATAAATGGTGAAGTAAATTTCTTAAGGCAAATGCTTCTCTTATTGTAACATCAGCCCAGGAATCCTCTTCTTCAATCTTTTCAAAACATTCCAATAAGTGCAAATTGTTTTCTTTGACAGTATTTACAATGTGAAACTGGAAGTTTCATCAAGAGACTGAAGGAATTCTGTTATTGCAGACTGTCCGTAACAAATCACTTCACTTGGGACATGAAGAAAAAAAACAACATAAAACCAGCAATATTTGCGAAGAACAACCTTATTGACTTTATGCATTTACTGCAAGCATTCTGAAGAACCAAATTCATTTGGTTTGCTTAGCAGTGAACATACATGGCATGTGGGAAAATGCTGTGTAACAGTGTCTGCACACCACTGTGACTGCCACTCATTACTGGGGCACCATTGTATGCCTGAGCAATGAGTTTTTCTTTAACATTGAAAGGTTTCAGAAAAAAAAACCTCACGTGTCAATATGCTGTCCTATCATAAACGTTTTCATAGAAAAGAAATCTTTTAACAGGTTTCCTCCCCTTCATATACCACAGTATAATGACAAATTGACTTCTGCGTGTAATATCTGTTGTTTCGTCAGCCCACACAGAAACGAAAGTGGCATAGTTAATCTCTTTAATCAGTTCTTCGATGTAGACTTGATACATACAGTCCAGAAGCTATTTCCCAAAAGAGATAATAAGTCTAAGAAATTACTATGGCTTGCTGACTCTTTGTTTTCCATTGTGAGCACTTAGTACTAACTCGTGAATTCTACAAAACATTAAGCACTCTACTATTCTGTTTAATGTGCGCCTGTTCTTTGTAACTAATTCATGTTTCTGAATTGAAATTCTATATGCCGAATCAATCTGAGCAGCAATGTTAATTGTGCCAAACATTTTATATTTACAAATATTTTCTGACTGACTTCCACTTTAATTCACTCAATTACATGCCTTAGATCAGGGCTGGGCAAATGCCGTTTCGCGAGCACGAGCGCTCTCAGCGGCTCACGCGCCTGCTCCCCCCCACTCCGCCAGCCAGCAGTGCCCCCCACTCACGCTCGACTAGCCGCGCACCTCACTACACCACGAGAAACCACTCGTTCTCGATAACTTCGAGATGTTGGTTCAAAATCATTTTAAATAAATCCAGAATTATGTAAATTAATGCTTATTTCTTTTTTGTTTGTAGTACCTCTCCTCTGGAGTGACAATTCTTTTATGTGTATGTCACCTAGTTGTTTATCTTGACAGGAAACTGATAGGCTTTGTGATCATAGAGTTTCTTCCCCTTTATGTTTTCTATATATCATAGGAGTTAAGTTTAGTTATCCCTTTTACTTCCTCCAGGGAGACGGTTTTTGTTTTACACTTGATCAATTATACTTATCTTAATAGTTCCTAGGTTTTTGCTTCCCGCAGCAGGGATATTTTATTTTCCCTTAGCTTACAAATTTTCCCATGTACTTATTTGGTTATTTTTGAGAAGTTCTTTATCGTACCACGACAACTTCGTTGAGATACCACTGACATATGCAGGGAACTTTTTCCATTGCTCTCAGGTGTTGAGTTGTGGAATTTTTTTCCCCTTCAGAATGGTGTCAGTTTTCATCCTTTCCTAAGGATGTAATGAACCTTAATAATTGTTACCTTCTGACCGACCACCCAGTTTCTCGTCATTGTAATGAAGCAGGTTTTTAGTTGCAGAAAGTTCAGTTTTGTTACATTTTGTTAAAAAAAAAAAAAAAAAAAAGAAATCTACAAAATTCTGTGAAAATATAACGTAAAATTTAGAATAAAAGAGTCTTTTCTTAATTCTTTACGTCTATGTCCTATTTGTGGCCACGAAAGTAGGTTTTACAGTGGTTCGAAACTGCGCTTCATCCTTACATGAGCAACCATTGCATGGTACAGGAGACACAATTTTCTGGTAAGCACTATTAACACTTACTTCCCACTCAAACATGCTGTTGCAGATGTGATTGTACCGGTGCCCTTTTCACGGAAGCCACATCAGCTTGAAACGACCTCACATGTTTTCTATGTGCAGTAAGTATTTCAGCTTGGCCTTACTCAGTGCTCTCACAGCTGCCCCCTACCGTGCACTGTGCATCAGCAAGCGGCCAGCCACAGCCACAGCCCTGCTACCCGCACTGCTGGCTCTCAAGGCCGCTCAGCGCTGCCCTCGCGGCTCGGGCAGCCGCGCGAGCAGCTCTCGTGCCCACCCCTGCCTTAGATCATTGCAGCTGATTGTTGCACAAACTCCTTCACCACCAAAAAACATACAGTAGAAACAAAACAATTTCACTAATAGTTAGCCAAGACTTTTTGCAGATCCATGTATACCAAAAAGTTCTTGTCTTCTTTCCATCGAGGTGAGACTTCAAGAAATCTTTTGGTTGATGTGCACTTAACTGCTTGATTTCTAGCTTCTCTTCCATACTTAATAAATGAAAGGACATGTTAAGCAAAGAGTCAACTTTATTCATTTTATACCCAGTTTATGAACACTCAAGTTGCAACAACACAGCTGCAGAATACGGAACACTACTGACAGGTGGCCTTGTTTGCTGTTCCACACGTTTCTTGTTGACGAGTGGCAGTGGGGAGGGTGGGGAATGCAGTAAGGCACTTGACATAGGTGCTAAGAGCCAGTGTCACCGGCCCCAAACTCTGCAAAACTGTCAACAGGTGAGTGAGGCGTGGGAGCGGGACAGGTACAGCCTGCTTCACCGGGCTGCAGGGGACGAGGGGCACCGGTCACAAGCAGCACTAGCGTGAGGGGTGAGGAGGGGGAAGGAAAAAAGATCTGTGATGTCACCGCAACTGCAGTCTTAGTCGTTTGGGGTGAGTAAAGGCCAGCCGCCGGTGGCTCTCAGCTGTCGTCATGGCTATATAACGAAGGGGGAGGGGGGGGGGGGCAGGGGCGTGACTACATGCACCGGGCATAAGCTAGCGCACCTTCAACTATGCTGCAGCGAGAGGTAAGCGAAACCATTTGATCGTGTCATTGTAAATTTAGTTAGGGTGTTGAGGGGATCACGTCACACTCCAACTGTTTGATATAATACTGCAAAAGTATATCACAAATTTCTGGTGGGGCTGGGCCCCTGTGGCCCTTTAGAACGAGCCACCCCTGTTCACTGACTATTGTATCATTTTCTCTGTTTGAATTCGCATAGTCATTACAAAACATTGTAAACTATAGATTAGACTTGGTCCAATATGCTGTAGATAATGGACAACAGCAGGTGGGTGCCATTTTATGGGATTTCAGAAAGCTCTTAAGACATTTCTATTCTCCAATGCACTGATTAATGTGACATCAGTGAAGGCACACCCCTTTTTAATTTTTGTTGTTCATTTACAAAGGGTGCACAGGTAAATAAACTCATTAAGCATCCACATATATTTGAGAGAAAGTTAATATAACCTCAAATAAAAGTGTTATTTCCATAAATGTTAGATCCTGTTACTGTATAAAATATCTGATCTACATAAAAAATTACACTGGCTCCAATGTTAATATTTCTAAGCTATCTACTTTTGCAATATTGCAGTTATGTATTATTTTTTCAAATTTCTTATGCATGTACTTTCTCTTGATCAACACTTAATATGTGATGCTATGTACTTATAATGTAATGTCATCACAGATCATCATCATGTCCGACTTGTCCTGTATCATGATGTGCCCAACTGTAGAATGTACGAGTTTGAGGACCCACACGTTAAATAAATTAGAGAAAGTTTGAAATTTTAGAAATATACCACTCTAGGATCCAAGTGTACGGACATACCCTATCCCTCATTCCTTCCTCCACGAACAAAGAATAAATGAGTATGGAAGGTAACATTGTTATTTTCAACTTTCTAAGTATTTATTTGGCAGTATTAGGAAATCTCTCTCCTAGGGTAGTGCTCCTCAGAAATTTTGTAACTAATGGTAATTGCACACTTACAGACCATCAGACTGGACACACGACTGTTCAATTCCTGCCTAGTAGTCCACCACAACTAATTCTGGATAGAAACATATGAACTCGAGACACACATACATGGCAGCCAATAGTGTCATATAAATATGGGTAATTAATTTAAGTAGAATGTAAGGAAAGACAGGAGCTGTCATTGGTTATAGTATAATGTCATTTATAAATAACCATGCAATCATACAGCTGTAATACAATAAGTCGATTAAAGTTCATTTTTAATAATATAAATAGAAAATGTCAGACTAATTTGTTATGATTATTTTAGGAAGAGGTACTGGCTTTAAGAAACTGACTGGAGAGAGAGAGAGAGAGAGAAATACTAGTGGAAATCACCTTAAGTAAATGTTGTTTTAAAATACAAAGGCACGCAATAGTGTGAAGGCCCTATTGAAAAATGTGAAGGAAAAATAATTTGAGAGAATTTACTTCTGAAGCAGTAAGATACAGATATATTTCATAATCAACATTTATACATTTTAAACATATATATATATATATATTTGAATGTAGATGTTAATTTGTATAGCACACACATCAACTTTGGAACTCCAACAGTTACATACGACCCTCAATATCTTTTATTGGCACTAGAGAGATCATAAGCAAATTACAACAACTCACATATAATACACACTTTAAAATGTATTTCTACGTATGTAACAGCAGTATTCTAAAAATATACTTTCAATCTTTACCTTAAATAATTTTTTACAGTACACATTTCATACCATTCTCAATGACTCATTTTTCATTAAAATATTAATTAATCAGTAACTCCCTTAATGGAATGAATCCAAGATAGCTTTTCTGCAGTCCTTTTATTTATTTTTATTACTGGTTTCAATGAACTATGTCGTCATCTTCAGATCAATTATTAATGTCAGGTAATGGACATATTAATTAATTTAAATTTCTGGAAATGTCTTACAAACTTGAAACCACAAGTTACAATAATTGTATGTAATGTCAATTCAGTTACTATTATAAGACATAACATACAAATAAATTTAAAGGGTGGAAGGGTCTGACCATGCTTTGCTTTCAACTAATTCAAAAAAGCATGCTGAAGTATTTGCAAAATGACAGGAAACACAATGCACAGCACAGCTATCTGCAATGAAGTCGTGTTGCAGGTGGTCAACCACAGGACTGCATGCACATGCCCTGGTTAAGACAATCAGCACCAAATGACTGCCATATCAAGTCAGCCAATAGGGTGCGGTGTGAAGAGGCACACAAAATCAGTACGCAACTCTCCCAACCGGCAGTCAGTGTTTGTGACCTGTAACCACTCAATTTCAATAAAGTAGTTCCTCAATTGGCCTCGCAAGGCTCAGCGTACACTGTTACCACGAAGAAAACAACTCCAGCAGTACCAGGAATTGAATCCAGGTTCTCTACATGGCAGTCAGTTTGCCATAAACTCAGCTATGGAGACAGACTAAAAATCCAAGACACATGTGAAAACAATGAGAATCCTAACACACATTACAGATTACATTTGCACTTAGCCATGTACACAGCCATCAGACGCCCACCGTCTTTTATTTCTCTCATTACATTTTAAGTCTCTGTATGTGTTGGAGGTAACTTTTGGCAGTTGGTCAATTGCTGCCCATAATTATACGACGGTGACGTCAGAGATGGAAACAAGAACTTTTGTCACTGAAATGAAACTAATGCTTGCGTGTGTTAAAGATAGGTGAGTGAATGAAACAAGGTATGGAAATCTATGAAACTTACTTTCTTGAATTTACTACAAATGAAATTGAATGCTTAGATTCAATTAATTGCAGGTTCTTTATTTAATATCACACATTGCACTTCACATGAATCGGTTAACAATGCTCCAATATGAAGCAACTTTACACACTGGCAAACCTATATTACCCTTTGAGCTTAACAGCAGTTGTGTGGATGTTTTCAAATTTTGTAGCAACAGAACCATTCATCCCAAGTTCATTTTAAAAGACTGTCACTGCTTGTCTACCAATGGCTGCACACCCCAGTATATAAATGCCACCACCTTTTCAGGAAGTAACGTTTCACATGGCACATTGTATTTGACACTGACTAGTAATTGTCACAGTTTCTGACTGCTGAGAAAGAAACACTTTAATAGACGTCCAAATATGACAAAGATCCTGTACTAAATAGGGCCCTTGCTCTCTTGTTGAAAATTGTACTTCCACTACATAAATATGTGTAATGTTCTGAGAAAATTTAACTTTATGCCCATTTCTATAAGAAACCATCTATATTCGTATAAATAAAGTTTAGAATGTGTTAAGTTAGAGGACAGGAAAATATTTAAAATCCATTTGGCCATATGAACAGCAATAAAGTTTGGGACCAAGAGATTGACTTAACAACTCTTCATAATATTAACACTTAAGAACATACAATGAAGGTAAATCATCATTCATAGTAAATTACCATATCTTCACAATGTGAAAAGCATTTGTGAGCTCCAATCGCCACAAAATATGAACAACAGAAATATCAATCATCTTTATAAAACTGACTAGTTTTTCTTTCATTGCAGAATAGATCCATTTGCCCTGGAAGAATATACAATAATGAACATTACTAGAAAGGTCTTACAGTTAATGACTCAGTAAAAAAATCAGTAATACAAGCTGACAACTTTCTGCAGACTTATTTTGAATATCCTGCAAGAATCAGCTGGGAATGACAGAAATGTGTACTGTCACAAAGAATACGTCACATATGCAAGTTAAGACTATCCCTCAATAGACACTGACAGTGAAACATCAACAGCTGAAATTCAAGGTACTTAACACAAGAATACTTTTATTATCTTTGTGTGAGATGTTGTTCTATACATACATATCTAACAAATTTACATTGTACAAAAACCATGTATCTGCTTTTGTGCTTGCTTAAAAATTTGAGATATAACAGCAAATACATGGTTGGAACAGTAAATTCTTAAGGTTTAAAATATGTTCCATTTTGCAACATTCAGTTACTCTGGATATAATGTCAAATACATACTATGTTTCTATTTCTCAAAAAATCAATTTCATCATTCTTGTTTTTCACATTACAAATGATAATTAGCAGCAACCTCATTATCACCACCCAGAAATACTTGAAAGGAAATCTGTTGCATATATATTGTTAGAGTGACACAAATCATCAAGTTACTTTTCTGTACTGAAACATTATGTTATCAATGTGTGCTTTTGGACATTATTATATACATTCCATACAAAAAGAAATATGTGCACAACAAATCAAAATATACAAACATTCCCTCCTTTTCTTGTATAGCACAGCCTATCATTTGCATTCAACAAGATTCAGCACCATCTAAAGCAGCTGTTCAAAAAATCTGGTGTCTTACCATTTCACTGCAGTAACAACAGCACCTTATACAACTGGCACAGTTTTCACTACTTTAAGAGTTATTACAAATTCATTCTACATTAATATTAGAATTTAAACAAAATAATAAGCCATAATTACAGCTTAGTGTCCACAGATTGCCCCATACATTGACATATTCCTACAGTCTCAAGTTAGGGGATGATGATGATGATGGCCGTGATAACATGAACAACAATAATTATCAGTGAAATATGGTTTTAAGATACCAGTAAAATAGACTGAAATTTCTGGAATTTTTGCAGGCACAGATTTAAAGGTTGTGGGACCAAGTGTATTGAAAGTAGAAACATTTATTACAATTGTTTAAACAAACATTTTAAATTTAAAAAGTTCTTTGTCAGACAAATCTCAAAACTAATGCATCTCATTTCACATCTTGTTAATCACTGTAAAAACAATAAATAGAGCATACATCAATAACTTCTCTTAATGTTACACTTTAATTTATAAAACACCAACCATATGAAATGGGTATATGGAACAGGATTGCTCATTATCAAGAACTAATGCATACTTTGCAACAGATAAAGCTCTCAAAAATGTTATAACACAGATATTTATTGCACATTTCCTAGTCACAAAATTACCTGAGTGTTGCATACAAACTTATTACAAAACAGAAATGAGCTACAATGCCAAAAACTAACAATTTGATACAGTGAAACAACACAGAGAAATTCGAAAATGTACAAACATCACTTCAGTATAATGGATCCCTAAAATGCATATAATCAAAACATCAATTCCAGTATACAGTCATTTTTAATAAATATTACTGTAAAGTCACCGGTTTATGGTCTGTGAAGCAGCATCAGTAGTAGTACTATAGCATAGTAAAGTAACACAATAAAAAAATTAAGTCTGCTATAATGAATCACAATTAGATTCTTCAGTGATCTAAACAGTCATTCCAAATTTTTATATACAACATATATAAATGTTAAAGACTGCACAATAAAACATTAGGATTAACACATAAGGCATTTAAGCTAACAATCGCTCTACTGACAAGGAATTAAACAACTAATATCAAAGAAAAAATCTTTCTGCCCTTTCGCTGTGACATGCAGTGCAGTGCACAATACATGAACAACACTGTTACAATAGCGATTGTGTTCCAAAACACACACACACACACACACACACACACACACACACACACAAAAGAGACAGACAGATTTTGGGGGGAGAGAGAGAGAGAGAGAGAGAGAGAGAGAGAGAGAGAGAGAGAGAGAGAGAGAGTAGTTGATCACAGATAATTACACAAATATATCTAATACTTTTCAGTCAAGTTCCAAATATTTCACTCACATGAGACATTTGCTTTGGTATAAAGTGTGCAACATTTAAACACTAAAAGAACCACAGTATAAGAAGCAAATACTGCTAATATGTTTACCTGCCAGCAGAAAACATTAGAAAATTGTATGTCAATTCTTCAAAAAATTATGTTTTAATTTCTACACCATGTACATTCATCTCCATTTCCTTACCACAAATACCACCCCACACATACTCCTATCAATCTATTACACCTGTAATAAATGTTAATATTTAGATGATCAGTCTTCCAAAAGAGTATGCTTTTTTAATTTTTTTTTTTTTTTTACTAATGCATTGCATTCGTGTAGCTTTTTTGAAGTATTCTGCATACTACTTCTCCATAACTCAAGTTTCATTTATCACACACAGAGAAATAAAAAAATTAACATTTGCTAGAACATACAAAAAATAGCTCAGTTTAAAAATATATTTACAACACTGTGCAGAATGGACTTAACAATAATTTAACTAGTGCTACAATTGTTTAAATAGGGAAAATTAAAAAAAAAATAAAAGCAGGAATTAGTGTCACAGCTTCATTCACAGAAAAATATGACACCACAGCTTCAGTACTATTCTTACATAAAGTTCTGAATTTTAGTTTTAGTGGAGATATCTGTACTGTATTAAATATCAACACCAAGGACACGGCACTGACAAAAAATGTGATGTACATGAATCTTGTAATTTGTACTACTAATGTGATACTAAAAGGGTCAGCTACATTACTGAAGTAGCCCACTGCATCTTCTGGTGGACCAAATCCCCAAAGCATACACTGTATGCACAATATCAGAAATATATTACCGGTACCCTATAAAGTTAACTTAAGATGCCCAACTACAATGATCTTTAATTACTACCACATTTAATAGCTTAAATGCTAAGTAATTTGACAATTACTTGGTAGAGATAGTAAACTCCATTTCTGACAGTTGGTATAGCAAGTCAGAGTTGGCAGTCAAAATTTTAATGATGAAAGAAGCCTATAACCTTGGATATTTAAATTAATAGCAGCAGATCATTCATAAAACTGATGGCTTCTGAAAGTTTTGTATCTAGAAAGGGAAAATAGCATAATTAGTCAGGGATTTGGTCTTTTCTACTCCAGCAGCAAAATGTTACTTTCCTCCCCCCCCCCCCTTTTTTTTTTTTTTTTTTTTTTTTTTTTTTTTTTGCTGATACACATGACACAGTCAGACAGTTAAAACTTATGAAACGAAATTATAAAATGATTGCACATATATATAAGCTCCAAACACTTTACACTGTATTAAAACAGTACAGTGAGTAATAATAATAAACACCAACCATTGTCTGTTGTATTTAAACACACAATTCTAGTCATGTGTAAAACAGGAGGAGGAACACTTTACACTTAATACATTATTGTAGCATTTTCATAATAAAACGAAATGCTCTTTTGTGTGGAATTCACATATGTATTAACTATAAGGTTTAAGAGTAGTTACGACTTTTCCTTTATAGTACATACAAGTCATGAAACAAAATTCCATGGTATCAAACTACATGAGAATTCAAGATTGGGATGACAAAAGAAATTCCATTCACTATCACACTAATAATGTGAAACTATAAATTTGCTCAATATATGTAATATTGGCAATACCTATAACGAATGAAAGTCAAGACATAAAATATTAAACAATAAAATATTCTTTACAGCCAGCTTCAAATGTATAAAAGAAATTAAATTATACCTGCTACAAGAAAGGTGGCTTTTCTTTCCTTATAACATAAGAGTACATAAATACAGTAAAATGCTTTGTTATACAAAAGAAAGATTGCGCTCCACAAAAAAAAAAAAAAAAAAAGGTCGCCTCTTTCATATTTACATTGCACGATATGGTCCTTGCATTTTTAGAAAATGTATTACCAATGATGGACCACCAGCAACAATTTCTGGGGGTATTTGGGTCAATGGGCAATTTTCAATACTCATTATCTGAAGATTGCTGCAAAGAGCCAATTCAAATGGCAAGTTATGGAGATTTGGATTATCGTTAATGTACAATGATTCCAAATTTTCCAAAGTGCCAATTTCTTCTGGTAAATAACTTAAATTATTTTCCCCAACACTTAAATAATCCAAATTGGTCAAATGCCCTATAGCTCTTGGTAATGTTGTTACTTGGTTGGACTGAAGAATTAGTTTCTGCAAATCTTTTAAAAATCCTATCTCATTTGGCAAAACATCAATTTTGTTTTCTTCTAAATCTAAAACTCTGAGTTTCCTAAGATTTCCAATACTAGCAGGAATCCTTTTTAATAAGTTATTGGAAAGTATTAGCACTTCCAATGAATGAAGATACTGAATGTCATCTGGAATTTTTGTCAGCTGATTAGTTCCAAGATTCAGTTCTACCATATTTGTCCATGTTCCAACATCCAGAGGCAATGATGTTAGTTGGTTTTCTTTCATATTTAACTTTGTAAGGTGTTTTGCACGAGAAAATATGCCATATGGAATTTTGTCTATCTGATTATGCTCCAAATTAATAGAATCTACATTTGTGAACTGTGCTGGCCCACCTGCTGGATATGATGTAAAACCATTTCTTGACAATGTAATACTTGTTAAACATGACAGACTAGACAATAATCCATCAGGAAGCTGTGATATGTTATTGCCTTCCACATTAAATTCATCCATGTGAACACAATTACTTAGCGATTTTGGGACAGCTGATAGTTGGTTGTATCGAAGACCAAGCCTGATTAATAACTGCAAATTTCCAATAGATTCAGGTATGTCTAAAAGATCATTGTGTTGCAGATCTAATGTGGAAAGCTGGACACAATTTCCAATCTCCTCAGGGAGATGCTCAAGATGATTGTGTGAAACGTCAAATGTTACAAGATTAACTAATTTCCCAATACCTGCAGGTAGTTCTTTTATTTTATTCTCTCTGAGACTTAACATTGTTAAATTTGTCAGATTTCTAATTCCATCTCCAACTACTTTTATTCTGTTAAATCTAAGAAACAATGTTGTCAATGAAGTCAACTTGTACACAACATCTGGAATTTCATTCAATTTGTTGTGTCGCAAGTCAAGAACTTTAAGAGATTTTAGGCCAGCTAAGGAATCTGGCAAACTAGTCAACGAATTTTCACTCAGAGCAAGTGTCTGCAAATTTACTAAGCAACCTATCTCTGGTGGCAGAGTTGCCAATTTATTGCCATACAAATAAAACTCTACCAGATGTGTCAGATCACGGACCGTTGCTGGAAGCTGTGTTATACTCGACTTACTCAAATCCAGTCTGGGTACACCTCCTTCTTTGCACCTTAGAAAGTCCTTCGCAACATCTAGATCAGCTAATATTGGTTTGTTTTTCTTCACAGTAGGTTTAGGTTTGTTTGATTCTGGATGTTTTACGGTGACAACCTTCGGTCGTGCTCCATCACCACTGCCTAAAGAACCAGAAGAGAGTTTCTTCTCTTTCACATTCTCCTTACCATCCTTAGGAGTGTTGATGGACGAACCTGACGCTTGTTCCGACGATTCTGGCATTATTGCGACTTCCAACCACTGTATAAATGTGTTGTATCTTCGGGGTAGCCGGTGTTTATTTACACTTCTGAACTTCACGTCGTATGCACTAACGACAACGGTGTTCACAAACACAAATAGTGGGCTTCAGTGGAACTGTTGCCATTTTCCGATCGACGACGCTCCAAGCTAGCACAACACAACTGTCAATATAATGTCACCAGTACCTTCTAAACTTTGCAGGGTACCACTTTCAAAACCCTATAACCCACAAATTATATGTTATGACATATGATTTCAGTTCCTGATGCCTCAATTAACCTTATTGCGTATTTCTGGCCCAAAGACATTACACCACAACATCAAACACCTCTGACATAGGCGAGCCTTTCCAAACCAAACAAATCAAAGGATTGACAGATTAGATGAATCGAGGAAAGTCGACGTTGCCACTTCTTAGTAAGATTTCAATCCAAGTAGTTTTCTGTTCTATCCTGAACTTCGTTCTAGAAAACGTTATTCTCGAAATAGATTTCAATTCAGAATTTTGACGTGAAGAGTGTACACGCTTCAAAAACTGAAAGAGTTCTCCACCGATAGAGCTCAGAATTTGTGACAACGTTCAATGATTTTCAGATGCGCATTTCTTTAATATAGTACATATAACTTATGTTAGTCAATTCACACTGTCCGTCACATCTCGTTCTTCGAGAACATTCCACAATACCAAGAAAGCTAGACAATGCCTAGTAATGCATTTATAGTGACGGCATTCCCTCACCGTACAGCCACGTCAAGGTAACTCGGGAAGAAAAGTTTTGATGCAACATTCGTCTGTTAGAGTTAGCCTATTTTCTTCAGGCATCCATTGCACAAAACGTGTAATTAGAATAATTTCTGGAGTCCACCGAAGATCATACTGCAGATACTTATGTAAAGATCTAGGAATCTTCACAGTATATACCACATCTTAAAAAACATGACATATTCACAGAAGTATTAACCCTAGAATACCTAATTGTATCACCCACAGCAATTTAGTCCTAGGTTCCTGGCTAATTGCATATTTCAAAATAATGTTGTATGTGTTTAATAAAAGACTGACCAATGAAAAATATCTATTATTTAACATGTCTGGAGTGGTTAACTATTTATTCATGTCAAGTGTTCTATCTGCGACATTCCCAAACTGAGAAAAGAAATTTAGTGGTTTGCTTGTAGGACAATATTTTATTATTATCATTATTAACTATTGTTTATTGTGTAAACTAACCATAGCTGGCTGCAGTGGCTGAGCGGTCAGCCGTGCGCCAGTGACAGTCTGCACGGCCGCTACGCTCGGGGGTTTGAATCCCACCCTTGGGCATGGATATTTGTGTCATCTTTAGTATAAGGTAGTTCATAAGTAGTTTGTAAGTTTAGGGACTGATGACCCCACAGTTAAGTCCCTTAAGCGTAACAAATATTTTCAAAGTAACCACACATTTGCAAATAGCCACATATTAAGAAAATAATAGTCAAATATTTACTTCATCCATTGTTTTAAAATCAGATGGAAATGTAAATATCATTTAATATTGTAGGACATAATTATCTTATGCTCATAAGAAAGACCCAGAATGATTGTCAAAACACTAAGTGGTTCCATAAATTTTGAACCCAAGAGGATACGAATCCGAAACATTTATTACCCAGAGTACCGCACGTCAGCACTATAAAGCGTCACACTCTACTCCCTCGGTACGCTACTATACTGGCAAGTGTTCTGAAACATGGTATATCACTGACGTAGAAGATAACTTACAGATTGTGTTTTCTTTTTAATTCTAACTGATTTGTTGCGTCGACATGGTGTAATATAACATTTTTAATACAACTGATTGCGTGTTCCGTTAATACCACTTCCGTTGCTTACTTCGTGACTTTCGGCAGCCAGGCAGCCGGCAATACAGATATGGTAGAAAAAGCCTCTACTTGGCTCAACAGTAATAAACTGGTCTTAAATGGCAATAAAAGTGAAACAATATATTTTCATCTGAGTAACCTGAAACCCGAAGGGTTAGCAAACACATCTGTTAAGCTACTAGGAATGTATATAGATAACAAACTGAATGGAGTGAACACACACAACAACTATGTAAGAAACTATCCAGGGTAATTTTCTTACTGTGTAAACTTAGGACTTGTGTGAGTGATAGCCAACTGAGAGAGGCATACTATGCCTTTTTCCACTCGCACCTGCTTTATGGTGTAATACTCTGGGGAAACTCCGCAGGGGCGCAGGAAGTTTTTAAGTGGCAGAAGAGGGCAGTCAGAGTTATAAGGGGCTTACCCAGCAATGAGTCATGTAGGCTGGTTTTCAGGGAACTGAAAATAATGACACTTGATGCACTATTCATATACCATTGCCTCATTAGTACAAAAGAAAACCAGAGTAACTTCACAGTAAGGGGGGAGGTACACTTCCACAATACAAGAAATAAAGATTATATTGACATACCCCAGGTAAGACTAAAGAAAACCCAAGACTACCATAACTACACAGGAATTAAGTTATTTAATAAACTACCTAAAACACTGAAGGAAATCCCAATACAGCAACTAGGGAAGAAGTTGAAAAACTGGTTGATCCAGAATACAACCTACAGTGTTGCGGAATTCGAAGAAAACTTGAGATGCCTCCAGTAGGAATGATGACTATAGCAAGTAGATGCATAAATATTTCTGACAAACTGGAAATCAATCAATGTATAACTAATTTTTTTCCATTTCTTTTATTTGTGTATAAATTCAACTACTGTGTTTCTACAAATATATACCCATCAGGGGCATAGCTGTAAATATTTATGAAAATCTGGTAATCAATCAGAAGTATAACTGTAAATTGTATAACTGTAAATATTTCCTTTTCATTTTTGTATAAATTCATCCAATGTCTATGTACAAACTATGTATAGCTTTGACGTTGTCTATTACAACACAAAGTTGTTTAATGACAATAAAACTTGATTTGATTTGATTAGCTATCATCGGGAGCGAAGCCGCCAGTTTTTTTCTTTCGTTATGGTTGCTTCCTTTAGACTTTTGTTACGTTCATGAAATACACAAAAATACTAAAAATGCAGACTTGACATTTTATATCAACTATTGTGATGTCATTTTATTTGATGTTTCGGTTGGTGGTGGAAATTTATTTGGTTTGTTATAGTGCTTCGGTATGATAGAAGCGACATCAGCGGTAGTGCAAGCTTTCGTTGTCTTTACATAAAGATTCAGTAGGCAAGTAAAATTTTTATTTGGGGCATACATTGGTTATTTAAGTTGGTACACCTGATAATATTTCATATATTCAGTTACAGATACCTCTGGTTTAACTTTCCGTAGCCTAACACAGTTTATGGATTATATTTAACTGATGAACATGGACTCTGTAATCTCAGGGGCTTGTTTTAAAAATTATTAATTCTTTTTCTAATATAATCTTTTCTTTCCCGGCAGTTCCATTTAACGAAGCACATCACATAAACATTCACTAGTCTTTACCTATAAAAGTCATAAGAATGATTTTAAATTGCAAGGTTTTTTTACCGAGTATGTACATCCTTTAATTATTTTTAGTCACTTTGATTCACAGATAATTCAAAGATGTTATTTTTAAAAGTTCTTCAATTATCAATGGGAAGGTCAGGTGCTAACTACGATTGATGTGGTCGACACAAAATTTTAAATTAATATTTCTCCTACATTTCACCTTAAGCACAGATTTACAAAACACTATCAAAGTCACACGATATATTTTAAATAAGCAGTTCTCTATAGTTCATTTCACAAAATCGCAGTTTGATATTCTTGGCAAAGTCAATATTTAAAAATTATTCCTTTTTGAATCAAGTTAAAGTTATTTGATTTAATGTTTGCCAATGAAGAAAACCTTTTTATCAATGATTAATATTTTCTTGATTATTACGTTCCTATCGGGAGGCAGAATTTTTCTAAGTCCGTAGCCTATCCCGAATTAAAAGTACACAGATATTATTTACGCACTCGCGTATAAGTTCGATTTAATTAATCCTTTCAAATAAATTCAATCATAGTAAACCAAAAGTTCGGAATATTTTTGCACCTGACTATCTATTTCAGATACGTCCACAACAATCTAACTCCGAAAGTTGACTAAGAAATATTTATACATCGAGGAACAAAGACTGAGAGAGATCTTATCGTTACGAAAAACAAATATTAAGAGCTGTTAACGTTGATAGATACAAAGAATGAGAGAGCGAGTAGCTATACTGCGGAACTATTTATACTACTATTGCGACGAAAGATTACTCTGATTTACCGTGTTTAGACGCGGTTACTCTGAGACTGTACTGTTTCGATACTTCAAAGATATATTGACTGTTACTGAAATTTTGACAAATACGTAAAAATTCTGGCTCTTACAAATTATTAGAATTGAATCTGGATGAAAATGGCTAGTTTGGGCTGTGATTGCGATGTAGTATTACACTATGTATTTTCGTTTAGGTTTGAGTTTAGCGGTATGACTAGAAAGTCCGATATACCTCGGGTTGTCGTTATACGCTTGTGATAATTTCCAAGAATGGTTGCAATCGAAGTAGCGGTCTGAAAAGATGTATATCGAACGTGCAACTCTAAATCGTTAATCGAGTATAGGGCTATTTACGCGCGTTTTTTGGCAGTCATGGGAACGTATTTTATTGGTTTCTATGGAGTTGAATGACGATGAAATTTTTTAAATTCACTATGATCATCATACTAAAAGCTACACATAGGAAAAGTATAACTGTCATCCATTTAGAGACTAGTTCTGGAAGTACTATTGTGAAGACGTAATGCAGCGATTTATTATGCCATGAAATTCGTATCTATAGTTGTCATTTATTTATACAGATGAAATTGTTGATCTTTTGTCCTCGCTCATCTCAGAAATATATACTGCATGGGTACCTAACACATATTCCACATTACATTACAATGTATATAATCAAAAACATTCAACACCTTTTTATGAAACTGTCATGTAGATACGTACTACCACAGCTTCAAATTTCTTCTGTGTCATTGCTCCAATGACATTTACACTGAAATTTGTCAAAAACATTGAGCTATTTCCTATGAATGTGTCACGAACAGTGGCGTGGTCATGGGGGGGGGCGGTTGGCTAAGGGGGCTGACCCCCCCCCCCCAGGCACCTCCCAATACTTATTAAATTTTATTATTTTTATTTTTTTTAAAGCAAGTCGGCACCTAAAATTTGAAATATTTCACATGTAATAGATACAACGTAACTATAATTTGCCAAGCACAAGTGAACGTGACAATGGTTCGCCATGTTGATACCCCACTGACAACGTTTGTTGCGGTTACTGTGAGCGATTTTAATGCCGCCGCGACCACTTTTGATGCTGCCGCTATTCTTCCTGCAATGCTGAAGTTACCGAGCCGATTGTTCATATGTGCCGACTCGCTGCTTAGCAGGTCAGCGGCGCCACCTAGTGGAATCTTATGAACAACAATAGTGTTACTTTGGTTCAGTTTTTACACATAGAGTCTCATGTTAATTAAACTGCAAGACCTTTTTCTTTAGTTAGTAACATAGAAGCTGCTTAATTATTTTACGGGCTGATTATATACACTCCATTTCCACTCCTCTTCCACTTTCAAATTAATGCGAGCTTACTCATTTTATTGCTTGTGCAATTGTTTTCATAGTATAAAAGGTTAAATTATAAGAAGTGTGAAAATAAGTCACAGATTAATAAATTCAGTAGGATTAATTTAAAAAAATAAAATAAAAAAAAGCCACCCCAGAACAACTCCTGGCTGTGCTCCTGGTCACGATTCTACTGTAGAAATATTCACGTCAATGCAGTCTTTCATTGTTGTTGTTGTAGTCTTCAGGCCACAGACTGGTTTGATGCAGCACTCCATACTGTATTGTCCTGTGCAAGTCTCTTCATCTGAGAATACGAACGGCAACCTATATCCTTTTGAATCTGCTTATTGTATTCTTCCCTTGATCTCCCTCTACGATTTTTACCCCATGCACATCCTGCTAATTATAAGTTGACGATTCCTTGATGCCTCAGAATGTGTCCCACCAACATATTCTTTCTCTTAGTCAGGATATGACAAAAACTCCTTTTCTCACCAATTTTGGTGAGCATCTCCTCATTAGTTATGTAATCTACCCATTTAATCTTCATGATTCGTCGATAACACCACATTTCGAAGGCTTCTATCATCTATTTGTCTGTAGCCTACTTCTTATCGTCCACGTTTCACTCCCATACAATGCTACATTCCAGACAAATGCTTTCAGAAAGGACTTTCTAACATTTAAACTGCCAGTAATATTTGATGTCAACAAATTTCGCTTCTTCAGAAACGCTTTTCTTCCCATAATCATTCTGCATTTTATATCTTCTTTACTTCGGCCATCAGAAATTATCTTGCTACCCAAATAACAAAACTCATCTAGTATTTTTATCGTCTCATAACCTAATCTAATCCCTTCAGCAGCGCCTGATTTTCTGACACTACATTCCGTTACCCTCATTTTAGTCTTGTTAATGTTCATCTTATATCTTTCTTTCAAGACACTGTCCATTCCGTTTAAAAACTCTTCCAGGTATTTTGCTGTCTCTGACAGAATTACAATGTCATCAGGAAACAGCAATTTTTTTATTCCCTCTCCCTGGACTTTAATTGTATCCAAACTTCTCCTTGCATTCCTTCACAGCTTGTTCAATATACAGATTTAACAACATCGAGGAAAGGCTACAACCAATTCACTTCATTCCAACAGTGGGAGAACAGAGCTTCTGACGCTCAATGCCACAGTCATCGCTACTGTTGATGATAGGTAGGGGTGGGGTGTGGCCAACAGCTGGCCAAGGCTTCGGAATCCGTCGTCGCAACACAAGCACGAGCGCTTCCGAAATGTGCCGAACGGACATGACTCGCTCGTGGCGAACTCCGCATCTGTTTAAAGCAACAAAGGACGTGTTTGTGTGTTTGTTACGTTTCACAACAGCTGTATTGGTGTTATTTATTTCATAGTGTGCAATGTACTTTGACAGTTCTTAGTGCTAATTCTTCAAAATGGATGGGCAATGTGTAAGTAAATTGTTATTATAATTCTCTGTGCATAAATACGTAACTTTTGTTGTGTTGTTATGGTCTTCAGTCCGGAGACTGGTTTGATACAGCTCTCCACCCTACTCTATCCTGAGCAAGCCTTTTCATCTCCTCATAAGAATGGCAACCAGCATCCACTTGAATCTGCTTACTGGACACGACCGTGCTTACCTCTCATATCCCTGTCCACGTAAATTTTCTAATGAAAGAGACATCACATTTAAATGTTCGAAAATTTGTACAGTTAAGCCAGCGCCAGTTGTGTCAGTGAGAGGAATAAAGCCCAAAAATGTTCTTCGATTTCACTCTTATACTCGGATTGTTTATCCTCAAACGTTACCTTTGCAAATTGAATGATTATGGTCATTTGTTCAATATTCATTATATCAGAATTATCGAGTACTATTTAGCAGAGTGAATGTAATCTAGTATTTCTGAAGTGATTGCGTCAGCAATCAAATTGATCAGTTCGTTTTGAACATTTTTCCCAGATAATGAACTTAAATCTCCTCGTTAGAAATTTTTCTCGGGTGTTCTTGCATAAAAGGATCAAATAAAGCCAGGTATTCAACTAATTTTAAAGAGTTTCCATCATCATAGGTACATATTTTGTGGTGTGTTCCACGATAAGGTAAATTTTGACTTCCTAGAACTCGCACCAATGCCATTAACCTCTCCAGAATCTGGTGCCAGTATTTTCCCCCTTACCTTATTAAACGCACATTTTCCTCATTATTTGTCTTTAAGATGAAGCTCTTTCCATTCCTGATAAGCTGCTTTGCCGGTCGCGGTGGCCGAGGGGACTGAGGCGCTCCAGTCACGGTCTGCACGGCCACTACGGGTTGGAATCCCCCCTTGGGCATGGATATTTGTGCCGTGCTTAGTATTAGCTCAGCCAAAGAAGTTTAATATCTCTTCAGCAGAAAGGAAGGCTCTGAGTGATTTGAGGGCAGATGAAGACCTCGCAATTTTACCTGCTGACAAGGGGAACGCCACTGTCCTTCTCTCAAGAACTGAGTATAACTCCAAGACCGAGGCACTGCTTGACGACCCTGCATATCGCAAGGTGAGAGAAGATCCGACCTGCAAGATTCAGAGGAAAACATTAGACCTCATTAAAAAGAGTTCTATTCCAAATACCCTTAGGAAAGGCCTTTGGCAACAGGCTGCAGTTCCTCCGAGACTGTAAGGCCTACCGAAGATCCATGAGGAAGGGACTCCTTTACGTCCAATTGTGAGCAACATTGGTGCTCCTACCTACTTCTTGGCTAAATATCTCGCATCTTAATTGGCACCACTTGTAGGCAAATGAGAACACCACATCAAAAATTCGGAGGACTTCATACAACGCCTAAGGACTCTTAAACTACAATCAACAGATATCTTGGTCAGCTTTGATGTCGTATCTTTATTTACCAAACTACCTTTACAGGACTCACTGCAGCTCATCTGCAGTAAGTTTGAGAAAGACATTGTGGCATTGTTTGAGCATGTGCTTACCTCAACGTACTTCTTATTCAATAACAAGTATTTTGAACAAGTTGACGGAGTCGCCATGGGGAGTCCTCTATCTCCCATGGTGGCCAACTATTTCATGGAAGACTTTGAGGAAAGAGCACTATTGTCAGCAAGACTGCAACCTTCTTGTTTCTGGCGCTATGTGGATGACACATTTGTGGTGTGGCCTCACGGAATAGATACATTACCCACGTTTCTTCAGCATCTGAATTCACTCCATCCAAGTATCCAGTTGACCATGGAGTTGGAAAGAGACGGAAGTTTACCTTTTCTGGATGTTATGGTAAAAAGAAAACCTGATGGTACGCTGGGCCATATAGTGTCTACCGCAAAGCCACGCACACAGAGCTATATTTGCAGGCCAAAAGTTGTCATCATCCTGCACAGCGCGGTAGCGTCTTGCGCTTTTTGGTACACAGACCACATGTGGTCTCAGATACTGACAGCTTGCCGAGTGAACTACAACATCTAATAACTGTATTCCAGCAAAACGGTTATTCTGAGCGATAAATACGCAATGCATTTCGATCGAAGCAATTTTAACGAAAGGATGTTGATGAAGATTCGGAGGCACCCACTGTAATGGCATTCTTGCCATATTTTGGTGGCATGTCATCAAGAATAGAACGAATCCTGAAGAGACACGACATCAAATGTGTGTTTCGTCCGCCATCAAAACTGAGGAATCTATTGTGCTCAGTCAAAGACCAGCTTGGCCTTCGAAAACGCGGCGTATACAAAATACCATGTCAGTGCGGAAAATCTTATATAGGGAAGACATGTCGAACTGTGCAAGAACGCTGTACTGAACACCAATGCCACACCCGCCTAGGACAACCTAGTAAGTCAGCGGTAGCAGAGCACTGCCTGAACACAGGTTATCGGATGTGTTACGAGAAAACGGAAGTTCTATCGCCAGTGTCATCATTTTGGGACATTATTTTTAAGGAGGCCATACACATCCGTACGGCGGACAATCTTATCAATAGGGATGCAGGTTTCCAGATGATCGCAGCCTGGAATCCAGTATTGGCTGCAATCAAAACAAAACAGGAGAAAAGAGAAAAATCGGATACACGAAGGAACGCAGAGCAACGCAGATACGTAGTTCCAATTTCCACCACAGGAGCGTCCGGCAGCACTGTCATTGTCCACGGCGCACACGTGGAACACGCCTCCTCGGCTCCCAGCAGGGGGCACCATAAGCGCCGCCGCCGACCTACATTGGACGGTCTCTCGCGCATGTGTAACCTCTGCTCATGCCATGATAAATACCGTCGCTGCCGCACAATTACCATCAGTCGCGCCCTGAAGTACTGACAGCTACCACCACCTTAAGATGTCGAACAGTTGGGTCGACAAAATATTGTGGGAGATTCACAATGTCATCCAACTGCATGCCCGCGAAGTGTATTTGCAGTATTATATATGTTTTTCCAATCATTCACCCCTTTGCTACATGGAGAGACTTCGCTTACAACAATATCAGAATAGTGCATCTCCTGAAACTGAATATTGTACCCACGGACAAGATATACTTTCACCTTTACTCAATTTCCTTTTATAATGTACTGTAGAAAACTTTTTTCTGCTGCTGTCTACTGTGAAGTTGACATGTTTCACTTGGTCTGGACCATGTTCAACAAGAAGTGACCGTAATTGATCCGAAGAAGTATCCCAAGTTGCAGGGTCGCTGAAATTTGAAACGAGTCCAGACACATCTTTATTCATTCCCATTTCATTATATTTTTGGCATTCTTTCTGTTTCGGAAAATAAAGAAGGGTTCTCTGTATTACAGGGTTCTATATCAGGATCGTTTGCTTCTTCTACCACATGATCATGTGTAGTTTTTCCGGCTTTAGGTTGCTGAGGGTTTGGACGAAGATACTTCTCCAACGAGCCTGCTTGCTCTGCTAATGACAATTCTTTCTCTTACAGAATTGTACTCAGGATAATTTTTTTTCTCTTGTCTGCCATGTTTCATGAAATAACCAACCCTTAAATAAAAGAAAAATCATTTCAGAACATAGTAATAAAATAGGTGGCCAATTCAAACTTTCAGCTTTCTAATTTGTTGGCTATACTCAAACATTATTCTTTACACTACTATTTAAAATTATTTCATACAAATGCAATGACATTGAAATAATTACAGTCAATGAACATCTATCAATGAAGTTAGTTTTGAAATTATTTGAACAAATAAACGCAGCCTTGATGCCATTGTGTAATTGTGCTCAACGACTGTTATTTGACTTGTAGAAATTTTTTTCAGCAATTCAAAAATGTTCAAATGTTTGTATAGCTTATGGGACTTAACTATGGGGTCATGATTTCCTAAACTTACAAACTAGTTATGAACTAACTAATACTGAGGAACGCACAAATATCCATGCCCGAGGGGGGATTCAAACCCCTGACAGTATTTTCAGCAATTAGTCGTAAGCATTATTTATTAACAGATCTAGATTTCGACCTCAGTGTGGTTATTATCAGTGCTTAAAATAAAACTATCAAAAAACGTAAAACATTTCGACCTGCATGTTGGAAGTTATGTTCATACTGATCAGTATGGAGGTCGAAGTCTAGATCTGTTAATAAATAATGCTTACGACTGATTACTGATCCTTCTTACCAAGAAACTGATAACCTGATGGCAGTAGTAATATACAGTAGGGGTTAAGAAAAAATATTTATTGTATTTTCCTCTTTCAAATTAAATTTTTATAAAGCTTATGGGATTTAACTGTGGGGTCGTCAGTCCCTAAACTTACAAACTAGTTATGAAGTAACTTATACTAAAGACAGCACAAACAGCCATGCCCGAGGGGGATTCAAACCCATGACAGGGAAGGGAAAGGACTCGCGCATCGCGCCACGACTTTTCCCCTTTGTGTACAAATGTAAGGCATGCCCTGTGTTATTTGGCGCCCTAAATCTTCTACTGTTACCACTGATGATGTGTGTGGTCACAGACAAATATATACAGACGGGAAACCTCCGTAAGCGCCCGGGCCACGCTCAGGGGTGCGGGGTGCGGGGTGCTGAATCAGTTCCGTAAGATGTCCCATGATGGCGCTGCGGTTAGTAGCAGCCCTTTAAACTGGCCAGAGCAGGCGGCAGGTAGCGGCTGTCCCCACCACCACCTCCCCTCAAACGCCAGAAAGTCGGACACAGCCGTGGCCTCGTGGCAGGCGGCACGAGCTCTCCCCTCAGCCTCCCCTCCACACTACCCTCTGACGTGCGAGAGGCACCCTCAGAAGTGCCCCTAGTGTGGTCTACCGGTACTAAGCCAGGGAACCGCCTGACACCTGCTAGCATCTTACGGAACTACGAGGGGAGCGTAGGTCAGTGGTTTAGGAGGGGCTGCTTCTCTGTATATGTTACTCTGTGGTGTGGTCTTATGGCGCCCTGCGGCGATGTCGTTAGCACCCATTGTATACCACAGACACTGCAGAGCGGTGAAATGCGCGGGATCGTGAGGGTGGCCAGCTGACTTGATGGGCGGCAAACTGCAACTCGTCTACTCATTAAACAGCTACTAGCAAAATTCTGAATGCATGCAACACTGACTTGAGCCTTCTCTCTTGCCTGTTACTCTGTCACCCCCGTTTACATGGGCTCCCAAAACCGGATTTCGTAAACCGATTTCCCAATTCCGCTTTTGGTTGGTCTTGTAAACACTCCAAAATCGATTCTGGAAATCCACTTCTCTAAAGCGGTTTTCCAGTTCCACAATCGATTTTCGTGCCCATGTAAACGCACCGTTTTTGAAGCATTCTTGGCTTGTCAGATTGTGTTTCTTTGGTAAGAATTTTCGGCACATATGGACAGAGTGATATTTTCTAATGTGAAATAAAGGTATGAATATTAGAGTGAGCATGAATCTGTGTATTTAAGTAAAGAATAATAGCGATTGTGTTGACTAAATCAGGAACTGAATCAGCTGTTTTTCAGCCGCCATCTTAAGTGGATTAGGAAATCCGATTCAGGCTGTGCCATGTAAACACGACAGCGAAAAACGGTTTACGAAAATCGGTTTTCGTCTTGCGGAAGATGTGTTACATGTAAACGTAGTGTGTGTAGTGACCGGGAATTCATCGCTCCTGGAACTGCAGCACAACAGCAAAGGTAAACCGCACCGCTAGCGCACGAGGGTTCGTCCAGCACGACAAATTTGCCGCCCCCCAAATTCGAGCGCCCTAGGCAAATGCCTAGTTTGCCTATATGGGCGGGCCAGCCCGGGATCGAGGCAGGGAATGATAATTGTAAATTCTTGTTACAGGAGAGGCTGTGAGACAGTGGACAGGTGTGGCTCAACTGCCAATGTTGGATATTAATTCTTTAATTTTGTTACAACTCATTGAATGACTGCACACTATTTTTAATAACGAAATCTCTTATCTCAATCAAGGTAAAAATCTATGGCCCGAATGTTCGCAAGGAACGCAATCTGTAAACAATTGAAACCCGTTCTAAATATGTGCATGAGGGGGGAATACACTTATGAATGATGGTCACGAACAACAACTTTTTGATTACAAATTTATTATGAAGGATTGATATCCTTTCTATGAATGCCAGTGAACAATATTACCGTGAATAATAAAATTAACATAATAATAAAAACAAGATCATGAATGACACAAAATAATCTAAATACTTCGTCAGTGTGACACGGTTCAATATTGAGTAATTCTCTAGTATTAGTGACTGGCAAGAGATCGGATCCAAATCGTTTAAACTTGTGGATATGATTAATACCAAGGCTCAATATTTTGGTGTAGACCCTATGTACCAATACTTCACCACATGTTTATGAACTCGTCACAATTCCTGTCAGATGCGGTTCAGCTGTGGGGTGGCGCCTGGTTGCTGGCTGCTGAAACGTTCGCGGACGCGGAAAAACGATAATTTTCTTCACAACAAGGAAGCTATCACTCCTAAAAACCAACAGTTGCAACCTCGACCGATTAGTGCCAAACGACCTCGGCGATTCTGCAAAGCCTATGCCACTCCAAACAACGTGTATTGCTCCACGAGTATTTACTGGAGGCAACAATGGTAACGGTGTACCAAATAAGGCAGGCTGACCTTATGAACGTTCAACAAGAACTCACACCGTAAGTTCAAATTTCAGAGCAGACTCTAAAAAAAATCACTTCTCCTGCTGCCAACCACTGTCTCGCAAGGCGGGGCCACGGCCCTATGATATCGCACAGAATGCCCGCATCTCTTACATTATTTCAAATCAACCCTGAACCAAATATTCTGCCTTTTTCACATATCAGAAGGCACGTATGGCCCAGAAATTGGAAGTACAGTTAATAAAATAATGTAAAATGGTCTCAGGTAATATAGGAAACCAGAGAGACAAAGTAATCGCCGTTGGCTACAATACACTTCTGCAGCTGTTGGAAACAGTCAGCAAACGCAAAGTAATCGCCATTGGCTACAATACACTTCTGCAGCTGTTGGAAACAGTCAGCAAACGCAAAGTAATCGCCATTGGCTACAATACACTTCTGCAGCTCTTGGAAACAGTCAACAAACGCTTCTCGTGGTATCTCTCATAGCACTGAGGTCACGCATTGTTGGATATTCCGCAGCCGTTGCGAATCGTAAGCTTTTCTGGGCTAATCTAAGGTGGGGAAACAGAAAGACGTCTGCTGGCACCAAATCAGAAGAATAAGGAGGGTGTGGAAGTACAGTTACCATGTGTAAAGCGAGAAAGATGAGCACGCGGATCGCAGTTTGCGGATGGCATTCTTGTGCAGACAATATTACTGTCTACTCTGCACTCTGGTACAGTGCTGGCCGATCCCACTGGATGCTTTCCAGCAGCCATTTCAAACTCACTCGTAAACTCCAGCATTGACAGGATACTCTTTGGGTACAAAGTCAGATTGGATGAAGCCCTTGCTATCGAAAAAGGTGATCTACATCGTCTTTTACTTGGATTTTGTTAACCTTTTATTTTTATTTGTTTTTTTTTCTATTCATTTTCATTTACTTTTTTATGTTATTTTATTTATTTACTTTTTTTGAGGTGGGGAAGACGATGAAAACAATTACTTTGACTTTCGCTTGGTCTCTAGAATGATGGTTTCCAAAAATTGCGGATTCCAGCCAGTCATGTCGATGAAATCTCCAGATTCTTCTATCCGAGTTGGCTTCAGCTCATCTGTTAGACTGTGTGGTACAAACCAGCTACAAATTTTCCGATTTCCCAAATATTCGTGTACAACAGTGCTTACACTGTTCATCCTGATCTTCAACTCATTCTCAAAGACAGTCATCGGCAAGCATCCGACACTTGTTTGATGTTTTCCGGGACTGTGAATGTCGGTGGTCGACCCGAACATGGCTCATCATCGACTCTTTCCTTTCCTCTATATAAATACTCTGCAAGTCACACTGGAGTGCATGACAGAGGGTTCATCGACCCGCTTTTACGATATTTCTCTACACCTTCATTCTCTAATAGCTCGCGAGAAAAAGGAACACATAAATCTTTCAGTTTTCGAACTGATTTCTCTTATATTATTCTGATGACCATGTCTCCCTAAGTAGGTGGGTGCTAACAAAATGTGTCGCATTCGGCAGAGAAAGTTGGTGAAAGAAATTTCGCAAATAGATCTCGTCGCAATGAGTAACGCCTTTCTTTTAATGATTTCCATCCTAAATCGTACAACATTACCCGTGACGGTCTCTCCCCTATATCGCGATAATACAAAGTGAGCTGCCCTTCTCTGAACTTTCTCTAAATCGTCCGTTAGTCCCACTAGATGGGTACCCCACAAAATTCTGAAGCAAGCAGGAGTAAAATATAGGGAGCTTAAGGTTATTTACAACTTGTACAAAAACCAGAGAGCGGTTGTCAGAGTTGAAGGGCATGAAAGGGATGCAGTGGTTGGAAAGGGAGTAAGACAGGGTTGTAGTCTTTCTCCATTGTTATTTAATTTGTACATTGAGCAAACTATAAAGGAAAGCAAGGAGAAATTTGGTGAAGGAATTAAAGTTCAGGGGGAAGAATTAAAAACATTGCGTTTCGCCGACGACATAGTAATTTTGTCAGATACAGCAAAGGACCTGGAAGAGCAATTGAACGGAATGGACAGTGTGCTGAAAGGTGCATATAAGATGAACATTAACAAGAGCAAAACTAGGGTAATGGAGTGCAGTGTAAGAAAATCAGGTGATGCTGAAGGAATTAGATTGGGAAAGGAAGCAATAAAGGAGGTAGATGAGTTTTGTTACTTGGGCAGTAAAATAACAAATGATGGTCGTACTACAGAGGATATAAAATGCAGAATGGCAATGGGTAGAAAAGCGTTCTTGAGAAAGAGAAATTTGTTAACATCGAATATTGATTTAAGCCTAAGGAAGTCCTTTCTGAAGGCATTTGTATGGAGTGTTGCCTTGTATGGGAATGAGACATGAACGATAAACAGTGCGGACATGAAGAGGATTGAGGCTTTTGAAATATGGTGCTACAGAAGAATGCTGAAGATTAGGTGGGTGGATTGCGCAACTAATGAGGAGGTACTGAACAGAATTGGGGAGAAAAGAAATTTCTGGCATACCTTGTCTAAAAGAAGGGATAGATTGGTAGGACACATTCTTAGACATCACGGAATTGTGAATTTAGCATTGGAGGGAAGTGTGTGGGGTAAAAATCGCAGAGGAAGACCAAGAGTTGGATACAGTAAGCAGATTCAGCCAGATGTAGGTTGCCGTTCTTATGTGGAGATGAAGAGGCTTGCTCCGGATAGGGTATTGTGGAGAGCTGTATCAAATCAGTCTCCGGACTGAAGACCACAACAACTCCAAAATAGCAGTAAACGCTTGTGAGGTACAGTGTCAAAAGCCTCCCAGGAATGTAGAAACACGGAGTCTATTTGACATCCCTTGTCAATAACACTCTTCACATCATATGAGTAAAGAGCTAGTTGTGTTAAACAGGAGTGATATTTTCTGAGTCCGCATGACTATGGGTTAATAGGTCGATCTCTTCGAGCCAGTACATAATATTTGAGAAATGTATGCGTTCCAAAATCATGCTGCAAATTGACGCCGATGAAATAGGCCTGTATTTTTGCGAATCACTCCTGTTGACTTTCTTAAATATTGGAATGATCTGTGCAACTTTCCAGTCTTTGGGAACGGATCTTCCATTGAGCAACGGTTGTTTATGATAATTAGGTATGGGGCTAACATACTCTGAAGGGAACGTAATTGGTATACACTTACTTTTGTCAAGTGATTTAAGTAGCTTCAAAAATATATAGGTATGTAGTTCTAAATTACTTATGATGGCGGCTGTTCTTGATACGAATTCTGAAGTATTTGCTTCGTCTTCTGTGGTAAGGAATTTCGGAAGGCTGTGTTCAGCAATTCTGCCTTAGCAAAACTGTCATCAGTAGCATTACCATTGCTATCAGATAGTAAAGGCATTGATAGTGTTTTGCTGCAAGTATAATTTACAGACAACCAGAATTTCTTAGGATTCTCTGCCAAATTACGTGACAGGATTTCTTTGTGGAAAATATTATTAACTTTTGCATTGCAGTTCGTGCTAAATTTCGAGTTTCTGTAAAAGACTACCAGTCATGGGGAATTTTTGTCCGTTTAAATGTGGCATGTCTTTCTCTTTGTTTTGCAAGAATGATTTAATCTGTTTTGTGTATCACGGCACATCAGACCCGTCTTTTGTTGATTTGTTTGGTATAAATCTGTCAATGGTTGTCTTTACTATTTCTTTGAATGTAAGCCACATCTCATCTACATTCACATTGTTAGTTTAGAAAGACTGGAGATTCTAACGTAGGAAAGCCTTAATTAAATTTTTTATCTGCTGTTTTGAATAGATATTTTTGTTTATTTTTGGTAGCTTTGGGAAATCTGATATTCATTCTCGCTACGACAACCTTGTGTCCATTTTGATGCTCTTTATTTGCTCCGAATTACTTGTTACTGAAAGGTCAAGTATATTTTCACAACCATTTACCTACCATTCTGGTGGGTTCAAAAACTAATTTCTCGAGATTATATTCGGCGAATGTGTTCAGTACGACTTTGGACGATGTTTTTGCTTGCCTCCAATTTTAAATTTGTATTTTTGCCAACATATCGAGGGTAAGTTAAAGTCGCCACCAGTTGAAATTGAATCCATTGGGAACGTTTTTGAAATTTGGTCCAAGCTTTCTTTGAACATTTCTGCAACCGAATCGTCTGAGTCAAGGGGTTGGTAAAAAGAACTAATTATTAAACTATAGCCGGCCGTGGTGGCCGAGGGGACTGAGGCGCTCCAGTCACGGTCTGTACGGCCACTACGGTCGGGGGTTCGAATCCCCCATCGGGCATGGATATTTGTGCCGTCCTTAGTCTTAGGTAGTTCATAAGCTTAGGGACTGATGACCCCGTAGTTAAGTCCCGTAAGTTCTACAAACATTTGAACATTTTATTAAACTATATATTGGTTGCCAGTTATAACCTCTATTCATACCAGTTCACAGGAATTATCTACTACAATTCACTACAAGATTAACTGCTTGTGACAACAATAAATGCGCCACCACCTGTTTTATTTAAACTATCCTTGCTCTACACCATTTGCCCCTTAGTAAAAATTTCAGCTGAATTTATGTCAGGGTTTCGCCAACTTTTGCTACCTATAATGATTTGAGATTCAGTACTTTCTATAAGCACTTGGAGCTCTGGTAGTTTTCCCACACAGCTACGACAATTTCAACTGTTAGTTCAATGGTTTTTGGATCCGTGTTCATCCTCTCTTCGACCTGTATCCTTTGACATTGAAACTCTTTCTGTGTGTTCTAACATAAAAGACTTCCCCATCCACGCTCCACAGCTCCCGCTACCTGCGTAGCCGCTTCCTGTGTGTAGTGGGTGCCTGACCTGTTCAGCGGAACCCCACCACCTGATGGCGCAAGTCGAGGAATCTGCCGCCTACACATTTGCATAACCTTCTGAGCCCCTGATTCAGACACTCCACTCTGTACCATAGGTGCACAGTCGGTCCTGTCAACTATGCTGCAGATGGTGAGCTCTGCTTTCATCTCGCAAGCAAGCCTGTCAGTCTTTACCATTTCAGATGGCCGCTCAAAACTGTAGAAAATCTCATCCGATCCAAAGTAACACACCTCATTGGTGCCCTTGTGAGCCACCAACTGCAGTTGGCTGCATGCCATACTCTTCGTGACTTCCGCAACGACTTGTTCCATATCTGGAATGACTCAATCCAGTATGCACACGGAGTGTACATTGGCCTTCTTCCCCTCCCCAGCAGCCATATCACTAAAGGGATCTATTACACGCCTACGTTGGAGGTCCCAACTACAAGCAAACGCTGTGATAGTCCAGATCTTGCAAGCTTGGAGGTGACATCATCTGGCTCAGGAACCTGTTGGAAAGACGAACTGGGGAGGCCTCACTGTCGCCCCCCTCCCCCCGGATGTGTTTCGCTTCTTGCCACACATAGGGGCGACCTACCACACAACTATTTTTTTTTTACCTTAACTTCTGAAATTTTTCTTCCCCTTTTATTAATAAAAAGGAATTTACATTTTGTGGTATCTCGACAAATTTACATATACAAGTGCTTTCTCTAATAAGTGTGTTTGTTCTCTTTGTAAAAATACCGTGAAATATGGACCAATGAATCGCAAACATTGTCTCCTGAACTACCTGCACATAAACGGAAGACACACTGTAGTAATTAATGTTCTAAATTTCGTGCTGATTCAAATAATTTTATATATATATTACGTACTAGAGTTCTGTGGCAACTGGTGTTCCTTAATGAGACTGAAGTATCTTGTTCCTTTTTTGCAACAGCTGTTATATACGTTCTCGTGTGCTATAAGCACTGTTTATGAGATAATTCTGCTAATACTGTAGCCATCTGACGTGTCACAAGTGCTCAATCTATATGTTGTAGTCAATGTATGAAACTATTTGTAACAGCATGCCATTTGCAACATTCACTATAACATTGTGTCCGCAGTTTATAATATAGACTATATTTCACATCATGTTCACTAAACAGAACGCCGGCCGCGGTGGCCGAGGGGACTGAGGCGCTCCAGTCACGGTCTGCACGGCCACTGCGGTCGGGGGTTCGAATCCCCCCTCGGGCATGGATATTTGTGCCGTCCTTAGTCTTAGCTAGTACATAACTAGTTTGTAAGCTTAGGGACTGATGACCCCTTAGTTAAGTCCCATAAGTTCTACAAACATTTGAACATTTTTTGAACTAAACAGAACAAACGCACTTTTAAGAAAAAGCGGTTTTACTTGTACATGTGTCTAAATATCGCAGTACGTAAATTCTAGAGGCAATGTTTACAATTCTATGGTCCATATTTCGCGGCATTTTCGCTAAAGAGAACATACGAAATTTTTAGAGAAAGCGCTTGTATACGTAAATATCTCGAAGCATCACAAAATGTAAATTACTTTTAATTAATAACAGTGTAAGAAAACGTTTAGGAGCCAAGGTGTAAAGAAAAAAGGGACCGATAGTCGGACCGCCGCCGAACATTTTTTGAATAACCAAGCAGTTAAGTCCCATAGATTTACAAACATTTGAACATTTGCAAACCACTCAAATAAACATAGACTCCAAACGTGGATGGGAGGAACATGTAAATCATGTATGTAAAAAAGATATCTCGGGTAGCATACCTCATTATGAAACTCAGAGAGGTAGTGAGCTTGGAGTACATCAGAGTAACATACTTTGGGATGTTTCAGTCCCATATTTCATATGGTCTCATTATATGGGGACACTTCCCTCGCCGGCCACGGTGGACGAGGAGACTGAGGCGCTCCGGTCACGGTTTGCACGGCCACTACGGTCGGGGGTTCAAATCCCCCCTCGGGCATGGATATTTGTGCCGTCATTAGGATTAGCTAGTTCATAAGTAGTTTGTAAGTTTAGGGACTGATGACCCCATAGTTAAGTCCCATAAGCTATACAAACATTTGAACACTCCCCTCACATTAAGAATGTTTTAAAGGTACAAAAAAAATAATAATAATAAAATAAAATAAAATAAAAAAGGAAGTATTACACATAATGGGTAAAGGGGGCCGTAGGGAGCATTGTCGTCCTACTTCCTTGAGACTAAGAATTCTCACAATTATGAATCTATACATCTATGTGTCTGTGCTCTATATTAAAAACATTTTCTCAGAATTTGTTGCTAGGGGACAAATACATGAACACAATATCAGGGATAAAAGTAATTTGGATATACCAAGACACAGTTTGTCAAGGACTAGAAATTCACACAAAGTGAACCCTCCGATAGTTTTCAACAAATTACCAGCATATGCAAGATCTATCGATCTAACCATGTTAAAAGTGGAATGGTACAGATGCCTATCTGATCATCCTTTTTATGACATTTAAGAATTACTGGAGATGCCAGAGCAGGATATTTACATTTAAAAGTTCTCTGTAGTTAATAGTATTTGATGTTATGTGTATTAAGTCTCATGAATTGTATACCATGTATGTTAAAGAATTGCTATACAAAGAATTTGCTACACCATGATTATAGAATAGTATAGCTTAAGAATAATCATCTAATACTTTACTGCGTATTTTATTATTTCCGTGTTTAATTGCATAATGTGTATTATTGACGTTAGATTACTATATTAACTTATGTATAATACTTCATCTAGTATTAAGTTTTCCAGTGACAAAACCAATATAATTGTTCAATATCTATGGTGAATAAAATTCTTGATACTCACTGCTTCAACACCATACACTTGCACTAACATTCCATGGGTCTCCATCGCCGTTTTGCCTGATTTGAAACAAAACTTGATGTTAATGTGTTCTTATATTTTGTGCTACATGTTTCAAAGACATGAGTTCTCACACTGACCCTGTTAGCTGGGTCGCAGCTTGTACCACAGCTTCACTGCAGTGCTTTGCATGATGGCGGCAGTTGTTGCCAAGTCTCAATGTGTATGTGTGGGCACCTCATCCTCACCAGAGCAATTTATAAAATATAGGACCATTCACGAACTTTTCAGACGCACCTCGTAGTTTCCTCTTTATTAGGCAGAGGAAGAGAGGCAGTGGACAAAAATCTATGGCTTAAAAAATCTATCTGTGGCTGTGTTTACAACTACTCCATATTTATTGAAACGCTCAAAAACTTGTATTAAATGATGCTTATCCTCTTCTGCAGTAGACGAGAATATGAGAACATGGTCTAAGCATGCAAAGCAGAAGGGTAGGTCTCGAATTACAGCATCAGTAAACGACTGCCAAGTTTGTGCGGCATTTCGTAAACTAAATGTCGTATATTTGCCCTCATACAGGCCACATGGAGTGATAATTGCTGTTTTAGGAATGTTCTTCTCATTTCCTGGAATCTGTGTATATGCTTTGGTACAGTTCAGTACACTAAAAATTGTCGCGCCACGTAATGCATAGTTGTAATCGAGGAGTAGTGGAACTGGATACCTACCTGACACTGTTCTATTTACAGCATGGTAATAATCGCATTGATACCATGATCCACCTTGCTTTGGAACGACATGTAGAGGGAAGTACCAAGGACATATTTTCATGTTTTCCAGTATCCAAAGTCCAGCAGCAGAAAAGTGTAATATTCCTTAGTATTTTGCTCTAATAAAGGCCTAGGCTATAATTAGGTTGAAATTTGATGTAAATTTTTTGAATTTCACATATTTCATGAATACTATAATAGGATTCAAAGTGGCTGACTCTGAAAATATAATACCACGTACGAATGGGAACGTTGAAATTAAATGCAAATTAATTATCCGCAAGTAAGGTTCAGACTTTCTGTAGGAAGTTGATTTGAAAAGTAAAAATAAACGTTTTATTTATAAAATTTATTCTCCTGACAGCAATTTCGAAATCCCAGTAGGCTTAATTTTTTTCTCATATTTTTACTCTTTGAATTTGGCAGTTCAACTGTACTGGACATGAAAAACACTTCCCTATTACATCAATATAAATTACAGCTTATATTCGCGATTTACAACAAATTGTAATATGCCCCTTTTTCCAAGATTACGAAAAGCAATAACATTGCGTCTGATCGGACTTGACTCCATCGGCCAACTGACAATAGAAAGTCTATATTTTTCAATCATAAGGAACGCGTAAAAGGCTAGAATGATTCTTCTGTAAATAAAGGCAACAACTGAAAAAATAGATTTCGGTTGGAAACAACAGTTTCTATCGAGTGTGGACAGAGACACCGTATGTCAATGTTTAATGTTAGAGCTTCCCTGAATAAATACAGTCTATTATCTGTGTTCCTGGTAACATGGTGTACACGATAAGTCCACTTTAAATCTCTTAAGTCGACTAATTTGAGTCAATAGCCAATATGTATTGGGCCAAGGAACAGTTTACACTAGATTACTCACCAATTAAGTGTATCGAAAAATCACGATCGGCAGAAAATGCATCGAGCCAGTTTTGCGTCGCCATTGATGGTAAATTATTTCGTGTGTCTTCAGTGCGGCGGTGGCATGTTTTTCTGCTAAAGAAAAGTTCAGAATTTATTCTACACACAGTCGGACATCTAAAATAGGCTTTAGTTGACAATCACTGTTTAATTTTGGAAAGTTAACTGGAATGGCAAATTATAATGACTGGAAATTTGCAGTTGAAAAGTATCTGAAACATAAGAGACTGTAAAATATAATCGCTGATACGGATTATGTTTATCTGTTTCTGTCTCAACTTCGTAGAGCTACGAATGCTAAAGAGGACGACAAGAATTTATCTGATGAATGTGCAGCTGACTACTGAGAAAGATATGGAAAGTTATTTGCCTAAAATTATGTCGCTTGCTCAACAAATTCGAACTATTCGCAAGAAAGTAGATGATGATTTCGTAGCAACAATTATGCTTAAGTGGACCACTCTCACATTTCCGACCATTAATTATGACGATTGAGAATTCAGGTTTAGTAATAAATTATTATTTTTTTTACAAAAAAAAAAAAAAAAAAAAAAAAAAAATCGGCGCTTGCAGCTGGAAAGCAGGGAAATACACACGAAATATATAACATCAATCGTGATATATTCTAAAAATTCCAAATCGATAAAATGCTACAAATCTCAGAAAAGGCAAATGAGTGTAAAGCTGAGGAGAAACCAAACATGTCAAAAAATTCTGCAAATTCGGTGCAATGCAAAAACGAAAATATTTTTATGGCTCTCATTATATCTTCATCGTATAGTGAAGGTTGGTATGTTGATTCTGAATGTTCAAGACATATGACGAATAAAGAAGACCAGCTTACTAATTCCGAATTCACCACTAGAGACCAATTTTCTCAGATCCTAATGTGGGACGTTTCGAGGATGTGGATGGGGTCTATGAACACGTGACTCAATGGCTGTCAGAGGCTAAACAAAACGAGGCCCTCAGCCCTCTTCGAAATAACATTCGAGATTTGGAGGCCCCAAAGAGCAAGAAACCAAGGGCGGTTAAAAAACAATCAAAAAATTGGGGTACTTTCGAGATATATACGGAAGCCTCCCTTAGTTTGTCACCTCTCAGTGTGTCGATTATTCGAAATTACCATAGAAAGAGAGGCGAAAAATACTCATTTACTGTTAAAACAATATATATAACATAAGTGACGTTCTATTTTTAATTGTTCATTGTTATTAGTGTTTCATAAATACATTGATGTTTTTTTTAAGACTGTGAAGGTCAATGTAGGACGTTTTGTGCATGTGGTTGGGAATTGAGGACATTTCGCGTAAAGATCACAAAGACAAGATAAGAGAAATTAGGGCTCGTACGGAGGCATATAGGCATTCTTTTTTTCCTCGTTCAATTTGGGAGTGGAATAGGAAAGGAAATGCCTAGTAGTGGTACGGTGTACCCTCCGCCACGCACCTTACGGTGAATTGCGGAGTATGTATGTAGATGTAGAAGTGACTATGTATCCTGATTGTGCTAAAATTAGAAATGAAATATAATAGTAGTAAGGGAGGAACAGGCATGGCTCAAAATCCGAGATAGCGGTGGTTCGGTTTCAATATGGTGGCTGTTTTGGGGAAAATCCATCCCACCCCACCACCCTCGGACACTTGTCTGGCCGCTAATCAAAGGACGACGCCACCCTCGAACAATACCACTCTTCCCGGAAGGAAAGGATGATGGACATCGAACATGTACTTGCACTTAGTAGGACAATGATGCTCTTAAGGATGAATGACAGATTACAAGTAACCACACTTTGAACAATACAATTACCAGGAATAATGACTGTTAACATCAAACGTGAACCTGCATTAAACACAAGGCTTTCGTAAACAACTTCCTTCTGAGAACCGCCACCCCAACCCCATGGGGGCCTGCTTCAAAATTCGGGTTGGGGGTCTGCTCCTCTGACAGGTTGTGACTTGTTTGACTGCCACCCCCAGCAGATACGGACTTGTCTACCCCCCACCACCCAGAACGGTTTGGAGGCCTGCTCCTCCAGCAGGTCGAGATTCGTCCCTTGACTGACAGCATCAAACATGAGACTGCACTTAACAGCCACCCGACCGCCCTCGACGATCGTGTAGTTCCGACAGGACAGCTTACATACGCGAAAATACACGCGGTAGGGTTAGAGAGCCCGCGCCTTTCGCCGCCGGCGCTGTTGCGGAGAATTATTTAAACAGCCGCAAGAAAAGCGAGCCACTCACCGCGCGAGAAACGCCTGCCTAGTATCTCGGTGTGGAGTAATTGCGTTTTGCCAGCCCCCGTGCTATCCATCCCCGCTTATTTTATTTGCATATCGAATCGTACTTAGTAGTAAATGAATATATGTAATTTCTTCTTTCGAAACTAGACGTAATTATTTTTGAATGAACGTTATAGCTCCATGTACGTATCGTCATACAATTTGTATTACGACCTCCTCCTGAGCATTTTTTTTATCGAAATTCGTCTAAGTATTTTTTACGAAAGTTATAGATCCTTGTACTTCCCCCGCCCCCACCAACCATCCTCAAGCCATCGGAATGGGTTTCAGGATAATTTTACTTTACTTTTTTAAATTTTATTTGCAAAGTCACGTAAAGCATTTTAAGTATCCAAAGTAATAGATCGTCATCAGCCACCAAGCCAAACAGATAGGTCTTCGATTTATTAGAAAATTTCAACCATTTTTACAATTAAATTACAATACTTCCGATCTGATTTCTTTAGGGTACATCGTTACAGAACAACATCAGCCATAGAAAATGGGCGTTACCACGTTAATTTTAGAGTAGTTGCACCCATTTTACTAAAGTTCTAACCGAACTAGCCTACGAGCTTCTCTGTAAGAGGCCGTAACAACAGCCAAATCCAACCAAGTGATAGGTCACAGTCATCCTTAACTTAGAACAAATGGATTTATCCATTACACAAGACATAAAGAAGGTACTGCAGACACTCCTACTAGATATCGATAACAGTCATTCCCACTTCAACATTGTCTAGAGTTGCCCCAGTGCATCAAATCAATCTAATTGAGAATTTGAATGTCACGAACAATCATGTCGAGACTAAACATATGTACAAACCATCTTAAAAAACACACAGTCTATCAGGATCAAACGTCCTCCAAGACCTCCAGACTTGAGCTGACTACCAGATCACGTGTTGCCCCCATAACATAGCATTGAGGCGCCATGGTGCGGAGCGCGTGGCCGTTCCCCGTCGGGGGTTCGAATCCCCCCTCGGGCATGGATGTTTTTGGTGTCTTTAATATAAGATAGTTGATAAGTAGTTTGTAAGTTTAGGGACTGATGACGCTGCAGTTAAGTCCCATAAGCTTAACAAATATTTGAACATTTGGTCCCTCCCCCCCCTACCACCTATGACATTGGCGAGAATCTCAGTCAGCCTGATCATAGAGCCACCCATGAAACATCGTATGCGGTCGCAGAGATCCAAACACGCACACACACACACACACACACACACACACACACACACACAACACCACACGACATGCACAGCGTAACATTAACGCTGCGCCGAGTAAACACGCAAATTCTTCGGAAGCGCCGCTCGTATCTGAGGCGAGCGTCGACAGCGAAGAGCACAGCCCAGACCCACACGTTCAGTCACGTCGGTGGCTGAATGAGTGGCGGAGACCGGGGCACATTTTCCACAGGGGGAAGGTTTCCAACTCCCTTTAGTTTGAAAACAAACCGCTAGATGGTACCACCCCACCGGTGATACTGTAGGACGTAGCAACAAAGCACGCTTCATTTACGAAAGTTCCGATGTTGTACCAGCAGTCACAACATCGGCAGGGCTGTTTTTGTCATTTTTGCAAAGGTGAATAAACTTTCACGTTTTTATTGAAACTTTAAATAAACATACTAGCATTAAACCTATTATTTTGACATTGCACGCACTAAAAGTGGATTTCTTTCTGCACTTAACTGTGCATACCGGGCAAATTTCCAACGCAACATGGTCACATAAAATCATTTGTTGCTAAGAAGGATATTTACTATTTTCAAAAATAACTGTACAAGACTGTACATAAAGGTATAGGAAATATAACCTTTTACCTCAAAACCGATAAAAATAAAAAGTACAAAAGTAAAAATGTAAAATGGCGGAAAATGTGCCCCGGTCTCCCCTACTGCTGCCTACTGAACCGGCATGAACCCGTACAGATTTCCCCCCACCACAGTGCGGGAATGCTGGGAAGCCACAGACCTGCAGCACCACTTATCAGGAACACAGGCAGTACTGAAGAGCTTCAGAGCCAGAGCCTCCCTTTTGTAAAGATGCATACAGCTGCATACAGGCAAAAGACACCACACTCCTGCAGAGACAGTCCTCGCATGGCACTGATTTGAAGAACTCATCCACATCCCCACCTTCGAGAAAGCTACACACTTGCCAGGCTTCATTTATTATTAGGCTCCGATTTATCGTACGACCAACAAGATGTCCAGCGAACCAATCAATTGGTAGCAGCCTACACATGTTTCGACCAACTGTTCTGGTGTCTGTCTGACAAACTGTTTTTGTTTTCGCGTGTTCGCTGTGCAGACGACCGCAGGCATGGATGTTGGTCGGGGAGAGCTACACACGGTACAATTTTTCGGGTGAAGTGGTTGGGTGGAGGGGGGTCGGATGTCGGACGGCCACGCCTGACCAATCACCCGACAAGCGAAGTTGGTGGGGAAAAGCCTCCACACGTCCAATTTATAGGACCGCCGATAAATTAGTCCCGACAAATCGGAACGTGTGTAGGGGCCATAAACATTTCTATTTAATAACTACATGTTTAGCCAGTGGCGTATCCAGGGGGGGGGGGGGGGGGGGCTGCCGGGCTGCAGCCCCCCACAGACCCTCCTCAACCCCCCCTCCCGAACATGCTGTAGCCCCCCCCCCCCCAGACCCTCCTTGAAGCCCCCCCCCCAGACCTCAGCCCCCAACAGACCACGATCCTGGATACGCCACTGTGTTTAGCTTACATACGCGAAAAACGTCTGCCTAGTATGACAGTACGCTTACAGAGGACTAGGTAATATTAGTGTGAACACGCCGCTCGCCGCCACAGGGCTGTCAGTAGCCGTCAGACCATCAGACCCTCGTTCTCTCTGCCAGAGGGCTGCCTCCCTTCCGACCTCGAAACAAAGCTTCGGCGTACTTGAGTGATATTTGTGGAGCCTGTCCTCTTGCCGAGATGCCTGTGGTAGACAGTCCCATGACAACTCCCTCTGAGAACGCGCCACGAGCAGGCACACCTTCACTTTCTGAACTACATCACAACTGAGCTAAACCACAGTCTTATTTATTAGACTGTGGCTAAACTGAGTAAGCACATTTCCTGTATAACTTTACTACTGAAAACCCGGCGTTGCCCGGGTATTTATTTATTTATTCCAGCCATTTTCCACGTATATATTCATTTGTATAAGTGCTGTATGTCTGTAAAATCTCTTGGGAATACAATTTGTAGTACAAAAATAACAGATTAAAACTTGATGCATGATGGGGCGGTTTTTCATGAACGTTACCGTTTATGTGCTCATATCCCATGAACTATGTGTCGTACTGTGATACAATTTAGAAAGTACACTCTACTATATGCGTGTAAACTGTTTGCAAAATTTCCTGCTGCTGTAATTTGTACTGTAGAAATTATAAATTGTAAAGTCATATCAAATGCCGCAGTTTTACTCCATAAACAGCGGAAAAGTACTAAGCGAGAAACTTTTTTTCCTTTCATCATTTTACTATGGTTGCCAGCGAGAAAAAGTTTAATAAAGGTTTGAAATTATATTTAAAGTTTGTTGCAAGTCGCTAAATACTGTCATTCTCATACATTGTATTTCAAAAGTCTCGCCGCATCATATGGCATTTTTTGCGATTTCTATTGGTTATGACGTAATATCTTTTGAACCATGTGCCGTATGTGAGTCTTAACCATGCAGCAATTGTTACCTCATGGTAAGGAATGTGTGTACCAAATTTGGTTGAAATCGGTACAATGGTTTAGGAGGAAATGAGCAGCATTGTCGCAAAATGCAGCAGTTTTTCGCGCATCTAATTGTTTATGACGTCATATCTCGTGAACTATATATCGTATGTGATTCTTATACTTACGACGACCGTCCTCATGGATTGAATCTTACGTGTACAAAATTTAATAAAGATTGGAACAAAACTGTAGATTTGTATGTAACACATACAAACATACGGACACTCTGTTTTTATACTAATTGAACTACACATCAAAACGCTCTCATATTACTCGTCTTACCTAATTATTATTCAATTCCAAAAGCCTCTGAAATTTAAAACTCTCTCTCCAGCAATAATCTGCTTTACTATATTAGATGTTGCAAACACGTCTATTCGCAACCAGCACATATTCTCGTACTCAATACTGTAACGAGTCTCCTGCCCATTTAAATTCGAGGTCCAAGAGTATTCGAGGTATTAGGAAAAACATGAATTACCCATCACGAAACGATCAAATTCTTTTGACTAAAGCAATGCAGATTTTGAGATAGAAAACTGATTTCCGTCAGCCCACACTGCAACTTTTTTTTCGAAAGAACCGCCTCCAATGATCTCGTATGACCTCTTCTCAACGAAGAGGCCATTCTACTGCGAATACACCCTAACTTACAAAACCAGTCATTCAGCTCACAGACAGAGAGACAACGAACCGTTTCCAGACCGCAACTCTTACAAACTAAATATAAGAGAATAAGAGAAATAGTTATACTCAAGCAGCACCTCAGATCCGATATGCGAGCTACCTTCTACTTACAACTACAATTCTGATGACAAAGCTGCAGCATCCGCACTCGGCACTCCAGATAAACGACTGCGATTTCCAATAGATGCAACTGATCACAAACAAATCAAAAACCACAACACAGATTGTTTAAAGGTTTCGTAGAGTGTAAGATCTAATAACAGTTACTGCTTTATTATTACAGACCTAGAAAAAAGTTCATATTATGCGCATGAGACGTCAACGTGATTGAATTATGACCCATCTTGATGAATCGCAAAGGGAAAACACGCATCCTCTGACGTCAAGAGAGATCACCCGAGAACTGGAGATCATTCCCTACAATCGATATAATCATCCATCTAACACGCACTTCCATACGCAAGTCCACCTGAGAGTTGTACTCTCCTTATCTAACCAACAAGAGTAGTGCCTTCTACGTTAAACAACTACATATGCAGGAAGAAATTCTAGCACTCTAGCATTCATTACACACGATAACGAAGCGCCTTTTAGGTGTTAACTGCGATTTATTAAGCAATTAGACTGAGGTTGAAAGTAACTGTGAAGTTATCTGGGCACGTATAACAGGTCTAAAAGAAGTAAAGTAATAGTAGGGTGTTTTTACCGGCTCCTCAGTGCTGCTGTAGCAGTTTTAGGATCATTCAAAGAAGGCTTGGAAGGGCCGATAAGCAAATGTTACGATCGACTTAGAAAATGAATGGGCATCTGGGACTATGGATGTAGAGGAATTGTGGACTAAATTTAAGTGCATTGTTAACAAAGGGTTAGAGAAATATGTGCCAGTAAAGACGATTAAGGATAGAAAAGATCCACCGTGGTATAATAATAAAGTTAGAAAGCTGCTGAGAAAGCAAAGGCTGTTGCACTCTCGATTAAAAAAAGAACACGCAAATGATGACAGGCAAAGGTTAGTAGAGATTCGTGCGTCTATAAGAAGATCGATACGCGAAGCATACAATAATTATCACAGGCATACCTTAGCAAAAGATCTTTCCGAGAACCCAAAAAAAAAATTCTGGTCCTATGTAAAATCGATAAGCGGGTCAAAGCCCACTGCTCAGTCACACGTTGATCATTCTGGGGCAGTAATAGAAGAAAGCAAACGTAAAAGCTGAAGTTCTAAATTTAACCTTTAAGAAATCTTTCACGGAGAAGGACCTCACAAATATACCACCATTTGATCAACGTACTAATTCCGAAATGGGGAACATAGCAATAGGTATTTCCGGTGTAGAGAAGCAGCCGAGAGAGCTAAATACGAAAAAGTCTGCTGGTCCGGATGGAATACCAGTTCGGTTTAACAAAGACTATTCTGCGGCATTGTCCCCCTACATAACTTGCATTTGTTGCGAATCTTTAATTCAGCGCAAAGTTCCTAGTGATTGGAAAAAAGCGCATGTTGATCATTCCAGGGCAGTAATAGAAGAAAACAAACGGAAAGTTGAAGTTCTAAATTTAACCTTTAAGAAATCTTTCACGCAGGAGGACCTCACAAATGTACCACCATTTGATCAATGTACTAATTCCGAAATGGGGGAACATAGCAATAGGTATTTCCGGTGTAGAGAAGCAGCCGAGAGAGCTAAATACGAAAAAGTCTGCTGGTCCGGATGGAATACCAGTTCGGATTTACAAAGACTATTCTGCGGCATTGGCCCCCTACACAACTTGCATTTGTTGCGAATCTTTAATTCAGCGCAAAGTTCCTAGTGATTGGAAAAAAGCGCATGTTGATCATTCCAGGGCAGTAATAGAAGAAAACAAACGGAAAGTTGAAGTTGTAAATTTAACCTTTAAGAAATCTTTCACGCAGGAGGACCTCACAAATGTACCACCATTTGATCAATGTACTAATTCCGAAATGGGGGAACATAGCAATAGGTATTTCCGATGTAGGGAAGCAGCCGAGAGAGCTGAATACGAAAAAGTCTGCTGGTCCGGATGGAATACCAGTTCGGTTTTACAAAGACTATTCTGCGGCATTGGCCCCCTACATAACTTGCATTTATTGCGAATCTTTAATTCAGCGCAAAGTTCCTAGTGATTGGAAAAAGCGCAGGTGACGCCCGCAGGTTGATCATTCCGGGGCAGTAATAGAAGAAAGCAAACGGAAAGTTGAAGTTCTAAATTTAACCTTTAAGAAATCTTTCACGCAGGAGGACCTCACAAATGTACCACTATTTGATCAACGTACTAATTCCGAAATGGGAAACATAGCAATAGGTATTTCCGGTGTAGAGCGGCAGCTGAGAGAGCTAAATACGAAAAAGTCTGCTGGTCCAGATGGAATACCAGTACGGTTTTACAAAGACTATTCTGCGGCATTGGCCCCCTACATAACTTGCATTTATTGCGAATCTTTAATTCAGCGCAAAGTACCTAGTGATTGGAAAAAAGCGCAGGTGACGCCCGCAGGTTGATCATTCCGGGGCAGTAATAGAAGAAAGCAAACGGAAAGTTGAAGTTGTAAATTTAACCTTTAAGAAATCTTTCACGCAGGAGGACCTCACAAATGTACCACCATTTGATCAATGTACTAATTCCGAAATGGGGGAACATAGCAATAGGTATTTCCGGTGTAGAGAAGCAGCCGAGAGAGCTAAATACGAAAAAGTCTGCTGGTCCGGATGGAATACCAGTTCGGATTTACAAAGACTATTCTGCGGCATTGGCCCCCTACACAACTTGCATTTGTTGCGAATCTTTAATTCAGCGCAAAGTTCCTAGTGATTGGAAAAAAGCGCATGTTGATCATTCCAGGGCAGTAATAGAAGAAAACAAACGGAAAGTTGAAGTTGTAAATTTAACCTTTAAGAAATCTTTCACGCAGGAGGACCTCACAAATGTACCACCATTTGATCAATGTACTAATTCCGAAATGGGGGAACATAGCAATAGGTATTTCCGGTGTAGAGAAGCAGCCGAGAGAGCTAAATACGAAAAAGTCTGCTGGTCCGGATGGAATACCAGTTCGGTTTTACAAAGACTATTCTGCGGCATTGGCCCCCTACCCAACTTGCATTTATTGTGAATCTTTAATTCATCGCAAAGTTCCTAGTGATTGGAAAAAGTGCAGGTGACGCCCGCAGGTTGATCAATCCGGGACAGTAATAAATGAAAGCAAATGGAAAGCTGAAGTTCTAAATTTAATCTTTAAGATATCTTTCACGCAGGAGGACATCACAAATGTACCACCATTTGATCAACGTACTAATTCCGAAATGGGGAACATAGCAATAGGTATTTCCGATGTAGGGAAGCAGCCGAGAGAGCTGAATACGAAAAAGTCTGCTGGTCCGGATGGAATACCAGTTCGGTTTTACAAAGACTATTCTGCGGCATTGGCCCCCTACATAACTTGCATTTATTGCGAATCTTTAATTCAGCGCAAAGTTCCTAGTGATTGGAAAAAAGCGCAGGTGACGCCCGCAGGTTGATCATTCCGGGGCAGTAATAGAAGAAAGCAAACGGAAAGTTGAAGTTGTAAATTTAACCTTTAAGAAATCTTTCACGCAGGAGGACCTCACAAATGTACCACCATTTGATCAATGTACTAATTCCGAAATGGGGGAACATAGCAATAGGTATTTCCGGTGTAGAGAAGCAGCCGAGAGAGCTAAATACGAAAAAGTCTGCTGGTCCGGATGGAATACCAGTTCGGATTTACAAAGACTATTCTGCGGCATTGGCCCCCTACACAACTTGCATTTGTTGCGAATCTTTAATTCAGCGCAAAGTTCCTAGTGATTGGAAAAAAGCGCATGTTGATCATTCCAGGGCAGTAATAGAAGAAAACAAACGGAAAGTTGAAGTTGTAAATTTAACCTTTAAGAAATCTTTCACGCAGGAGGACCTCACAAATGTACCACCATTTGATCAATGTACTAATTCCGAAATGGGGGAACATAGCAATAGGTATTTCCGGTGTAGAGAAGCAGCCGAGAGAGCTAAATACGAAAAAGTCTGCTGGTCCGGATGGAATACCAGTTCGGTTTTACAAAGACTATTCTGCGGCATTGGCCCCCTACCCAACTTGCATTTATTGTGAATCTTTAATTCAGCGCAAAGTTCCTAGTGATTGGAAAAAGTGCAGGTGACGCCCGCAGGTTGATCAATCCGGGACAGTAATAAATGAAAGCAAATGGAAAGCTGAAGTTCTAAATTTAATCTTTAAGATATCTTTCACGCAGGAGGACATCACAAATGTACCACCATTTGATCAACGTACTAATTCCGAAATGGGGAACATAGCAATAGGTATTTCCGATGTAGGGAAGCAGCCGAGAGAGCTGAATACGAAAAAGTCTGCTGGTCCGGATGGAATACCAGTTCGGTTTTACAAAGACTATTCTGCGGCATTGGCCCCCTACATAACTTGCATTTATTGCGAATCTTTAATTCAGCGCAAAGTTCCTAGTGATTGGAAAAAGCGCAGGTGACGCCCGCAGGTTGATCATTCCGGGGCAGTAATAGAAGAAAGCAAACGGAAAGTTGAAGTTCTAAATTTAACCTTTAAGAAATCTTTCACGCAGGAGGACCTCACAAATGTACCACTATTTGATCAACGTACTAATTCCGAAATGGGAAACATAGCAATAGGTATTTCCGGTGTAGAGCGGCAGCTGAGAGAGCTAAATACGAAAAAGTCTGCTGGTCCAGATGGAATACCAGTACGGTTTTACAAAGACTATTCTGCGGCATTGGCCCCCTACATAACTTGCATTTATTGCGAATCTTTAATTCAGCGCAAAGTACCTAGTGATTGGAAAAAAGCGCAGGTGACGCCCGCAGGTTGATCATTCCGGGGCAGTAATAGAAGAAAGCAAACGGAAAGTTGAAGTTGTAAATTTAACCTTTAAGAAATCTTTCACGCAGGAGGACCTCACAAATGTACCACCATTTGATCAATGTACTAATTCCGAAATGGGGGAACATAGCAATAGGTATTTCCGGTGTAGAGAAGCAGCCGAGAGAGCTAAATACGAAAAAGTCTGCTGGTCCGGATGGAATACCAGTTCGGATTTACAAAGACTATTCTGCGGCATTGGCCCCCTACCCAACTTGCATTTATTGTGAATCTTTAATTCATCGCAAAGTTCCTAGTGATTGGAAAAAAGCGCAGGTGACGCCCGCAGGTTGATCATTCCGGGGCAGTAATAGAAGAAAGCAAACGGAAAGTTGAAGTTGTAAATTTAACCTTTAAGAAATCTTTCACGCAGGAGGACCTCACAAATGTACCACCATTTGATCAATGTACTAATTCCGAAATGGGGGAACATAGCAATAGGTATTTCCGGTGTAGAGAAGCAGCCGAGAGAGCTAAATACGAAAAAGTCTGCTGGTCCGGATGGAATACCAGTTCGGATTTACAAAGACTATTCTGCGGCATTGGCCCCCTACACAACTTGCATTTGTTGCGAATCTTTAATTCAGCGCAAAGTTCCTAGTGATTGGAAAAAAGCGCATGTTGATCATTCCAGGGCAGTAATAGAAGAAAACAAACGGAAAGTTGAAGTTGTAAATTTAACCTTTAAGAAATCTTTCACGCAGGAGGACCTCACAAATGTACCACCATTTGATCAACGTACTAATTCCGAAATGGGGAACATAGCAATAGGTATTTCCGATGTAGGGAAGCAGCCGAGAGAGCTGAATACGAAAAAGTCTGCTGGTCCGGATGGAATACCAGTTCGGTTTTACAAAGACTATTCTGCGGCATTGGCCCCCTACCCAACTTGCATTTATTGTGAATCTTTAATTCATCGCAAAGTTCCTAGTGATTGGAAAAAGTGCAGGTGACGCCCGCAGGTTGATCAATCCGGGACAGTAATAAATGAAAGCAAATGGAAAGCTGAAGTTCTAAATTTAATCTTTAAGATATCTTTCACGCAGGAGGACATCACAAATGTACCACCATTTGATCAACGTACTAATTCCGAAATGGGGAACATAGCAATAGGTATTTCCGATGTAGGGAAGCAGCCGAGAGAGCTGAATACGAAAAAGTCTGCTGGTCCGGATGGAATACCAGTTCGGTTTTACAAAGACTATTCTGCGGCATTGGCCCCCTACATAACTTGCATTTATTGCGAATCTTTAATTCAGCGCAAAGTTCCTAGTGATTGGAAAAAGCGCAGGTGACGCCCGCAGGTTGATCATTCCGGGGCAGTGATAGAAGAAAGCAAACGGAAAGTTGAAGTTCTAAATTTAACCTTTAAGAAATCTTTCACGCAGGAGGACCTCACAAATGTACCACTATTTGATCAACGTACTAATTCCGAAATGGGAAACATAGCAATAGGTATTTCCGGTGTAGAGCGGCAGCTGAGAGAGCTAAATACGAAAAAGTCTGCTGGTCCAGATGGAATACCAGTACGGTTTTACAAAGACTATTCTGCGGCATTGGCCCCCTACATAACTTGCATTTATTGCGAATCTTTAATTCAGCGCAAAGTACCTAGTGATTGGAAAAAAGCGCAGGTGACGCCCGCAGGTTGATCATTCCGGGGCAGTAATAGAAGAAAGCAAACGGAAAGTTGAAGTTGTAAATTTAACCTTTAAGAAATCTTTCACGCAGGAGGACCTCACAAATGTACCACCATTTGATCAACGTACTAATTCCGAAATGGGGAACATAGCAATTGGTATTTCCGGTGTAGAGCGGCAGCCGAGAGAGCTAAATACGAAAAAATCTGCTGGTCCGGATGGAATACCAGTTCGGTTTTACAAAGACTATTCTGCGGCATTGGCCCCCTACCCAACTTGCATTTATTGTGAATCTTTAATTCATCGCAAAGTTCCTAGTGATTGGAAAAAGTGCAGGTGACGCCCGCAGGTTGATCAATCCGGGGCAGTAATAGAAGAAAGCAAATGGAAAGTTGAAGTTCTAAATTTAATCTTTAAGATATCTTTCACGCAGGAGGACATCACAAATGTACCACCATTTGATCAACGTACTAATTCCGAAATGGGGAACATAGCAATAGGTATTTCCGATGTAGGGAAGCAGCCGAGAGAGCTGAATACGAAAAAGTCTGCTGGTCCGGATGGAATACCAGTTCGGTTTTACAAAGACTATTCTGCGGCATTGGCCCCCCACATAACTTGCATTTATTGCGAATCTTTAATTCAGCGCAAAGTTCCTAGTGATTGGAAAAAAGCGCAGGTGACGCCCGCAGGTTGATCATTCCGGGGCAGTAATAGAAGAAAGCAAACGGAAAGTTGAAGTTGTAAATTTAACCTTTAAGAAATCTTTCACGCAGGAGGACCTCACAAATGTACCACCATTTGATCAACGTACTAATTCCGAAATGGGGAACATAGCAATTGGTATTTCCGGTGTAGAGCGGCAGCCGAGAGAGCTAAATACGAAAAAGTCTGCTGGTCCGGATGGAATACCAGTTCGGTTTTACAAAGACTATTCTGCGGCATTGGCCCCCTACATAACTTGCATTTATTGCGAATCTTTAATTCAGCGCAAAGTTCCTAGTGATTGGAAAAAGCGCAGGTGACGCCCGCAGGTTGATCAATCCGGGGCAGTAATAAATGAAAGCAAATGGAATGCTGAAGTTCTAAATTTAACCTTTAAGATATCTTTCACGCAGGAGGACCTGACAAATGTACCACCATTTGATCAACGTACTAATTCCGAAATGGGGAACATAGCAATAGGTATTTCCGGTGTAGAGCGGCAGCTGAGAGAGCTAAATACGAAAAAGTCTGCTGGTCCAGATGGAATACCAGTACGGTTTTACAAAGACTATTCTGCGGCATTGGCCCCCTACATAACTTGCATTTATTGCGAATCTTTAATTCAGCGCAAAGTACCTAGTGATTGGAAAAAAGCGCAGGTGACGCCCGCAGGTTGATCATTCCGGGGCAGTAATAGAAGAAAGCAAACGGAAAGTTGAAGTTGTAAATTTAACCTTTAAGAAATCTTTCACGCAGGAGGACCTCACAAATGTACCACCATTTGATCAATGTACTAATTCCGAAATGGGGGAACATAGCAATAGGTATTTCCGGTGTAGAGAAGCAGCCGAGAGAGCTAAATACGAAAAAGTCTGCTGGTCCGGATGGAATACCAGTTCGGTTTTACAAAGACTATTCTGCGGCATTGGCCCCCTACACAACTTGCATTTATTGTGAATCTTTAATTCATCGCAAAGTTCCTAGTGATTGGAAAAAGCGCAGGTGACGCCCGCAGGTTGATCAATCCGGGACAGTAATAAATGAAAGCAAATGGAATGCTGAAGTTCTAAATTTAATCTTTAAGATATCTTTCACGCAGGAGGACATCACAAATGTACCACCATTTGATCAACGTACTAATTCCGAAATGGGGAACATAGCAATAGGTATTTCCGATGTAGGGAAGCAGCCGAGAGAGCTGAATACGAAAAAGTCTGCTGGTCCGGATGGAATACCAGTTCGGTTTTACAAAGACTATTCTGCGGCATTGGCCCCCTACATAACTTGCATTTATTGCGAATCTTTAATTCAGCGCAAAGTTCCTAGTGATTGGAAAAAAGCGCAGGTGACACCCGTTTATAAGAAAGGAAAGAGAACTGACCCACACAATTACAGGCCAATATCGTTGACATCAGTTTCATGTAGAATCTTAGAGCATATTCTCAGTTCGAATATAGTAAATTTCCTTGAAACGGAAGAGCTTCTTTCCATGAATCAGCACGGGTTTAGGAAACATTGTTCATGTGAAACTCAGCTTGCCCTTTTCTCACATGATATCTTGCGATCCATGTATGAAGGGCAACAAGCGGATTGTGTTTTTCTTGACTTCAAACAGGTGTTCGACGCGGTGCCACACTGCAGACTGCTAATGAAGATACGAGCTTATGGAATAGGTTCACAGATTTGTGACTGGCTTTAAGACTTGTGTTCATCAGAGACGAGTGTATCGTCAGGCGTGCCCCAGGGGAGTGTGATAGGACCGCTATTATTTTCTATCTATATAAATGATCTGGGTGCTCCTCGGTTGCACAGTGGTAGAGTGCCAAACTACAAATCCAAAGGTCCCGGGTTCGATCCCTGCCAGGTTCTAGAATTTTTATCTGTCACTTTCCACTTCTTTCACCTCTGTCAGTATTGCTCATGTGAAAAATACCGAGTAGCACCGTGGTTCGGAACCCACGTTAAGCTGTAGGTCCCCCTATAACTGGCTGGGTAAGTCAGTTCGAAGGTCGGAGAAAGGCAACGGCATACCACCTCCAAACAGGACCGTGCCTAGTAAAGCACTGTGGTGTTCAAACCAATCTTCGGATTGTTGACTGCTTTACCTTTATAAATGATCTGATGGATAGAGTAAGTTGTAATTTACGGCTGTTTGCTGATGATGTTTGCTGTGGTGTATGGGTGTTGTCTGTAACTGACTGTAATAGCATACAGGATGACTTAGACAAAATTTCTAGTTGGTGCTAAGAATGGCAGCTGGCTCTCAATGTAGAAAAATCTAAGGTGATGCGCATGAGTAGAAAAAACAATTCTGTAATGTTCGAATACAGCATGAGTAGTGAGCTTCTTGATGCTATCGCGTCGTTCAAATATCTAGGCGTACCATTGCAGAGCGATATGAAATGGAACTAACATGTAAGGACAGTTGTGAGTAAGGCGGACAGCCGACTTCGGTTTATTGGGAGAATTTTGGGAAGATGTACTTTACCTGTAAAGGAGACCGCGTATAAAACGCTTGCAGGACCACGTCTTGAGAATTGCTTAAGTGTTTGGGACCCGCAGCAGATCAGTTTAAAGGAAGACATAGAGGCGGTTCAGAGACGAGCAGCTAGATTTGTTACTGGTACGTTCGACCAATGCGCGAGTGTCACGGAAATCTCCTGCAACTCAATTGGGGATTGCTGGAAGAAAGACGAAGTTCTTTTCGTGAATTTCTGTTAAGTAAATTTAGAGGGCCGGAATTTGAAGGTGAGTGTAGTACGATCTTGCTGCCGCCTACTTACATTTCGCGTAAAGATCACAAAGACAAAAGAAATTAGGGCTCGTACGGAGGCATATAGGCATTCTTTTTTTTCATCGTTCCATTTGGGAGTGCAATAGGAAAGGAAATGCCTAGTAGTGGTACAGTGTACCCTCCGCCACGCACCTTACGGTGAATTGCGGAGTATGTATGTCGATGTTGAAATAAGATTTTTTTTTTTTTTTTTTTTTAAATCCATAATTCCCATGTTGTTTGCTATCGCAAACAAAGATGTCTACTCTATAAATTATGATTCCAGCCTACACACCGCTACATCCAATCGTTAAAAATTCTTTCGCCATCGTCCTGTGTCAAAAGACCCTTGTTGTAATGGCCTCCATCCGAATTCGTGCATCATTCCGCGATACTCTTTCCCATACAAACATCGATAATACAAAACATGCTTCCATACTCTTCGAAAGTAATTATTCAAATCAATACTTGGAAAATGTTACTCTCGTATGATAAAAAACTAACAGGTCTTCTAATGGTGATTCACAACATCACACATTCGTCGCAATGCCATTCGTTACAACCGATAATCACACGCAACACCCAACCAATTACATCGTAAAATCATCCAACACTTCGATAGAGTAAAAAACGTAAAGCAATATAATTACAAACCCGTCCAAACACAATGCCATACAAATAACATTCACAACGTCTAACAGCAACAGATGGCACCTTCTTTCGCTCATGATCATTTAATGCATATTTAAGTATCCAAAGCAAAAGATCGCGATCTGCCACCAAGCCAAACAGACAGTGCTTCGATTTATTAGAATAATTCAAACCATTTTATCACTAAATTACCATACTTACAACCTGTTTTCTTTAGAGTCCATCGTAACAGAGCAACATCAGTCATAGCAAATAGGCGTTACCTCGATAATTTTAGAGTAATTCCACCCATTTTACCAAAGTTCTAACCCAACTAGCGTACGAGACTCCCCCTAAGGGACTGTAACAACAGCCAAATCCAACCAAGTGCCTAGGTCTATTATTACAGTCGTCCTTAACCTACAACTAATGGATCTATCAATTATACAAGACATAAACAATGTACTGCAGACACCCCTTCTACTAGATACCGATAACAGTCATTCCCACTCCAACATGGTTTAGAGTAACACCAGAGCACCGTATTCTAGCTCAAATCAATGTAATTCAGAATTTGAATTCAACAAACAAATGTGTCGAGATTAAACATACTTACAAACCGTCTTGATAAAAATAACTATTTTGAAAACAAATGCTCCCTGTATACGAAAAATAACATGAGATTACATACATACACAAAAAACGTAGATAATAAAGCAGAGACGCGTCCATAGCAGACATCCATGGCTATACACTACTGGTCATTTAAACTGTTACACCAAGAAGAAATGCAGATAATAAACGGGTATTCATTAGACAAATATATTATACTAGAACTGACATATGATTACATTTTCACGCAATTTGGGTGCATAGATCCTGAGAAATCAGTACCCAGAACAACCACCTCCGGCCGTAATAACGGCCTTGATAGTCCTGTGTATTGAGTCAAACAGAGCTTGGATGGCGTGAACAGGTACAGATGCCCATGCAGCTTCAACACGATACCACAGTTCATCAAGAGTAGTGACTGGCTTATTGTGACGAGCCAGTTGCTCAGCCACCATTGACTAGACGTTTTCAATTGGTGAGAGATCTGGAGAGTGTGCTGGCCAGGGCAGCTGTCGAACATTTTCCGTATCCAGAATGGCCCGTACAGTACCTGCAATATGGGGTCGTTCATTATCCTGCTGAAATGTAGGGTTTTGCAGGGATCAAATTAAGGATAGAGCCACGGGTCGTAACAGATCTGAAATGTAACGGCCACTGTTCAAAGTGCCATCGATGCAAACAAGAGGTGGCCGAGACGCGTAAGCACTGGCACCCCACACCATCACGCCGGGTGATACGCCAGAATACCCGCTTCCAATGTGCATTCACCGCGATGTCGCCAAACACGGATGCGACCATCATGATGCTGTAAACAGACCCTGGATTCATCCGAAAAAATGACGATTTGCCACTCATGCCCTCCTGAACCCACCGATTCCATATTTTGCTAACAGTCATTGGATCGCGACCAACGGAAGCAGCAATGTCGCGATACGATAAACCGCAATCGCGATGGGCTACAATCCGACCTTTATCAAACTCGGAAACGTGATGGTACGCATTTCTCCTCCTTACACAAGGCATCACAACAACGTTTCACCAGGCAATGCCGCTCAACTGCTGTTTGTGTATGAAAAATCGGCTTGATACTTTCCTCACGTCAGCACGTTGTAGGAGTCGCCCCTGGAGCCAACCTACATCTACATATATACTCTGCAAATCACATTTAAGTGCCTGGCAGAGGGTTCATTGATAATTTTCATAACTTTTCTCTACCGTTCCATTCTCTAATAGCACGCGGGAACAAAGAACACCTAAATCGTTCCGTTTTCGATCTGATTTCTCGTATTTTATTGGGATGGTCACGTCTCCCTAAGTAGGTGGGTGCTAGTAAAATATTTTCACATTTAGAAGTAAAAGTCGCTGATTGAAACTTCGCAAAAAGATCACGCCGCAATGAATAACGTCTTTCTTTTAATGATTTCCACCCTAATTCGTGCAACATTTCCGTGACGCTTTCCCACCCGTAGCGTGATAAAACAAAACGAGCTGCCCATCTCTGAACCTTCTCAGTGTCTTCCGTCAGTCCCACCTGGTGAGGGTCCCACAAGGGGCAACAATACTCTAGGAGAGGACACACAAGTGTGATGTAGGCAATCTCTTTGGTGCAGCTGGTGCATCTTCGAAGCGTTCTGCCAATGAAACGTAACCTTTGGTTCGCCTTCCCCACAATATTTTCAATGTGTTCTCTCCAGTCTAAGTTATTCGTAATTGTAACTCCTAGGTATTTGGTAGAATTTACGACCTTAAGGTTGACTAATTTATCGCATAATTGAAGTTCAGCGGATTTCTTTTAGTGGTCATGTGTATTACTTTACACTTTTCTTTATTTAGTGTCAATTGTCACTTTTCGCACCATGTAGAAATTTTGTTTAAATCGCTTTGCAGTTGCTTTTTTTTATCCTCTGTTGTAACCGATAAACGACAGCATCATCCGCGATAAGTCTAAGGGAGCTATTCAGATTTTCTCCTAAATCGTTTATAAACACAAGGAAGAGTAGGGGACCTATAACGCTTCCCTGTGGAACGCCAGATATCAGTTCTGTTTTACTCGATGACTTACCGTCAATTACAACGAACTGTGTCCTTTCTGATAGGAAATCGTGAATCCAATCGCATAATTGGGGAGATATTCCATAAGCACGCAATTTCATTAGAAGCCGCTTGTGGGCTACAGTGTCAAAAGCCTTCCGGAAATCCAGAAATATGGAATCGATTTGAGATCCCTTGTCGATGGCACTTAACACTTCATAAAGGGCAAGCTGTGTTTCGCAAGAGCGATACTTTCTGAATCCGTGTTGACTATTGGTTAATAGGTCGTTCTCTTCGAGGTAGTTCATAATATTCGAACGAAGTATATGTTCCAAAATCCTACTGCAAATCGACGTCAATGAGATTGGCCTGTAATTTTGGAGATCACTCCTATTGCCTTTCTTGAATATTGGAGTAACTTGGGCAACATTGCAGTCTTTGGGTACGGATCTTTCGCTGAGTGATCGGTTGTAAATTATAGCGAAGTACGGGGCTATTGCATCAGCATACTCTGAGAGGAATCTAGTTGGTATACAATCAGGCCCGGAAGATTTGTTTTTGTTTAGTGACTTAAGTTCTTTTACTACTCCAGGAACATCTACTGCTACGTTTCGCATGCTGGCAGCTGTTCTTGGATTGAATACCGGAGTGTTCACTTCGTCTTCTTTGGTGAACGAATTTCGGAAAGCTTTGTTTAGTAATTCTGCCTTAGCAGTACTGTCATCGGTAGTATTACCATTGCTGTCGCGTAGTGAAGGTATTGTTTGTGTTTTGCCGCTAGTGTACTTCACATTATTACCATAATTTCTTTGGATTTTCTGCAAGATTACGAGACAGGATTTCGTTGTGGTAACTACTATAGGCTTCTCGCATTGAAGTCAGCGCTAGGTTGCGAGTTTCAGTAAAAGATTGCCAGTCTTGGAGATTCTCTGTCTTTTTAATTTTTGCATGCGTTTTTCTTTGTTTCTGCAACAGTGATCTGACCTCTTTTGTGTACCACGGGGGGGGGGGGGGGGGTCAGCCCCTCCTTAATTAATTTATTTGGTATAAATCTCTCGATGGCTACTGATATTATGACTTTGAAAGTAAGCCACAACTGATCTATACTAGCATTTTTAGTTTTGAAAGACTGGAGACTATCACTCAGAAAAGCGTGAAGCGAATTTTTATCTTCTTTATTGAATAGATATGTTTTTCGTTTATTTTTGGTGCATTTGGGAATTTCGACATTCAGTCTCGCTACTACAACTCGATGTTCGCTAATCCATGTATCTGTTTTGATGCTCTTTACTAGCTCAGGATTATTTGTTGCTAGGAGATCAAGGGTATTTTCGCAACCACTTACTATTCTAGTGGGTTCATGAACTAACTGCTCGAAGTAGTTTTCAGAAAAAGCATTCAGAACTAGTTCGGACGATGTTTTATATTTGCCGCCGGTTTTGAATACGTAATTATGCCAACATATCGAGGGTAAATTAAAGTCGCCACCGATTATAACAGTATGCTTTGGATACCGATTTAAAATGTGCTTCAAGCTTTCTTTGAACATTTCGGCAACTGCATCGTCTGAGTCAGGGGGCCGATAAAAAGATCCAATTCTTAATTTATTCCGGTTATCAGGTATGACCTCTACCCATACCAACTCACAGGAAATATCTGCCTCAATTTCGCTGCAGGATAAACCGTTTGTAACAGCAATAAACACGCCACCTCCTTTTTTATTTATTCTATCCTTTCTGAAGATCATTTGGCCCTTTGAAAAAATTTCGGCCGAACTTATCTCAGGCGTCAGCCAGCTTTCAGAACCTATAACGATTTGTGCCTCAGTACTTTCTATCAGCGCTTGGAGCTCTGGAACTTTCCCAATACAGCTACGACAATTTACAACTGTTATACCAATGGTTTCTAGATCTGCTTTCTTCCTGTGTCTGACCTGCCCCCTTTGAGACTGAAACCCATTTTGTGTATTCCCCAGCCCCTTTAACCTAAAAAACCGCCCAGTCCACGCCACACAGCCCCCGCTACCCGTATAGCCGCTTCCTGAGTATAGTGGAACCCGAAAACCCACCAACCTTTGGCGCAAGTCGAGGAATCTGCAGCCCATACGGTCGCAGAACCGTCTGAGCCTCTGATTCAGACCCTCCACTCGGCTCTGAACCAAAGGTCCGCAGTCAGTCCTGTTGACAATGCTGCAGATGGTGAGCTCCGCTTTCATCTTGCAAGCAAGACTGGCAGTCTTTACCACTTCTGATAGCCGCTCAAAACCAGGGAGGATCTCTTCCAATCCAAAGCGACACACATAATTAGTCCCAACATGAGCCACCACCTGCAGCTGGCTGCACCTTGTGCTCTTCATGGCATCCGGAAGGACCCGTTCCACATCTGTAATGACCCGGTATGCACACGGAGTGCACATTGGACTTCTTCCCCTCCTTATCAACCATTTTTCTAAGGGGCTCCATCACCTGCTTAACATTGGAGCTCCCAACTACTAACAACCTTGTGTGAATGCCCTGAAAGCTAATAATTTGCATACCACAACATCTTCTTCCTATTGGTTACGTTTCGCGTCTGTAGCACGTTATCTTCGTGCTGTAGCGATTTTAATGACCAGGAGTGTAGGAATGAATTTTTTATTTTCTTTCCAACACTTCCTCCAGAAAGAAAAATTCATAAAATTGCCTCGCCTCTTGCATGCCAATTTGTGAACGCAGAAAATTAAATCTAACTCGTTCAAGCGGCTTTGTCAGAATATCTGACAACTAGTAAGTTCCACTGATGTGTTCGAATTGAACCTCACTATTAAGATATTTGTCACAGACACAGAAATATCTAACTTCTCTATGTTTTTTTAATGCCGATGATATTTCGGATTTTTTTGCTAATTTTAATGGACTAGCATTGTCAATGTACAAAGTCGGCGGTTGTTCTGGATTTTCCACTAATTCTGATAATAAACGACTTAACCAAACTAGCTCTTTTGCACCTTCACTGGCTGAAATAAACTCCACTTCAGTTGTAGGTGTGGCTACTACCTTCTGCAACTGACTAGTCCAAGATATTGCACCTTCCGAGTACTTTACAACAATTCCAGTTGGATTGGTCATCACCTGCGAAGTCAGCATCACTGTAAACTCATAACTCTTCTTTCTTTTATACATTATTCCAAAATTCAAGGTCCCTTTCAAATATCGGAATATTATTTTTACTCTGTTCCAATCTTCAGTGGTTGGTTTTGCCATGGCTCAGGCAGCTTTATTGACTGCAAAGGAGATGTCAAGACGAATTACAGTTGACTGGTACATAAGACAACCAATTGCTTCAAGTAGGTAGGCAAGGAGAGCTTCACGCCAAGAATCTGGAAGTGACGTCATCCAAGATGGCTGCCGGAAGTGACGTCATCATAATTTGGACGGGAAAATTTGGCGGGAAATTCAAAATGCGTATTTCCCCACCCCTAAGGAGAGCTTCACGCCAAGAATCCGAAAGTGACGTCATCCAAGATGGCTGCCGGTAGTGACGTCATCATAATTTGGTGGGAAATTCAAAATGGCGTAATTAAAGTAATTGTGTGTAGTTAGAGTAATTGCAATTACGCGTACATGGAGTAATTGGGGTAATTGTTTATTTATTTATTTATTGTTATTGCATGTGCTCACTCCTCCATGTCTGGCGTGGAACTGAGCTCACCCCAAGGCATCTACATCACCCCTCCCACCCTTACCACGTGACCACCACCGACCAATGAGAGCCCAGTACGTGACCACCCCAACCGATATTCTGCAGTCATTCAGACGCAGAGCGAGCAGCAGCAGCATAGGAATTAGGAAGGATGCAATTGCGATAATTACATTTGACTCCCGTAGTTGAGAGTTTCCTGGTACAACCACAAATTGGCGGGAAGTCCAATTTCTGGTTGCCCCAAAAGGCTTTCGCCCCTCCGATCCGGTGGAGCACCCTCAGACTGCACCTGTTTCTATATATAAAAGCAAATCACAGCATTCTGTTCGGTAACATGATAAAAAGAGCCTTAATTAGTGCTCATATCGCATCCAAAATTAGATGTGCATATAGATGAATCATATATAAGATCATCTGTAATGCCATACATATGTACTTCCATTACTCTAGTAATTATATCGAATTTTCAATCCATGGCCATTGAAATCGTTTGCTAGACTGTCTCACTGAAAGCAGCAGTTCTACCGCAAACGAAGATGCTAACCTACACAACGCAACACATGATCCTATATAGGACATGGAGTGTTTACACTTTTTTGTTACAGTACAACTGAGTACATGCAACGTAATGTTCGTAAACACTTATTTCGCAACCAACGCTCGCATACTTCGATCATAGCCTGCTCTCTAAGGAATGGATGGAAGTCACACACAGTACAAACACGTTTGTCGTGTGTTCCGCTAATTTCGGTCAATACAACGATGCGAGACCAATCGCTCCGCCTGTTTAGTGTAAAAGCAAATATTTTTCCCCCACACTATCTGTTTAAAACGGGCTTGCACATATGCAATAGCTTCCTTTAAAGCCTTTGTCTTCGCCATATAACCCAGTTTTCGTTTACCCTTCTTCTTAGGAGTTGTGGAATAACGTAGGTGATATCTACGTCCGCAGAGAATAAAGTCCTGGAATGCTAAATATATATATATATATATATATATATATATATATATATATATATATATATATATATCCTTGCTCAACTGTCCATGTAATTTACAGTTGAAGCTAAAACATAATGTCCGAGAGAGCGGTCAATTTTCGGGTACTCTTAATAACCAAGTAATCAATTTGCAGAATAACTGATCTCTAAAAGCATATGTTAACCGGAAGCGACGCACAGTACAACGGCGCACTTTGTAAATACCGTATCTTCTCTTTTATAACACTTAAACAATATTCTTGCACAGATCCATAAACACAATCCTCCATCCTGGTAATGTCATCTTCTCCACCCAGCAAAAAATATAAGTCCTAAAAATCAACTGTCTGGACGCTTTTTATAAAATCGATAACTTTGCTTACACCAGGGCTCGTGGTTTTTCGACAAATTTATTTTGGTTCTACAATTCGACGCGAACCACGTTAAGCAGTCGTTTCCAATTGTCTTGTCGTCGCCCGCAACCACGTTGCGTTGCTCCTTCCATCCGAAAGTCATGCTCGATTTAAAAAAATCCCTTCGAAATCTTGTGTGTGTGTTGTCCAAATCCAGGAGATAGAAGCCATCTATACGAAGCTGCTGCTGTAGTATAGCTGATGGCACCTCCATTAAAAAACATCGATTAGTTGCACTGTATAAGATATATACCCACAGGACGTACATATTTCCCCCCTCTATTCCAGAAATAGTAACTTCGTCTTATCTCCAGGTTTGCACTATCGAACTTGCTGAATTTACTATGCATGTAGATCCGCACACACGTACTCCATTGGTTACAACTAGCGCACTTTAAGGTACCAAACTATAGGAGTTTTATAAAACACGTTAATTTTCGACGAGAGAATTATGATTTACCACAGCAGGCATATCCGCTACGTAACGTAATGCACACCAGCCGTAAAGTAGACAACACTAGCATACGATTAAACAGGCGATGCTTCGACGAAAGATAACTGCAAAGTTTATTTTACAACCACCAAAGTCAGCTTCTTTAGAGTTCTACTGCGATGTGTTTTTAGAGTATATCAACACTTTTTACTTAAATTCCATCCCATCTAGCCTACAGCACTCTCTGTAAGCGCCAAACATTTCCAACACAGTAAACACTAACCTGCAACAAACGGATCTAGCCATTCCAACTCGTTTTTCTGACCCACCTAGCATGGTGCAAGCTCTGTATATGTTCGTAACAACCCAGGCAGTGCTATCCTTACATCCGTCACTAGCCCAGTACCAACTCTAAGTTCCCCCGCATAAACAAGTTACCACAGACGGTGTTATAACCACGATCAGTAAGAGACAAGCTCTCCCAGACACAGCACATTTTTTAATAAAGTTTCGATCTGTCCCCACCCAATAACTGTATTGGTTGCTTGATCCGCCCCAAACACCCAACCACAACTTTGTTTCCAATGCATAGCCCGGCAGACAATATTTCTGGAACGTGCACACGCACAGACCAGATAACAAGAAAAGATCTAGATCAAAAGACAAGTTCTTATAATCCTTACAAGCAGCAACGCAAAATAGTCTGCACCATTTCGAACTAATGCAACACCGGATTTTTTTTTATCGATCTCCAAGAGCAATCCTTTAGATACTAAACTTACGATTAAACGCACCTCCCAACGTAAGTAACTAATCCTCTAACTCGATGCTTATCGACCAAAAAACATTAATTTACCACTGCAATCATCTCCGATACGCTACCGAGAGACGTCCATTCGTAAACGGAGCTCCTTCTTTATAGCTCTGCACTCTCTGGCAATACTTCTAGATTAGAACAATCGGGAATTTTAACTTTTCTCATTATTTCCTGTATAGCATACTATTTATAGCGTCCCTATGCGTTCCTATGTGTGTACGTAACCAACTCCTGTGATAATTTTCGTATGGAACACTAGGTTTACGACTATTGCAAACGATTGCTTGTTATTCCATCCGTTTTTAACTCTGCAAATGACTGCCCCCCAGGCCTCCACATTTGGATACAATGTAGTCCCTTTCCCAAACGAGAATGCAATACATTTTTCATGTATTCCTCTATTTTAGGTCAGTACACCGACGCGTGACCAATCTCCCTGACTGTTTACTGCAAAAGCAAATATTTTATGTCCCAGTCGTAACCAGATTTCTCCACACCCTCTGTTTAAACCTGGCTTACACATATGCCATAGCTTCGTCTTTCTCCAGCATTAGCTTGTATTCGTCCTTTATGGCAGTTCCTTTAGCCATATATTCTAGCTTCCTTCTCTTGGTCTCGATATCCGCCAGTTCCAGTTTTCTTTTCGCGCACATGAGACATTAACTGCACGTAGCGATGTAATTTCTTTAATGGGTGATGGCTTAAGTCTGTGTGATACGTTTACTCTTTTCGCTGGACTTGCAGAATGACATTGTTTGTAGGTACCAGAACTAATTCGGCGATATCTATATCTGGAGGCAGTGTGGAGAACAATTTCTGGATATCGTCTTTGCCAGTGTCAGTATTACGAATCTCCACGTAATTTACAGGTAGACAATTGGAACTAAAAGCTGATAAAACGTAATGTATAAGCTTTTATCGATCTGGAAGGTTTTTACCTGTACACCGATCAATTTTCTGGTATTTTTATTACCCCAGTACACAAATTGCAGGTCATTATTAAACACTACAAAGCATCTGTTGGCCCAGGTGTTTGTTATTCGCCTCCACATGGTGGAGAAGCACTTTGCAGATACCGTTTATTCTCGTTTAAAACACTTAAACAGTCTTGCACAAGATCAAAAACACTATCCATCCGATAATCGTATTTTGTAACCTCCAGCCATGTAATACCCCTGTTCTCGACCCAAATTGCTATTTATTTCATTATAAATGAACGCTGTATCGTCGTCAAAAAATACATAATTGTATACAAGCCGAGGCTGGGCTCCTGACGACAATTAATTGTGTCTCAATACCTCATGGTCTGTTCTCCCTGATGCCTGATGTGGGAATACAGTATTGTGGCTGCGAGCATTACAGAACAAATAGGCTGTGGTTATAGGAAAGAGACAGTGTGGCGACTGGAGATATGGGTGTGGCGGGAGACACGCAGGGAAGAGTCCTCTGCAGTCGGGTTGGTCTCTGTGTCCTCGGTGGCGGCGTGGTCAATGCGTCTGTGTAGTAAGCAGGAGATCCCGGGTTCGAATCCCAGCCGGGCACAAATTTTAATTTGCGACTTGGAGGACACTACACCCACACATACAAGGAGATACTTTTGCTTTTTGTTTCTTCCTGGGCTGCAGTTCGTGTTCCAAGGCTCTCAGGATTGCTCCTCATCTCCTCCTCCAGAGAATGGTTGGCCCCTGGTAATGAGGCTACTTTCCTCGTCTTCTTCTTCAAAGTGGTAGCGTGTATTTTGCAACACCGCCCATCTCAACCGTCTGCAAACACCATTGGGCTTGGAACTCACATCCAGGTTGGCCACGTAACTTCTAAAAGAAAGTTTGTAACACTGTCCATGCAATGCCCGTTTCTTGCATATGCAGCAGGAAGCTAATTTATGTGCCGCAGCGTTAGTTGAGATAGGGACCTCTAGTGGGAGGAATTACTCAGTTAGTTGTTTGACAAGGGTCCTTGACCAGATGGGGGTATCACGGTCAGAGAAGGAAATCCTTTCTTGCCTCATTCATGCCATTGGGCTCGGCATGAGTGAGTGGTCCAGTGCCCACATTGTGTGTGCAAATATAAACAAGTTTCCTTCCCTTCCCCAGCTATTCAAATGTTTTCCAGAGTAAGGTGAAAGGGTGGTCAGTTCACCTGTTTTTAAGTCTTCTGGCCCCTGTTTCTTAAGCAGGTGGAGCAGAGTGATTAGCGTGTGGCTACCGACTACTGGCTACCGGCTACCAGCCATGACAAGCGTGGCTATTGAAAGGGGCGGGTCCGGTCCACGATGCCGCCTCTGTGTGCTGTTGAGAACGAAGCGGTTATCCGTGGCGACCCTTCCAGTGGGACACCGATTTCGTAAGCGCCGCGCTGTCATCTGGTGCTGGGACCCGCTATACGTCTCACAGCCCAGTCGACGCCCTTCGAAGTCCGCCATGTGTTTTGTTCGGACGCCTCGTAGAGTCTGGCTGACGCGTTGCTCCACCGTGGGCACAGTCACTCTCACTGTCTGTCCACACTTTGGTACACACTATTACTAAAAGAAACACAACTTATACTAAAGAAACTCCAATGACTCACAATTGTGGAGTGTCCAAACTTAAACCTAGATGGGAGAAGAATTTTACACACACCTCCCAAAATTAATATAAAAACCAAAATTAAAGGATCAAATTAAATTTAAACATACAAAATCAATAAAAATTGAATCGTGTAACAGGTAACTGCTTAATGAAACATCAAGGTTCCAAGGCCCTCTGCTTCAAATTAAATTAAAGCGCAAGACACAAAAAATTGACACATAAAATACTCAATTAGTCAATGGAACATCACGGTTTCAAGTCCATATGAATCACACTATATTAAAACACAGAATATGAATTAATTCATTAAAATAGCTAATTGCTTCATGGAAGGTTCCAAGTCCATGTGAATCACATTACATTAAAACACACATCACTGATACAATCGACTCATAATACAGGCCATTATTTAATGGAACATTCAGGTTCCAAGTCCATCTTGTCCTAATAGTAACCATAACTGAGTGGATACATATCTAGTAAACAAAACAAGGTTCTGTAAAACAGCTGTCTTCTAGTGATTATAGTTCAGTCCATGAAGGGCATGTCAACAGTCACGTCCAAGTCATAGTCTGGGATAAATTTGGAAAGGCGCACTTGTGCAAGAAGTTCGGTTTGCACTGCAACAGGCAGCGCTATGCGGAATTTAAATACCAACACCCACTATCTACTCTAACTACAGTGTGAGGCACAGAGGATTTGGTGCGACTGCCGGTCTGATACCACATGTTACAAGTTCCAGCTTGATGCCTGCGAACATACTCCCACACAATCCTCTCTCACAGAGGTGAGAAAACAAAGTTACACACGTTACTCTGAACATAATAAAAATCAGAAAATATCACATATTAAATAAAATAATACATCTTATAAATATAAAAAAAAACACATGATCAAATGTACGGTAAAGGGTTATCAGTCGTCAAATTAGTGACGAAAAAGATAACACCCATTCTGGCTGAATTTCATAGAAATCAAGTTGCAAATTGCAACAGAGACAACACAGAGAAAAACATATTCAACAAACCTAAATTAGTTAAGTGAGATTTAAGGTAAACAACTTAAAACATAACACATACATTAATACCAAATTGATGTCGCAAAAATTAAAAGAGCAAATTAGTGGTTTACAGGAAAATCAGGTTTGATATTGGACAGTCATGTGTCTTCGAGTGCTCAGCTGAGGCGGTTATTTACTTGATACGGAATTCGTCCTCCTTGAATTCCTTCATTTCATTTTTTATCGTCAACTATTTTTTCTCTTCTGAATGAGATACTGGCCTCTTCCACAGATCACGCTCTATCATTTAATTTACAAAATTCTCCTGTAAAACTCAGTCAAGTTGGTTCTATTAACAGGCCAGTGTATATATTGTCAAATGAAATTTAGGTGAATCCCTTAGTTCGTGCTCCCCAGCGACCTCCTACCGGTCGCACTGCACACCTTCTGTTACTCAAATGGACAATCATTAGACAAAAAAATCTAGGCTCCAAAGCATCAACACCACAGTGCATCATTGTGCAACTAAAATCCTATGAATAACGGCGTTGGCGCCTACCACGGCGTCTCATTAACAGGATATTCAATGGGAGATTGCCAACATAAAATCTACATTAAGGGTGGAAATTGTACCATTCTATTCATGAGACTGGCTCCACTCACAGTGAAGAAGAGCATACACAATTTAAATGCTAAACAGGGAGTAGGATACAATTGGGCATTCTGGCACATGAAATTGATAGCAAATTAATTAGAGTAATTGTGTAATTAAAGTAATTGCATAATTTCAATTGCATGTACTTAGAGTAATTGCATAATTGCAGTTACGTGTACCTAGAGTAATTACATGTACCGAGAGTACTTGCAATTACATGTACTTAGGGTAATTAGGGTAATTGTTTATTTATTTATTGTAATTGTTTATTGTTATTGCAATTGCACATGTTCACTCCTCCATGTCTGGTGTGGCACTGAGCTCACCCCAAGGCATCACGTGACTATCTACGTCACCCCTACCAGTCCCGTGACCACCACCAGTGAATGAGAGCACAGCATGTGACCATCCCCAACCAACATTCTGCAGTCACTCAGATGCAGAGTGTCAGAGAAACGACAGCAGCAGCATAGGAAGGATGCAATTATGGTAATTGCATTTGACTTCTGTAGTTGGGAGGTTCCTGGTACAACCACAAATTGGCGGGAAGACCGATTTATGGTTGCCCTAGAAGGCTTTTGCCCCCCAAATCCAGTGGAGCACCCTCAGACTGCACCTGTTTCTACATATAAAATCAAATCAGAGCATTCTGTTCGGTAACATGATAAAAAGAGCCTTAATTAGAGCTCATATTGCATCCAAAATTAGAAGTGCATATAGATGAATCATATATAAGATCATCTGTAATGCCATATGTATGTACTCCCATTACTCTAGTAATTATATCGAATTTTCAATCCATGGCCATTGAAAGAGACTGAAAGCAGCAGTTCCAACCGCTGACAACAGATGGCTCTCCTCCCCTCCCCCCACCCAGCGCCTACACAATGAAGCCATGGGTGCAGACGCTGGCCACCTGCATCCTCCTCTGGAGCTGATCAGTCTCTATTGTGTGCCTCAGTCCGCTGGCCGTAGCTGCTGTGACTGCGGAGACGCGACACACAGGCCGTCTGCCCACTCACCCAGCTTCAGCCCCCTGACGATCATGTACTTGCGTACATACGTGAAAAGACTACCATAGTGCATTTACAGAGCTCCGCTGCGGCATGCGCACAATTTTTCCGGTCGACCCCAGTGCGCTGGCGGGGCCACGCCCCACACCTCACGAAAGAATTGCCGTGGAGTCCGCGCCGAAAATTATCATTATTTAACCATGGCACTAGCCCTCCCGGCGATGCAGACACAGCGATCCGACCGCCCCGATTATTATTTTATTTTACATTACAATTTTTTTCTATGGATGTTATAGCTCCTTGTACTGCCTCTACACCAACGTCCGCGAAGTTCTAATTTGCAGTGGAACAGTCCAGGCACAAGAAAACAATTTGCTGTGTCTCTCCTGGTGAGAAAAGGAGAACTCAGACGGACAATAGCGGCCGTCCTCTCCATTCAACCCCTTGCCGATAGCTGCTCCCCCTCAGCCTTTCAAAACAACGCGCGACCGCATCGCTAGCCAACAGGCGGCAGTGAATCACACACGTGCTCTGGCCGAGCGTTACCTGTAAAGGCTAAGCAAATAGTTCCACTCCACACACGGTTAGATGTTCGGAGAGAATCTACCAATGACGTAGAGTTACCGAGTTGTCGTTTGCTAGTTAGTTTAGAACTTTAGTAAAAAAGAATTGGGTTGGAGATGTTTGTTGTGCCGTATGCTAGATGGGGTAGAATTTAAGTAAAAGTGTTTGAAATATGCGTTAAAGTTGTGTTGCGGTTGAGCTCTAAGGAAATCGCTTTAGGATTATGTTCTTAAAACTTTGTGCTGCTCTAAAGAAATCGCTTTAGGATTATTTTCTTAAAACTTTGCGCTGTGTATGTTATGAAGTATTGCCTGTTTGATCGCGTGTCATTGGTGTTTAATTTAACGAGTGGTATGCGATGGTAAATTATTTCCATTCTTTTAACTTATACATACGTAGTAAATTCGACTAGTTCGTCATGGAGACAATGCGACGTTACATGGTGGCATACTGGAGCGAAAGTCAGCAAGGAGGCTCTGGAGAACATCTCGAGGAAATCATTTGGCTGAAAATCCTTTACTACATTATACAGTTTAAGAATGGCAGGATTGATGTTGTACATTTTTAGCTTCGGAGAAACCGTTTTTCAGAGTTTAGGAATTCTGGAATAACTACAGAAATTCCACAGAGTGGGATGAGCAGATAGTGTTCACGCAAGATGACTTGGGTTGAGCGTCATATTAGATTTCGAAGGGTACTAAAAACGATTGGTATTTTTACACTGTACTGATTAACATGCGTGAAAATTGATAGAGAGGGTTCGAAAAATCTGTTGAGAAAAGCTTATACATGTAATTTTTACGTGTGGGGTCTATATGTCATCCACTTCATTTTTCTCGAGTAGCGGAAACTGTGTCATATGGCGATAGAGAGCATCGAAGGGTTGTAACGGATGTGTGATTGCATGCGATTAACATTTTTTCCGAATAATTACTTTCGAAGGGTTATACGGAACAAGTCGAAAACTTATTATCTATCGCGAAAAATAGTGTTAATATTAGATCGTGTAGTTACTTTGGGGAAAAATGCGCATTGTCAGTTGGTGTGTGGAAAGAATTATACAGATTAAGAATGGCGAATTGGATTTTGTACATTTTTATCATCGGAGAAGCTGTTTGCAGAGAAAATAACTGCAGAAATTCCACAAGAGTGGGAAGAGCAGATAGTGTTCACACAAGATGACGTGGGTTCTATATCATATTAGATTTCGTAGGTTATTAAAAAAACCGATTGCTATTTTTACACTGTACTGGTTAACATGTGTAAAACATTGATTGAGAGGGTTCAAAAAAACCGTTGAGAAAAGCTTATACCTGTAATTTACGTGGGGAGTCTGGCATTCGACTTTATTTTCCCGAGTATCAAAAACTGTATCATATAGCGACAGAGAGCGTGGAAGGTTTAGAACATGCAGGGGAGCAAAAAGAAGTCTTATCCCCTTCACAGAGCTGTATTCCATTTGTAAAGTGCACTAGCAAAGTATTTGTGAAGACGTTCTAATATTGTAACTGGGAATGGTCGCTGGAGAGCGGATGCAAAGTGTGGCTAATAGTTGAAACTGGTGCCTGGAATTGTTATCGACATGTCTCAAAAGGATGTGTGAGAGTTATTTTGAAAATACAGCGTCTTATGTGTAGGCACGATTCACGCGGTGTATGGCTAAACCTGATAACAACTGTAGTTGGAAAATTGGAATACTTGTCAATGATGGTGATATCGAGAGAAAAAACTTACATCCCGCATTGGCAGCAAGACTGCTGGGAAGTCGAAGTAAAGCACAAACATCTAGGGAAATTGAAATTAGCGCATTGTAGTCTCAAGAATGGTTGCAGTGCACTAAAGTTTTCAGGTAGACGCTGAAAAACACGTGCATCCGACTATATCAGTCAAAATTCCTGTATTTCGAGATGAATTTCGCTACAAAGTGTTAACAGCCGAGGCGATGTAGCACAATAGGGATTCGTTTTTAGTTTCACGAAAAGATCTGTGACTTTTACGGTAGTAGCGAACCTTTTTTTTTTCAATTAATGTTTCTGCTATGGATACACATGCAACCTGGATGCAGTATGTAATAATAATAAATAAATAAATGTGGTCGCGTGTGTTTATTAGAATATGACGTATGCAATAAGCCTGACGCGTTTTTTCCCTACATAATACTGGTTCGAGAAAGGGCGATATAAGTTACATTAAAAACATATTTCTCGCATACTCTGCCAGATTGTTTTACTTGTGGGGAATAGGAAAGAGAGAGAGGTTCGTTAAAAAAAAAAGCATGATTCGGTTGTTGCTGTCACTGTTTTAAGGTTTGTCTGCAGAGTGCAGTGACGAGCGCTTCTTCTTCACGCATGTGGAGTGGAACTATTTGCTTAGCCTTTACGGGTAATGCTTGGCCAGAGCACGTGTCGGCTAGCGATGCGGCCGCGCGCGTTGTTTTGAAAGGCTGCTGGGGAGCAGGTATCGGCAAGGGGTTGAATGGAGAGGACGGCTGCTATTGTCTGTCTGAGTTCTCCTTTTCTCACCAGGAGAGACACAGCAAATTGTTTTCTTGCGCCTAGACTGTTCCACTGCAAATTAGAACTTCGCAGACGTTGGTGTAGAGGCAGTACAAGGAGCTATAACATCCATAGAAAAAAAAAAAATGTAATGTAAAATAAAATAATAATCGGGGCGGTCGGATCGCTGTGTCTGCATCTCCAGTTGGGCTAGTGCCATGGTTAAATAATGATAATTTTCGGCGCGGACTCCACGGCAATTCTGTCGTGAGGTGCGGGGCGTGCCCCGCCGGCGCACTGGGGTCGACCGGAAAAATAGTGCGCATGCCGCAGTGGAGCTCTGTAAATGCACTATGGTAGTCTTTTCACGTATGTACGTAAGTACATGATCGTCAGGGGGCTGAAGCTGGAGAGTGGGCAGTCGGCCTGTGTGTCACGTATCCGCGGTCGCAGCGGCTACAGCCGGCGGACTGAGGCACACAATAGAGACTGGTCAGCTCCAGAGGAGGATGCAGGTGGCCAGTGTCTGCACATCTGGCTTCATTGTGTAGGCACTGGGTGGGGGGGGGGAGGGGAGGAGAGCCATCTGTTGTCAGCAGTTGGAACTGCTGCTTTCAATCGATTTCAATGGTCATGGATTGAAAATTCAATATAATTACTAGAGTAATGGGAGTACATACGTATGGCATTACAGATGATCTTATATATGATTCATCTATGTGCACATCTAATTTTGGATGTGATATGAGCTCTAATTAAGGCTCTTTTTATCATGTTACCGAACAGAATGCTCTGATTTGATTTTATATGTAGAAACAGGTGCAGTCTGAGGGTGCTCCACTGGATTTGGGGGGCAAAAGCCTTCTAGGGCAACCATAAATCGGTCTTCCCGCCAATTTGTGGTTGTACCAGGAACCTCCCAACTACGGAAGTCAAATGCAATTACCATAATTGCATCTTTCCTATACTGCTGCTGTCCCTCTGGTACTCTGCATCTGCATGACTGCAAAATGTTGGTTGGGGATGGTCACGTGTTATGGTGGGGGAGGGGGTGGTCACGTGCTCTGCTCTCATTGGCTGGTAGTGGTCACGGGACTGGTAGGGGTGACGTAAATAGTCACATAAATAGTCACGTGATGTCTTGGGGTGAGCTCAGTTCCACACCAGACATGGAGGAGTGAACACGTGCAATTGCAATAACAATAAAAAATTACAATAAATAAATAATCAATTACCCTAAGTACATGTAGTTGCAAGTACTCTCAGTACATGTAATTGCTCTAGGTACACGTAATTGCAATTATGCAATTACTCTAAGTACATGCAATTGCAATTATGCAATTACTATAATTATACAATTACTCTAATTAATTTGCTATCAATTTTATTTGCCCGAACGCCCAATTGTATCCTACTACAAAACAAAATTACACAATTAAATACCTAAGCATGCCTACACAACTTAAATTACACTCCATCAATTTACAATGGGAAACATACTAATAACATGGACAGAAAGTACAACAAGCGATTTCGTGAAGTGGACAACCTTATTAGCCAACAGAGACCCTTGGATGTGTCACACTAACAAATCCTTAAACAAAACAGGGTGTCAAGATAACCTGCTTCCAACAGCTGACCAGGTGGAAGTGGCAAGTTGCTGTTAACTACGCCAATAAAGTCGTGTACCATATGATAAACAAGACACGCAAACAACCTAAAATGTAGTTAAAACTTCCGGGCTGAGAGGCCGTGGTCGAACAGTAGAAATTTCTTCCCCTAACGTTTCGTCGCCGGCTGCGGGCAACATCTTCTGAGGTGAGTCGACGACTGGCTGCTGGGCCGTGGAGATCCTGCATATATAGAGGGCATAGAGGCCTCACCACTCGTCACGTGATGTCAACAGTAAAACTATCTCTGGCTGGCGTCATTACTCTCGATCGAAGGTAATCTATTGTCACGTCTTTGGTACAAAGCAGACCGCCATATCTTGTCTAACTTCAAGCCTTCTTCCTTTCTGTTAAAATTATTGTGGTGTTTAAAAATCTCTATAGCCTCTCTATTCATACGTGCATAATAATGCGATGTCTTAGCTAGCACGCTTGTCTCACTAAATTTTATTTGGTGGTCACCGTTTTCAAAAACGTTCCGCTACGGTCGATTTGTCCGTGTGTCCCAGTCGACAGTTCCTTTTGTGTTCAGTTAGGCGAGTATTGATACTTCTTTTTGTTGTGCCAATATAAACCTTCCCACAACTACATGGGATCTTATACACACCTGAAGTAGCCAAAGGGTGTCGCGCATCTTTCGTTGATCGTAAGCATTCACTGATCTTTTTGCTGGGTTTGAATATTGTTTCCACTCTAAACTTGGCCAGTACTTTCCCAATGCGGTCCGTGATATTGTGGACGAATGGGAGAAAGACTTTCCCCGCCAAAGGTTGTTGTTGGACGTTAGCAGAGATTTGTCTTCTGGGCTGGAGTGCTCGATCTATCTCCTTATCACTGTATCCGTTTTTTTGAAATGCGGTTCGTAAATGATCGAGTTCCTCTTGCAAATAAGCTGGCTCACAGATTTTATTAGCCCTGTCCACTAATGTTTTAATAACACCTCTCTTCTGCCTGGGATGATGATTCGAATCTTTGTGAAGGTACCGATCGGTGTGCGTATCTTTTCTATATACTTTATGACCCAGAGTCCCATCTGCACGTTTAATCACTGTAACGTCCAAAAAATTTATCTGTCCATCAATCTCCGTCTCCATGGTAAATTGTATTTTCGCGTTGATACTATTCAAGTGCTTTAAGAAACAGTTCAGTTCCTCTTCCCCGTGGTTCCAGATCACAAATGTATCATCCACATACCGATACCACTTCAAAGGGCTCTTTCTGGCCGACTGCAGTGCCTGTTGTTCAAAAAATTCCATAAAAATATTCGCAACCGCTGGACTTAGAGGGCTACCCATTGCCACTCCATCGATTTGTTCATAGAATTCATTATCATATTGAAAATAAGTCGTGGATAGGCAGTGTCGAAACAGATCTATAATATCAGTGGGAAACAAGTCAGATATGTAAGCAAGAGCTTCGTTGACAGGAACCATGGTGAACAGGGAAATCACGTCAAAGCTGACAAGAATATGACCAGGGCTGACAGAACCATGGTTCCTGTCAACGAAGCTCTTGCTTACATATCTGACTTGTTTCCCACTGATATTATAGATCTGTTTCGACACTGCCTATCCACGACTTATTTTCAATATGATAATGAATTCTATGAACAAATCGATGGAGTGGCAATGGGTAGCCCTCTAAGTCCAGCGGTTGCGAATATTTTTATGGAATTTTTTGAACAACAGGCACTGCAGTCGGCCAGAAAGAGCCCTTTGAAGTGGTATCGGTATGTGGATGATACATTTGTGATCTGGAACCACGGGGAAGAGGAACTGAACTGTTTCTTAAAGCACTTGAATAGTATCAACGCGAAAATACAATTTACCATGGAGACGGAGATTGATGGACAGATAAATTTTTTGGACGTTACAGTGATTAAACGTGCAGATGGGACTCTGGGTCATAAAGTATATAGAAAAGATACGCACACCGATCGGTACCTTCACAAAGATTCGAATCATCATCCCAGGCAGAAGAGAGGTGTTATTAAAACATTAGTGGACAGGGCTAATAAAATCTGTGAGCCAGCTTATTTGCAAGAGGAACTCGATCATTTACGAACCGCATTTCAAAAAAACGGATACAGTGATAAGGAGATAGATCGAGCACTCCAGCCCAGAAGACAAATCTCTGCTAACGTCCAACAACAACCTTTGGCGGGGAAAGTCTTTCTCCCATTCGTCCACAATATCACGGACCGCATTGGGAAAGTACTGGCCAAGTTTAGAGTGGAAACAATATTCAAACCCAGCAAAAAGATCAGTGAATGCTTACGATCAACGAAAGATGCGCGACACCCTTTGGCTACTTCAGGTGTGTATAAGATCCCATGTAGTTGTGGGAAGGTTTATATTGGCACAACAAAAAGAAGTATCAATACTCGCCTAACTGAACACAAAAGGAACTGTCGACTGGGACACACGGACAAATCGACCGTAGCGGAACGTTTTTGAAAACGGTGACCACCAAATAAAATTTAGTGAGACAAGCGTGCTAGCTAAGACATCGCATTATTATGCACGTATGAATAGAGAGGCTATAGAGATTTTTAAACACCACAATAATTTTAACAGAAAGGAAGAAGGCTTGAAGTTAGACAAGATATGGCGGTCTGCTTTGTACCAAAGACGTGACAATCGATTACCTTCGATCGAGAGTAATGACGCCAGCCAGAGATAGTTTTACTGTTGACATCACGTGACGAGTGGTGGCGCCCTCTATGCCCTCTATATATCCAGGATCTCCACGGCCCAGCAGCCAGTCGTCGACTCACCTCAGAAGATGTTGCCCGCAGCCGGCGACGAAACGTTAGGGGAAGAAATTTCTACTGTTCGACCACGGCCTCTCAGCCCGGAAGTTTTAACTACTGAAGACGCCGGCCGTGAAAGCCTACACGTTATGAACCTAAAATGTATTGTTGCGAAGTGAAAATCGCACAACAAACAAATACACTAGGGACGCACGTAACAAAATACACTATAAAACAAACCACTTAAAGAAAACACTGCAAAAGACATACAAAATACATCATAAATTTACAACACTAAGCATTTGGTTGGTAAGAATATCACTAAAATTACTTTAGAAAACAAAATTAGACAAAACTGGTGTGACACAATTAGGGTGCCTGGCTAATCGCGGTAGAACCTCAGTCTCGAGTCATGGTGGAGCCCTTAGGGTATCCTGGTCCGGAGGGTTTCTAGCTCCACGGCGTTCTCGTGAACTATCCATGTTACACGGTATGGTCCGACGAAAAGGGGGAAAAACTTCTTCGTAAGCGAGTGTCGTCGCGAGAGGACCTTCTGGCCGACCTGGAACACTCTTACCATGTGACTGACTTTGTCTTGCCATCGCCTCCTCTCTGCGGCACTTCTAATATTAGCCAAGGCGCGTTCAAAGTCACTGTGTCTCAGACGCACAGACGGGTCGAGAGGCACAGTTTCACGCACCTTGTCCTCCGGGTGCTGGTTCTTAAGTACCAGTACAGATGAAATAGAGATGTTGCTGTTTGGGAGTTCATTCAGGACGTCCTGAAACCTTTGTATATACCGATCCCAGGCACTATGACGACGGTAGCAGTACAGGCGGCACAGCTTCCTCAGTTCTTTCATCACCCGCTTACAAGGATTTCACGGAGGGTGATAAATGGATATGAGAACTGGCCTCATGCGTCTCCTCTGCAGCATTTCTTAGCAGACGAGGGAACGGAACTGAGAACCGTTGTCCGCAATGACTTTCTCTACAGGCCCGACTTGTCGTAAGAAGTCTTCGATAAAGGCCTGAGCAACAGACCGTCTGGTCGCTCTTCTTAAAGGAGTCAAAGTAACAAATTTTGAAGTTAGCTCCACTGCCACAAAGATGTACGTATAGCGATTCATTGTGCGTGGTAGCGGTCCAAAAAGATCGACTGCAGCTAACTCACGAAGGGATTATGAAAAGACAGGAGCTTGGAACGTAACCGTGAGGGGTTTAGATTTCTGACAAAGCTTACAATTGGCCATGTTTATGAAGTAACAGGTGTCACGGAGTTTCTGGCAGCACTTGTGGGGCCCATAGTGAGCTTAGGCGAGTAAACCAGATGCGTTTGTTAACCCATCCATCTGGAAAGCACACAACCCAGTTCGATTGCCTCGGGTCGCTACGTTGGAGCAAAATATTGAGCCTAATGAGATAGTAATGCCTGATCGACGGATGGTTCTGATCACGCCATTTAGCCTTCACATCTCTCAAAATCGCATCCTTATATCGTTCCCGCGCTATGTCATGAAGGGAGACGGTAACAGTCGACAACTGTACGTAACAAGAGCCTTGTTTTATTACTAACATTAGCAAATGAGGTTCGTGTGAACAACTGGTTACTCCCTGCTACAAAGCCTTGTTCCCTGGCCCAAACTGAGAACTGAATCGTTTCAAATTACTTCAATAACAGGAAGTTAATACTACAGTGGTCAATATACATAGCAGTTCACACATTATCACACAGACATTAATAAGCAAAATACAAGTTATCTTAGAAAGGTGGCTAAGAAAACATTGACAGCGCAACGGAATTTAGATATGAGAAAAAATTGCATCTGAACTTGTTCTCCGCACTTGTGATGAACAATATTAAATAAAAGAGGGAAGGTGCTCTAAAACTACAATTTATAGGCAATTGGACTATGCTGAACTTAAACTTGTTTATTCAGATAGAAAACAAGAAAAATGGGGAACCAATTTTGTTAGTACAATAAAAATGCATCTCTTACATGGATTAATGCGGATGGTGCCCAGCCTAAATTATACGTGATTTAATGCTACGGGGGGGGGGGGGGATTCACAAAAAACATTCATTCTCTCACAGACGTGCAATGCCACAGCGAAACTCACCAAAATCAGCGTGCTGAGACGAGGCGGAAGCAGGTGCCGCTATCGTAGGCAAAATTCAGCATGTTGGAGGTAGCACAAAACACAATATACAAAAACACTTTGAAGCTGGCTCTGGTCTGTCGTGCCTGTTTTGAGATGGTGCACGTGAATAGCCAAGTTAAATTACATCTGAATTAGACCACGAGCAAATATGCTAACGGCGACACATGGCTACGTTACATGAACGCACTCCACTGAAGGTGAAGTCGTTGAAAGTCGGATTCATTATACAAAATCACGGCGGATTCTTAAGCTGCAGTCTGTTAGAAATTGATCTATGTACTGGTTTTATATGAGAAGTGACATGAATTCAGGCGACTAGCAGCAAGCCCCGGAAGTCGGAGCTCGGACCCACGTGGTTCCGAAAACCGATAAAAAGAATAAATTCAGTTTCCGAAAAATAAAGAAAATTAACTACAGCATGCAACCCATAGAAATGCTTAGAATTATATAAGGAAGCGAATGAAATACAGCTACACGTGATAGGGGGCGATCACAGAGACGGACGAGGTCCTGTCTCAGAGAAACCGCAAAAATGAATAAATACAAAGTCGGAAAAATAAAAGTAAGAATTACAGCATGCAACCCATAGAAATGTTTAGAATTACATAAGGAAGCTATTGAAGGAGGTTGTATAGGGCTCAGAGAGAATTACTGACAAGACAGAGTGTGTTCTGCAAGTCGGAGAGGAAACAGCGAAATTAAAATAGGCAGGGAGAGAAGATCGCGAAATATTAGTGGAAATCAGAAGGATACCCACATTGTTACTTGCCTGATAGGCATGGAACAAACAAGAGCGGAAGCTGCAGGCTTTCTTCTATGAACCAACCATGTGGAACACATATCACTCACGGAAGGAAAGGATGAGAAGATTTTTACATGCGCTTTACAAAAATGAACATATCACCTATTAGAAGTTGGGCCCCACAAAGCTAGAAAATATTTACACAGAGTTCATACACCACCACATGATCACAGAAGGTTTTAACATATTGGTCCGTTATCAAACTGCAACTAGAATCACACACACCGCATTTATCTATTGGAAATCACTGAATTGAAAAACGAGAACACATTTCCACACACAATTGAGGAAAATATTCCAAATATAATAATATAAGTTCACGAATCTAAGTTAAACGTGATAGTCAATGAAATGCTACCAACTGGAGGATACCAGAGAAGAACCAACCTTACCTCACCAGACGCCCAGCACAGAGTGATCAGCCGAGTGACCACGGGGGCGCGGGAAGCAACCGGAAAGTCCCTGAAAAAGCGGTGGTGGGGATGGAGAGCGAGTACAATCGCACTGGAGTAGGTCCGCTAACTAGCCCGTAACCAAAGGGTGTGGAAACCTCTTTGGTCACCTCAGCAGCTATCGACTCTGAGCCAGAGAGAGCGATGCAAAGCGAGCTATCACTCCCCACATTCAAACTGCCATAGATTCTCACACACACTTAAAAGTGCAACAACTTTACATTTTCACAGGGACAGTGGCATAGTAGAGAAGCCGTACTTGTGCCACATTAATTAATATAATAATAAATTATTAACATAACAAAATAAGAAAAACCTAGCAATATTAACTAATATTCCTCCAGCCTTGAAAAGAGCGAGGTTCAAGTTTTAACAAAATGATAATCTAGCGACATTAAAAAAATTATAACATTACAGAAACTATACAAATATATATGAAAGACAACAGACGGTTGTCTTTCAACGGTAATAAAGTTTTCGAAAGAAACGCTCCTTATATACCTACAGAATAGGGCCTGGCCTGACAAAGAACTTCATATGTTCCTGGACCTTGAAACAAACCGCTTTATAGTGCCGGGAGTTTCAGAGAACACAGTGGAGTGTTCATGGAGTTTTTGGGGCGGCTCGGATTTTGCAGTACCTGAGGTGTCGTCTACAAGCTCGACTTTCTTAGTAATCTCGCTGGAGATCGTGTCTTCGTCGTCAATACCGCAGTAAAGAATGATCGTTTCCTCCCCGCAGGAACTAAAAGAGCTGGTAGCAACAGTCGGGCAGAAGTCATGCAAGAACTGGCAGTAGCACTCGGCAGAGTCCACCTTAGCAGCACACACATCAAATTTCAGTCTGATGACGGCATTGCCCTTGTAAAATAGCACCAAGCCTTCACTAAAATCTAACAGGCCATTATGTGCGAGGAGGAATTCTATGCCTAGGAGGACATCTACCGTTAATGAGGGCACTATAATAAAATTTACACAGAATTCGTGACCCTGACACTCAAACACTACCTCGCCTTGCTTTCTGACACCAACACTGCGCCCGACTAATGCGCCTTTTACTTTTGTCCTCTGCAAAGAAAGAACAGGCCATGTCCCCACTGCTTGACAACGGCCAAATGCGGAGTCACTCATGACCAAAACGACGCTGCCCGTGTCAAGTACGCATTCCAGAGCAATGTCTTTGATGCTTATTGTAATAAGCAGTTGGACCACTTGCTCTACAGCAGTGGGCTCTTCCTCGATAAGAGTGTCCCTAATGCCATCCTGCCCTGTTAGATTCGGATGGATGTGCTCCTTTCCAAGCAACTTGTGTCGGTCAACTTATGGAGATTGTCAGTGGCTCGTGCTAGGGGCAGGGTCTTGGAGGCGATTGTGACATGGATCAGCTGACCTGATTTCCACCCCCTCTGTTGGCGGGTTGCATGGTTTTTTCTGGTCTTTATTGGGTTGGTAGCTCTAATTCCCGATCCTGAATGTCCTCCGTTTTTCAGATCGGATCGCTGATCACGCCAAGAACCCTTCTCGTTTCTCCTCTGCTGCTGATTCTCAGCATTGGAAGAACCGGGCTGCCCACTACTCGTACCTTCCGCCTGGCGATTCTCCCCAGCACTATTTTCACTCCAATTACTTCTCCTAGAAGAGTTGTTGCCATCTCTTCTTGGTCCGTAATCATCATCGAACTCCAAGTCCTCCAGGTAGCCTGGAAGGACTCAATGTCCTCCTTGCAGCTTTCCACAAGGACGGCATTGCGTACATTCCATGGTAGTTTTGAGGCACAAATTCTAATTAATTCGCGTGGGGGATATGGGTAATCAAGGAACTGATTTCTCAGCATCATTCCTTGAAATAAGTCGCTGAGACTCCTGCAATTGCTGTTCGCAAAATGGGGCATCACTAATATGCTACTTTTTACTCTTTCCTGGTGCCTCTCTGACCTGTAGGCAGACAGGATATGCTCCCTAAAGTCCTCATAGTATCGGCAATATTTCATGAGCGAACGCATGCACATGGCGGGCTCTCCTTCGAGATATCTAAAGACATATTCGATCTTATTACCTTCGGGCTAGTTCGGAAACAAGGAATAATCGAATTGTGCCAGCCATACATGGGGGTGTATCCTGTTAGCATAGCTCCTGAAAACTTGGTACTTCCTGACGGTCAAGAAGTGCTTATAATCAAATGACTGTTGAGGCTCCCATACAGACACTTGATTCTGACTTTCCCCTCTCATAGGATGTACATGCAGGGGTTCGACTTGCTCCTCCTCAAAAGCCGAATCGTCTCCACACTCGGAACGACAGGTCTGACCACCGCACAAATTGCAGGAAACGTTTTCCCAAGGGGTGCAGCAGAGATTTGCTCTAACCGGGCGACCCACTCATGCAGCATCACGACGCCTCCAGTTTATTTCCCACTTTTGCTCCTTGAACAGAAGCATGTCATGTAGTTCCTCCAATTCAGTCACAACAGTGGGAACCGCTCTGTCTGCTGCCGCTTCCCCGGCCTGCATAACCTGTGCCACCAGGGTGCCAGCTCTTCAACACGCGCCCCTAACTCATCTGTACGCGTTTTTGCCCTGCTGTCTACTAATTCAGTTCTCTCGTTAAATCTCTCCTCAAGAGAGTGGATATTGTTATCTACGCGGTCAGAGAGGGCAGAGATAGCTTCCACGTTCCATGAAGTCTTGGCTGCGTTCTCTGAGATACCACTTATTGCTATCTCATGCCGTCATGCCGAGCTGCACAATATCAGTTCACAGCCCATCTAGATTCTCATGAATGACCTGAATGGTGTTACTTTACACCTCCCTGCACTGCGCCGAAACTTTGATCAGCTCCGTCTGGACAGTATCCTTTATGGAACCTACTTCTGCTTTCATTTCCTGAACTGAAATATTGTGTACTTTTATTTCTGATTTCAGTTCTTGAACTGAAATATTCTGTGCTTCCCTTATGGAACGTACTTCTGCTTTCAGTTCCTTCATGAAAACCATGATGTCGTCTAAAATCGCGACGGAACCCGACACAGGCCTAGTAACGCAATTGGAAGTATTTTGGGAGGTATCAATAATCGCCATATGGTCGGATGGCGTATTTTGTTTGCCCCTGTTATCGTTTCTAAACTACCCTCGTTCTCAACCGTAACGTGGCCTTCTGTACCCGCCACGTTTTCTCTTTCCATTGAAAGATCTAACCTAGTGGACTTTTCACGATCCTCACTTCGGTTTAATCGCCTAGTACGAGTGGACACGGACAAGACAGAACTAGTATCCATCTTTAGAATTCGTTCAGAACGACAAGAGATTACCAACACAAAAATAAGCCTACCAAAAACACGCGTAGCAAATACGAATTAAAATCAGCTGCTGCGGGAGCCAGTTAAAAGCTTACTTTAAACATATAACTCTGGCCGTAAATCCACTAAAGGATTTGCGTGAACTACTGACTACTTCCAGCAACAGAATGTTGTTCCCTGGCCCATAATTTAGAACTTACTCAAACTTTACTTTAGCAGGAGGAAGACAAAGAGGCTGTGGCCAACATACTTCGTAGATCACGAGATTTACACACAATCATTAATATACAAACCACCCCAAACTAAACCCTTTCATGAAGGTGGCTGTAAGAACATTTATGACGCAACAGAATTAAAAATATGATAATTTGCATCTGAATTTGTTCTCAGCACTGGTGATAAACAACATTAAATAAAAAAGGGAAGGTATTCGTTAACTAATATTCATAATTAGGATAAAGTTTCACTGGTAATAAATTATTTATTCACTTCAAACATGAGCAAATGGGGGCACCAATTTTGTTAACCAATAAAGATGTAACCCCATTTAAAATAATTTAGAGTAATCTGAAGAGAACATCGTCGGAGAGGGAATTACAATCAACAAGCATTCAGCCACTCACACATATGAAGCAAAGCGAAACTCATCCAACTCAGAGTGTTGATACGAAGCGGAAGCAGGCACTGCTATCGTAGACGAAATTCAGCATACCAGGATGTACCACACAGCACAAGAAAAAATAAACTTCGTAGGTCGCTCTGGCCTGTCTTTCTTTACTTGAGATGGTATGCGATAACAGCAAGATTAATTTCCATTCCAAATCAAACCATGAGCATGCAGAATTAGTGATACACCCGGCACGTGTCTGCTACATTACATATTCGCACCCCACTGAAGACAAAGTGCTTAAAGATCACTAGAGCTCCGTTTACACCGAAGCGAACGAGCAGCAGTGAACGAGAATTCGCTCTGGTGTAAACGATATGTGCACGGTGTTCAGTCACGCTTGCCTCGCATTCGCGAGTGCTCGCTTGTGATCCACTGGTTGTTGGTTTCAGGGCGAACCATCAAAGGAAGTTCGCGGCCTCTCCGCTTCAGAGCTAGCATATGTGACAAACTGCATATGCTCGCCTGGCAGCAGTGTTCTGTTTTCTGTTCCGTTTGATCTGGTGTAAATGCTTATTCGCAAGTACAAGCCAATGCGTGTCGCACAGGTGAATTCCTGGCGAATGCCCATTTGCCTGTGTTAGCTTTGGTGTAAATGGGGCTGTTAGCTGGAGACAGCTACGCTAGTCTATTTATTTCACATCTCTGTTGTGGTTCTTTCACACATAGTTCCTGAAGTCTGCAGCACAATATGTGAACTACTTAAAGATTAACTTATGTCAATGAAGGAAAGCAATTCAGTTCCGGTAAATGTCATTAACCCATTGATGAAGTTTTCTAATCAGTACAATAAATGTTTTAAAAATTTCCTTTGAAGTAGTAAATGCGCCCTTCACAGTGAACATGATTAAATTTTACTTACGTTAGGTTCGTTTGAAGAGCTGCATTCATGCTGCAGCGCAAGCGCAGTACGAAAAGTCGTGTTTGAAGAGCTGCAGGCGTCGCTCCTGCAGCCTGCCTGGAGTCTGTCTTCTGTTCGAAGAGCTGCACAACTGCAGCTCATGCAGGCAGGAGCTGCAGGAGGAAAGTTTTCCTGCAGGTCATGCAGCCAGACTCGCACATGCACATAACTCTCAGGTTTGTAGTGCGGGTATAAGTAGTGTCTTTGTTCAAACTTTCGTAAACCCACAGCGTTGTAGTATATAAGTGTACTACATGTTACTTCTGTCGTTCTGTTTCTTCTCCTGTTTGTAAAGGAGGTTCGTTATTTGTTTGTGTATATTGATGTATTAATATTTTATTTGTTTGTATGAAATCACATCTAAACATTAGAAGTGCAAAACTGTCTGTAATAGGTAACCCGTCTTATGCAGACTGAAATTAAAGACATTTGTTGTACACCAGACGTTTTTCGATTTTTATTTTAAAAGCATCTTCTGTGGTCTATAAATGATATAAAGGCTGTACAGTTTGTTTTGTATACATAGATTAAAAACAGTCTTAAAAACAACTTTGTGCTCCTTATGCCTATGCGTTTTTAAATTGATATTCGATCTACTCATGGTGTTGTCTCATCTTTACATCTCGCTGTTGTTTATCGTCTTGTTAGCTGAGATTGTGTGGTTCCTGACGTGCGTTTTCCGATCGTGTACGGAACTTTTCGCCTGTCTGAAGTGATAATAAATGAAACGGAAGAAACGCCACAAAAACAGGCGAAAAGTGCCGTACAAACCGAAAAACACACGTGAGGAACCAACCAATCCAGCCAACAAGTCGAAAAAACAGCAGTGAGATGTAAAGAAGAGACAACACCGTGAGTAGACCGAATATCAATTTAAAAACACATAGGCCTAAACGTGCATAAAGTTTTTAAAAAACTGTTTTTAATCTATGTACATAAAACAAACTGTACAAACCTTTATATCATTTACAGACCACACAAGAAGCTTTTAAAATAAAAAGCGAAACGCGTCTGGTGTAAAACAAATGTCTTTAATTGCAGTCAGCATGAGCCGGAATACGTAATATACTCGACATCAGTTGAAAGTTATTCTTTTATTTACATGCGCTGCCAACGTTACAATGCTCCTTGACGCGAAGAAGCCCTCCGTTCGTGCAAGACAAGCTCCCAGCAGCCACCGCGCGAATCGTCAAGTTATCGTGGCTAAACAGTAGGCACAGTCTATGAGTCTAGGCTTTATAGGTGCGGGACTGTGGGTGCGGGAGGTCGGAACTTTAAAAACTCCGCGCCTGAACATTTAGGAAGACTTAATATAGAAATTTTCAAACTGGATTACACAGAAATACACAAAAATTACACGAACACTTCAATTCCTTAAACGTAAGAAAGTATTCTACTTTTAGACGCTGGCACAATAAATCTCTCTCTTATACTTGCTTCCCGCCATTTTCGAACTACACAGAACAAGTGAGCACACACGTGTTATGCAAACTGCAGATTAATGTTTGGAGAGCCCCGGCGACATGCACGGCGAGGCCGGTCTCTCTCGTCGGCCTCGAAGGACGGCAAGTGACGTCATCTTTGCAGCTGGCAACGAAACTTTTAGTAGAGTAGTAAAAGCATTAATTATAAAGTGCATGCTTGGATTATTCCCTTACTTAATGTGATTGCGTTTTAAAAGGCCATTCAACAGTCGTTGTAAATACTAAAATACACGTAAAATGTAAAAAGTTTAACGATAATTGTACTTTCAGTTCTTTTTGTAATAGCCATAAGATGCCCATTCTTGGCAACAAACATTATCTGAAAAAGTTTGCTAACAGATATTCCTTGTAGTTTTAAGAGGTAGTGCAATGTGAAAACACACACACATAATAGTTTCTGCTGCATGAATGCAACAAATGTGACATGCATAGTATCACGCCGGTTTCGTTCCACGCACCCATTTTTTTATTTAAAATATAGGTCTCTCGGGCCCCATAAACACCTTCGAGACCTTTATTCTTCGATGAGTAAAATAACATATTCATCACTTCACTCAATATTTCTCCACACAAGCTTTAACCAAACTTAGCGTACAAAAACACATGACGCAGGAAGCGAATGCTCTCCGTGTCGTTACACCACACGAGCTCCGAACAGTGAGCCACGGCCTCGAGTGAGCTCAAGGAAGATATTTGAGATCACTGGCTCCGAAGCGGGGAGAACGCGAACTTCCCTTCGATGATTCGCTCCAACACCGACAACCGAAGGATCATGAGCGAACACTTGCGAATGACGAACGAACGTTGCTCGCGGAAAGTTCACACCAAAGAGGCAAAGAGAATCCTCTGGTCGCCGATGCTCGTTCGCGTACCTTAACAGACAAAACAATGGGAAATAAAGGCTACAAACAATTTAATGTGCAGCTACTTACATCGAAATGGAACGGTAGATCGTAATGTTTCGTTACATACAGGAATAAAAACTGGAAAAAGTGGGATGTTAAGACTTCCTCGAAATACACTTTTCATGGCCACCTATACAATATTAAGCGCCTGCGACTTTTCTTTAGGGAATACACTTTTTTAGTTAATAAATAGGCTTACTTAGAAGCTGGATTAAAATAAGATGTGCTCTATTTATACGATACGATATTTGTAGATGTGGTTTTGGTGGCTTATGTTTTATGTCTATATTGAAGACAGATAAGTCGCGGTTAATTTTATAAGAATAATCACTGTAGTGTCGCATTTTGTAACGTAGATGAATATCACAATTGGTGCAGGCTATACGGATCTGCATCCAAAGAAATTACTCGAAACTTTGAATACCACTATCTTTCCGTAAGATTACGTTGTCATTTTGTGAGAATTTTTCTTATAAATGATGTAATAAAACTAGCATTAAGAGAATAGCAATCTATTTGTCTTACTACTTTCACTGTATAAGAACATCTCCTATCGCTTTTTTCCTTCTTTTCAGGATGTCATCGCGTCACTTTAGTCTAATTTCTGAGAGGTTTTAGAAAAATTCCTCTTTTGCTAATCTCTTTAGGTTGAATATAAGTGCCACGTCTTTATTGTGGTATTTATATTTTTAAAAAGGGCTATCTTCTGTAATTTATCGTTATGTCAGGCACGCCTCCTGCCAACAAAATTCCGAACCAGCTGGACTTCGGGCAGTTGCGCTCGTTTACCTTTGTACCTTGCACTGTGCTTTTGGCCGTAGAGCGTCACTTCTTACGAAAACTGTGTACGGAAATAAAATAGCAAGTACTGAAACGCAGAGTTCTCAGTGTACCCTTCGACGTTCCCGTTGATCTTTCTGTGATTTTGTGACGAATCTAATTTATAGAAGACTGATAACTGCCTGCACAGTATAGTAAATAGGTCATAATGTTGAGAATTGGCAGGTTCATTCTGTTTCCTCAGAAGACAGTTCAGGTTGTGGAGAAGAATATCCGGTAGGTATTCATGAACACTGTTAAATAGTGTATGCAATTTTTTTTAAAAAATTATACATTATTTTGTAGTCAATTAAATCAGACCGATTCAATAACAGGAAAAGTTTTTAATGCCTTTACCTGCATACGGTAGCAATGTCACATGAAATGCCTCTGTTCATTTAAATTCAAGAAATAAACATTTATATGCATAAATTATGGAAAATGAGGATAGCTTTTCATTTGTAGTAGTCTGCTGACACATTAGCATGTCAAAGCAATGTGTTATGGATGATTTCCTTCAACAACTCTTTTGGTTTGTTGCTAATAGGATTCACACTGTAATAACAACCTGAATGGGTGACTGAAATATCAATTGTGATACAATAATATCACAAAGGGTTTTTTTTTTTTTTAATCGCCAGAAATGTAAAAGTAGCATGTGATTTGCTATTAATCAAATCAGTGGTAACTGCTCAAATATACCTGTGCACCACTTTAAAGACGAACTCATTCACACATAATAGAGCTCACAAACACATTTGTCGGTCCTGTTCTTGACTGCAAGTTATTTAACACATTATAAGAAGCAGTTATATCAAAAGGATATGTAAATGGTAAAAACTGCAGGGTAAGACAATAGATATATGGTAGGTAGGGGCCAAAAGCTACTCTGAAATGAAGAGATTGTCATAGGAATTTGTGACAGGCCACATGAAATCAGTGAAGTTTGATTACTAAAAGAGGTAAAACACTTCTTAATGTGAGATGACACTGTAGAATACTTAGAATGAGATACCAATACAGTTTCCATAACAAAAGCCAAAGAGAACAAATTCTCTGTCTGTGTCATTTACATCTAATTTTAATTGGGAAAGTAGCAACACTAATTACTGCTCTACCTTTTGGGAATGTTTTGTGACAGCTTGGTACAGACAGAAACCAGTTCCAAGCTATGTATTGGATCCCCTTGCATTTTTCAGTACAGTGTAGACGTAAACATTAGACTTGCTACTGCTCAGTTTTACCACAACCTTTGTTTAGACTTAACATTTTCACCAAATTGCTGCCTTCCTATCTAACCTATATCTAAGGCAACACTACAGATCAGTCTGTTGTCACAATGATGATTTCAAACAGTGTCCAATACATAGTTGGCCCAGTTCCATGACATAAAATAACAAATAACTATTTGATTAATAGAAGGTGCAGATAGACATGAAATAGGGGCATAATTTTACGACGCGATCCCACCTGTCTGCTTTGACTCATGATGTCAACATGTCAGAAAACCTGTATTTGCTATAATAATCAATCTTTAAATTGATTAGTGGTTTTAATTAAATCATGGGGCTTGTTAAAATGTTACTGATAATTTGGAAGAAGCATTGTATACCACATTTGCAGCCTACTATCGGCATGTTTCAAAACATGTGAGCATTGCAGTGCCATAGTTGCTCATTCACTCTCAACAATTTAAGCTCTACTATTCGGTTCCTGCCAAACCGCATCCTTTAAAATTGACGTATTCACAAAAAAATATTAAAGAACTTTTGTCAATCAAAATAGACATCTACGGCCTATCTTGTACTTTGCCTACTATACAACTCGCTGATTCCATGGGTCAAAGCCAAGGGTGTAATCCCATTCTATAAATGACCTGAAATAGGCATAATGTCATCTGTGTGTGTGTGGCCCTTTTTTTTTTTTTTTTTTGTCATTTGGACCCATCAATGCCACAAAATAAATAAAATTTTATTAAATCATAAACACTGTCAAGTTACAAATGCATGTAAATACGCAGTATATACACCAAAAGAATAGTTCTTAATAGGCCTCCATATATTACAGTTTTGTATGTTACAATAAATGCCCAGTGAACTACAATATTTTATATTAAAATAGTCTGGATTTGTTGTCTTGTATTAAGGCAATATTGAAGGAGCCAATACCACTCGTGTGCTTTGTTCCATGACATTGTGGGTGGGGACATATAAAACAAAAAGAAAGACAGGAACATCATTCCAGAGCAAAACACAAAATTCATATAGACCTAAGTAAAACTTTCTATTATGCACAAATGCTATTATGAACAATTAAAGTTTCAAGTGACTAGTGTTTCTAAATTAAAACACGTGGTTTGGTAGGTGGATGGGTAAATGTAAATTGATAAATTTGTATTATAAAAAGTAATAACACATTCATAACAAAAAAATTGTTGTTTTTGAGTCGTGCAGCACAATGTGCCAACTTCAGGGGTCAAAGTTGATGGATGATACCCCGTGCTACAGCTGACCCTGGGTTAACAACATTGAAGAAATCACAGAACTTAACCCCAAAAATTATTATTGTCACACATCTACCCATTCTAGAAGCATTTATTGATTTTTTTTAAATTCCTGATCTTTACAGCTACTCAATCGGGTAGTCTGTAGTAAGATAATTGTCAATATTCTCTTGTATTTCTGGTACCAAAAGAGTGTAAATTCTAAGGTAGTATTTTGGTAAGTTATTCATTGTATACAAGAGAATAGATTACATGCACAAGGTGACTACAGTTAATTTTATTATGCCAGCAAAAATGGTTTACAGTGAGTGTGTTTTTCTGAGTTCATAGTAATTCCAGTATTTTAGGACATGTGTGTCATCGTCTCAAAATAAATATCCAGTTTGGTGAAAAATGTTTATAGGCTGATTTACTTAAGTAAAAGGTACAGCTGATGCAATAACATTATTATTATTATTATTATTATTATTATTATTATTATTATTATTATTATTATTAATTACACTACTCCGTAAATTCTAGAAAAGGCAGTGTGTGTTCTTGTATGTTAGTAACTTGAAGAGTGAGCAGTGATGGGAAACTAAGATGGTGAAAGAGCTGATATGTGTAGCTGGTAACGTTTTGGTTTCAAATATTGGGCTTTAATATGACCTGCTTTACCAGAATCAGGTTCTCTGCACACATTCTTTGGTTTCAGCAATTCACAAAAGGCAATATTTTGACGTGATTCCACCCATCTGCTTTGACCCATGACATCATTAACATATTGGAAAACCTGTATACAGGATATCTTAATACTTCTGTATTGTAGATAATAAATAATCTGTAGTTATCCTCGTAAATTACAAAGAGAATGTACCATCGATCACAGTTCTCAACCCAAAATTTTGCACCTTCGGCACTCACATATGAAGAAAAACCCTCTCTGTTAACCTATACCTTACCATCAGAGGGAAGCTATAAATTACTTTTTAAACACAAAACATGAATCTATAATCTGTTCTGTTTGTAAACAAACTGTCGTCTTTAACTCGGCCACTACATAATTAGGCACATTTTCTACAAACACGCACACACCCCAAAACTAACGCACTACGATGACGTCACAGGTCAAAGCTGACGGGTGGAATCGTGTTCTATAAATGACCCCCTCAAAACTACCATGCTACAATGATGTCATGGGTCAAAGCTGACGTGTGGAATCGTGTCCTGTAAATGACCCCACAAAACTGTGTTCTCCCCTGCTAATGTTGATGTTCGGCTACACTAAAGCTTAGTGTCTCACTACAATCAGATTTATTATCATCACAATCAAACTGTTGTCTTCCAGCATAACCTTGATCTTGGGCTATGCTTCAGATCAGTCTGACACCACAACCAGTTTTTAAGAATATGAGGTTTGTGGCTACCAATTGACAGCCAGACTAGCAAAGACGTTGCCAACCTTTGCACCACAAACAAGAGCTTCGCTGCATATTCTAGAATTTAGCACAATACTCTCAGCACACTTGTATTAAAATATTGAATGAGTACATCTAAAGACAATTTAGTCAATAACGATACCTAAAACTCTTTAACACTACCAGATAGAGCCTTTGTACCATAATGAAATTCTTACTTGGTATTTGATAACATACATGTGCAAACATAAATAGAACAAAACACAGAAAAATATTTACAATAGTCTTCTTCTTTCTTATATTAGTTTCTTGAATGTTGATTGTGATATCAGACTGGTCTAGTTTATGTCGGAAGTTGCTGCTCAGTTTTGAATAAATGATTGTAATGTTGAGTCTGGAGACAAAATGAGCTGCAACATAAGCTGTAGGTTACATTGAAGGTGAGTTCCGATGAAATGCCATAATGGCACCAAACATTTCAGTTAGTCCAACTTTTACTGTGGACTGCTCATTTACACTTTAGATGAATTATTGTAGATTATTGTAGATAATAAATATTTATTATTGTAGATAATAAATAATAATAATAATAAATAATAATATAGATAATAAATAATAAATAATAAATAATAAATAATTCCGAAACACCACCTTCATGACCTAGGTCGTGAACCACCTTTCCCTTCTATTCCCATCCTTTATTCTTCCCTTCTCTCCCACCTGACGAAGGAACTCTGTTCCGAAAGCTTGTCCCTTTGTCCCTTTTTTTCTGTTTTTTCATTTTGTGTTACTATCGGCGGTACAGCACAATGGTAAGTACTGGCCAGCCATTCTATCTCATTTCAACAATATTTATTCTGTAACTTGTGTTACAAAAGGTAATATTGCACTCTCCCTCCCCCCCCCCCCCCCTGCCAAAAGGGGAAAAGTTGTTAAACATAATTAAATTGCCCAATATGATACACAATTATATGTCTATATGTAGGGGCCAACATCATAGAAGGAAATAACAAATATAGATACTATAAAAAGAACAACAATGTCAGGTAGTGTTGCACATATTTTCAGTATCTAAAAAATTGATTAAATTTAAGTTGCAGTTTTGGTGACCAAGCATCAGGGGTGGCTCGTTCTAGAGGGCCACAGAAGCCTGGCCCCACCAGGAAAATTGTGATGTACTTTTGTACTATTATATCAAACAGTTTGAGTGTGACATGATCGGCAACATACCATTACTGAGGAGTCTAGCAGTATATTGCTCCCTCCTAAGTATATCTTGCGAATAGATCATGAGGATAAAATCAGAGAGATTAGAGCCCACACAGAGGCATACCGACAATCGTTCTTTCCGTGAACGATATGTGACTGAAATAGGAGGGAGAACTGACAGTTGTACACAAGGTACCCTCTGCCACACACTGTCGGGTGGCTTGTGGAGTATGGATGTAGATGTTGAGCATTGTTGACAGGTGTATGCAATTTAAATATGACAAGAACATTGGTCTGCTAATTTTTTAGGATAATAATGCACAGATTTTGTTTTCTGAGAAGACACCTACTTATATTATTATATTTCTTTTACAGAGCACTTGCAACAGCAGCCCAACCAGCCAAAAGCAGTGATGCCTCTAAACCAAAAGAAAGCTCTCAACCTAAGGAAAGTATGTCATTTACTATGAATTTATTCCGGGGACTAGCAGAAACTTCACAAGTTTTTCCATATCCTGATGTATTAAATGAAGAACAGAGGGACTCTTTAAGTATGTTGGTGGACCCAACAGAAAAGTTTTTTCAGGTATGTGAGGAAACCCTGCAAATACATGGAGCTCAAATATGTTTTAAGACTTTCCTGAACATATTCTGTTATATTTTAGGCAATATACTTGTATAATTGAGTAAGTACTTGTAGTATTGTCAAAAGTTTCACAAGACCTCTTGTAATTAACTACATATTTTGTATTTTCATCATACTTACATGTGACTCAGATCAGTGCTGAAACCTGACAAAAACTTATAGTTACACATTACTATAGAATGTTATGTATTGTACATTTGTCTTAATTGTTGTACCTTTATTATGCACAATGTGATATACATGACAATAATATTTATATAATGGGAATTTATACACATTGGAATCTTCTTGTCATGCTGTCTTATTTTTTGTAGGTTTTACAAAAGTTTTTAAATGTGTTGTTGCAACAAATTTTATTGGGGCCTCATATAATGTGGTATATTTTCATTTTACTTTGCAACCATATTAATATTAATGACTGTTACTGAAACAGTGTGATGGAATATTGGGTTACCATTGAATACAATCACAAAGTAAACTAGATGTCTCAGAAATTATAGTAGACCCTTCAATAGAATACAATCACAAAGTAAACTAGATGTCTCAGAAATTATATTAGACCCTTCAATAAAATTCTTGACCCTCAATATATGACAACGAGAAAAAATGCTCCATTTTTCACATGGAAAACATGCTTGATAATGAAGGTACCACATAAGACTAATTTATTATGCATATACATTAACTTACTATGAAAGTATAACTTCAACTGTTATGATGTAAGCAAAAATGTTCATACCAAACCATGCCCCATTTAAAAATACACAAGTAGTTACTACATGAACCATATTATTTTTGATATTGCCTTTATCCACATTCGATGCATCTTACAATTTTTTTTTTCTTCCTCTGTATTGGCTTGTAAAAATGGGCCAATCCCTAAACTTGTCAGACAATAAATAATTAACAACTTTAGTACAAACAAATGAAATTTAATTTCTTGAGTCACTTTCACTAATGCTATTCTGAAGTGGGAAGCTACAGAAACATAAACTAAATAATCACAATGGTAAATATAAAGAGTTAATTTACAGGTGCTGCCAAACTCTAAAACATGTGAACAAGTATCCAGATATAGATTTCTTACTTTTGCACACTTAAGTTTCATCTTACATATAGAGTTCAGTGAGGTAATGAGCTTAGAGAGTAAAGTGTAATGCCTGATACAATTTGATATAAGTTTCATTTGGTACTTAATTTTATCTGAAGACATTACATTATGAGTGATTTCCCTATATTAGTGAAGTCAAATTTTGGAAAGCCCCCTTGTAAAAAACATAGCTGATTTTCTCCCCATATCCAAACTGGTGCTCCATCTCTAATGACATCATCAGTTGGGTGTTAGTCTTCAGGGTCCTTTCTTGTCCATCAAGAGCATGTTATTACTTACTAGGACTTATATAAGAAGCCCATAACCAGTCTCATGTTTTCTTCTTGGAGCAAGAACGAACAAACTGAACTTAGCTGAAAACTTTGCTGCTGTTGATATATGTATCTAAATTATAAAATGTTAAGTAAACTGATTTTCTTTATGCAAATAATAATTTATTTTCACAGCATTCATTATTTATGTAAATAAATTGTAGGAGGTGAATGACCCTGCCAAGAATGATGCATTGGAACGTGTTGAAGACAACACTTTAACTGGCCTTTGGGATCTGGGATTGTTTGGTCTTCAAGTTCCTACTGAACTTGGTGGTCTGGGGCTTACAAATACTCAATATGCAAGACTAGTTGAAATTGTTGGTGCTCATGACCTTGCTGTTGGCATTACATTGGGTGCACATCAGTCTATAGGTTTCAAGGTAAGTCTCAAATTTATGAATTTTAGTAGTAAAAGCTAACAGAAATTGACCCCATTTATTGACACTTTTTTTTTCTCTCAACCATTCACATCTTTTGCTCTGATTGTGAATTTCACTTGACTATACATGTATGTGTGTATGACATTGATCATACACTTCCATCATACACATATCCAGGGGCAGATATAGACTGTGGCCATATTTTATTGGTTATTAAGTGTAGACTAAAATTGAAGAAACTACAGAAAGTTAGGAACATACGGTGATACGTGGATAAATTAAAGCAATCTGAGGTTTTTTAAAAATTACAGAGGTAGCTTTGGGCTATAATTGAATATCTAATATAATTGTTGAAAGGAGAAAATATAAAAATGCCATAAATGAAGCAGGTAAAATACAGATGACTAAAAATTTACATTCACAGGCAGTGCAAAACAGCTAAGCAGGAATGATTAGATGGCAAGTAAGTCTCTAGACGACTGTATAACTAGGTCAGCAATTGTGAAGTCTGTTAACTACTGTAGCAAATTATTAGCACGGAACCTGTCCTAGTACGTCAAGACAGTTTAGTCATGTGGAGAGAGAGAGAAAAAAAAAAAAAAAACTGTAAGTGTCCAGACACGTGGATCATAAAGGAATTGGAACAGAAAATGGTAAATCAAAACTCAATTTGTCACAAGAGAAAATTTAAGTATGTTGCCATCATTCAACAGTCATAAGTCTACCACAGCCGTAGGCCACTTACTCACACATAGTTACCAGATGCACTTTTCAGCTGTGTGCACTATTCCGCTCAGTCATTATTAATTTCTTTTGCTTCGCTCAATAGCTGTGTTGCTGCATATAATCAGTGCTGCTCGGCTGAGCTTCTCACTCAATATTGACCAGTTTTGTGCAGGTAACCTAAAACAAACCTTCGTACACTGACATATCAGGAAACTGATATGATGATTCCATACCCTTTGTGCTGATACAAATGAAATTTGTTGAAACTCCTTGTATTGTGAGAATGGCTAAACCTCAGCGAAAGGTGACAGCTGCAAAAATACTGCTGCCAGCAGTGGGTGGCCGCTCCGGCAAAGGTGGCCACGTGGCTGCTTGTCAGTGGCATTTGAATCACCCTTTGTGCAAGTGCCCCATGTGTCTGCATTGTGGAACCCTGGCCACTATTGCTGCATTGCTCAGCAGCATTCTGGGAAATCGCGAGTGTGTAAGACACCTAAGTTGACATAGAAACCAATGTTAGTTATATAAAAGATACAGCTTTCATTGCTAGATTAGATTAGATACAAATTAAATTCCAAATGATTCATTAGGATGTAAAACATGTCAGGAACAATATTACAGAATAATTCTTAGAAATAATAACTGCTTTGCTAGTGTGCCATCCACAAAATCCAGATAAAATTACACTTGTGGACATAGAATCGGTCAAACCATCTTCAGCATATTTACATTTAAAAGTGGATAAAACGTATTACAATAATAATAATATATCTTAAGTGTAAAAGCATATGAGAAGATTGATGAAATTGAAAGGGAGGTATAAGAAATTATTCAGACAGTTAAGTGAGGGGAACTGGAATTTTGTACTAAGAAAAGGAAGAGAAAGGGAAAAATAGAAGGCGAATCTGGACTGGGAAAAGGAATGAAAGAGGAAGAAGCCTGGCAGAATTTTGCACAGAGCACAATTTGATCATCACAAACAC